>CM053623.1:75455587-75502271 GCA_028646595.1 Phalanger gymnotis | reverse complement strand
ATGTTCCAAGCCTGGGGGGATGCACCACCTCTGCCACACCAGCACTCCTCCTTCCCCAAGAACCCCCATCCTGGACTGGACTTAGATCTTCAGCAGATTCTTCACTCCTGCTCTGATCACCCACTTAATTCCTCCCACCAGGTGGGCCTGGGGCCAGGAGCAACTGCAGCTGTAGTTCTGTAGCTGCCCCACCTCTGCTGCCCCTGGGGTGGTGGCCAAACCGCAAACTCTATCCCAGTCCCCAGCAGCTTCTCCCACTAACCTTCTCTGTTGTCCTTGGTGTTTGTGGGTTGAGAAGTCTGGTAACTGCTGCAGCTCACTGATTCAGGGCGCTAGGGAGCGCTCTGCCTGGCTCCTCGTCTGGTCGGTCTGCACCGCCCACGCTGGGCTCCACTCAGCTCCACTCCCCTCTGCTCCCAGCTCCGGGTAGGATAGATCTTACCCAGAGACCATCCAGGCTGTCCTGGGCTAGAGCCCTGCTTCCCTTTGCTATTTTGTGGGTTCTGCAGTTCTAGAATTGGTTCAGAGCCATTTTTTATAGGTTTTTGGAGGGACTTGGTGGGGAGCTCACACTAGTCCCTGCTTTCCAGCCGCCATCTTGGCTCCGCCCCCTGTTTTATTTCTTTTTGGAGTCTTTTTTTTATTCCTAGAAGGAATGTCTCTGAGCTTTTTCCTGTTGAGCCTGATTTTCCTTTCCCTCTGCCCACTTCCATTTTGCAAAGGTCATTTTCAATTCCAGGCACTGTCAGGAAAGCTAATGAGCATATTCTTTTTTTCCATCATTCAAATCGTTGATGAAAATATGAAATACCTCTCTGCCTGGGCCTTATCCCCAGAGAGCATCACTCACTCTGTGCCTTCACTATGACACTAGGCAATCAATAACAGCTGCTGTCAGTACCACCCTCTCTCTCCAAGTGTATGGGCCTAGCCTAAGTCTGTCTTTAAGCAGCAGACAACCATGTGCTCCAGAAGGGGGAGAGAGGGTGGCACGTCATGACCACCGCCATCATCACTAGTGCTACGGAACGCTCTACCATGTAGCTAGAAAACAAAAACGTAGGGTCAGAAAAAAGTGAGGATGGCTTAAGGAGAGCCGTGATACAGGAGAAGGCGACATGATTGATTGGTTGTTCACTAGTGTTAGTCAGGTTCAGATTCTTCGTGATTCCATTTGGGGTTTTCTTGGCCAAGATCCTACAGGGTTTGCCTTTTCCTTTTCCTCATTTTACAGATGAGGAAACTGAGGCAAACAGGGTTAAGTGACTTGCCCAGGGTCACACAACTCGTAAGTGCCAGGAGCCAGGTTTCAATTCAGGAAGATGAGTTTTCCTGACTTCAAGCCTGCTACTTCCTCCACTATGCCATTTTACAAATGAGGAAAATGAAGTCCACAGAGGCCAAGTGATTTGCCCAAGGTCAAGCAGATAGTTAGTGACAAGGTTGGGCCCCTAGAGTCCGAATCTGTCCATTTTTCTACTATCCCATGTTGCCTTAATATAAAATAGCAGAGAGACCATCAGATGCTGATTCATCAGAGAAGGGTTCAGGTCCTGACTGTAGCACTTAAAGCTTGAGGTGAGTCATTTCGCCTCTTCATCTTTCAAATGATAGAGTGGGCCAGATGATATATCAAGTCCTTCTAGATCTGATATTCTGTCATTTAGACACTTAACAACGGCACTTTTTAGACAATAGTGGATAGAAAACCAACCTTGCATTTAGGACCCCCCAAGTCCTAGACACACGCTATCTTTGTACAAGTCCCTTGAGCTTACGGTGCCCCCCCACACAACTCTATGACACTATAAGCAGAATATGAATTCTTCATCTAAAACAGTATAGGAGTTTAGAAATGGTGGAAGTTTTCTGCAAATATGAAATCATGGGGCCAGACTGAAAAGAGTTAATAGATTATAACTTCTTTAATCCTCCCAATTACCCTGTGAGGGAGGTTTTATGGGTACTATAACCATTCTAGAGATACTAAGGTATTATGTGACTTGCCCACATTCCTACAACTAATAAGTGTCAGAGTCAGGATGCAAACCCACTTCTCTCAGCATGTCAAACCCATGACTCTTCCCACCACACTACCCAGTTACATCCAAACAACTAGAGCTGATGCTTATGTAGTGCTTTCCTGTTTGCAAAGAACTTTTATATACATTATCTCATTCTCTCTGCTCTTCGGTCTTGGGAGGCGTGACTCAGTCTTCCAGCAATGAAGCTTCTCAGCGGATGAACAAAAGAGGTCATCTCCCTGAGTGTAAAAGGTCAATTACAGGTCGTGATTTTTTTGTACCCAATTTAGCAGCAAAGAGTACTTTGTTGTCGATGATCTTTTGACAAGGTCCAACCAGAGGTGGGGAACCTGCAGCACGGAGGCCGCATGTGGCCTTCTAGGTCCTTGGGTGCAGCCTTTTGACTGAGTCCAGGTTCTACAGAACAAATCCTTTTATTGAGGGGATTGGTTCTGTGAAGTTTGGATTCAGTCAAAGGGCTGCACTTGAGGACCTAGAAGGCCACATGTGGTCCTGAGGCTTCAGGTTCCCCACCCACGACATGAGGTTGGGAATCTCCATGCCTGATGCCCTGGCCCCACAACTCCAAATGAAACATTTAAAATTCAAGTAATCATGTTCTTTGCTCATGCTCTTGAGTTGACCTGTTGTTTTGCACCTAGATGTACTATCAGAACCAGCCTCTGAGAAAGCCAGAGGCTAATACCTAGTGGGTCTCTTCATTAGATAATTTAATATAACGTTCCAGACCTCTAATGACTTCAAGCTCTTCCTTTTCACCTCCACACTTGGCATCTTCCTTTATCTTTGAAGCTGAGTCACACGGTCAAAAGAAGCTGAGCTCTAACACAGACTGTGAAAATCTGAAGCATGTGTATTTCCCCCACCATTGAGTAAATTCAGAATGACAGATGTGACCCATATAGTCTGCGACAGATACAATCTGGGGAAAATGTTCATTTTAATCTTTAATAGTATTTAAATAACTGCCCTGTTTGTCTCACTTAGGATGTCAGGCTCTGCTGGGTGAGCAGTGTATCTCCCTGGGTGCTTGGCTGGGCATTCGGCATATTGACAATGCTCGATAAATAAAACGTTAAATAATTCAAAGATAAAGTTCAGTAATTCCCTGAGAGATGATGTTACAATTTCAAGACTGTAGGCCTGTGCCCAAGAATGAAATAATCATTCAAAAGCTAGCCACAAGTATCATAAAAAGGCATTTCTTAGTGGAAGAAATGGAAGGAATCTTCTGATATCAATAGAAACAGGGATTTGCAAAATGAAAACAAAAAAAGTATTTCCTGATAAGGAAAATCCAGTGTTCCAAGTAATCACACTGCTCCTTAATTTTTTGGTTCTAACTTCAGTAGAAGAAGCCCCAGAATGATGGAACTGAGTTACCTCTTGGGAATTGTTAACAGTTTTCCATTACCTGGTGAATAACCCCCAGACTCCTTGACCCGTCATGGAAGGTGATGCACCATTTGGTCCCAAGCTGCCTTTCTCATCTTATCTCTCCCTGCTCTTTCACATACTCTGTCTTTTGATCCTGTTAATCTCCCTCTCGTTCCCCCTGAATACTCACTGTACTTTTCTGCCTTGATGTTTTACCACAGTATTCTTTCTTTGACCTTTTCCCTTAGATCTGCTTTCTTTATTCCTACATACCCTTTAGGTTCCAGTTCACGTACCAGCTCCACTCCTACAGCCCTCCAAGTAGGAACAAATTTCTCTATTCTCTAAACTCTAAACACATTTTTGAGAGACAACATGGCAGCATAATGGGGAGAGTTGTCGATTTGGAATGAGAAAGACTGAAGTTTGGCTCTTGCTCCAAACACTTTCTGGCTATCTGAACCTGGGCAAATCACATTACCTGCCTCAGCCTCAGTTTCTTCATCCACAAAATGAGGACAAGAATAGTACCTGCCTCCCAGGGTTGTTGTGAGGATCAAATAAAACGTCTAAAGCGCTTTGCAAATCTTAGTGTCATATGATTAATAATAATGTTTATAATTATAATAAATAGCATTTGCATAGCACTTTAAGGTTTGCACAGCACTTTAAGGTTTGCACAATACTTTACAAATGTCCCATTTTGTCCTCACAACAACCTAGAGAGAATACTTTTTTATGAATACCACCAGGTACTATTATTATCTCTGTTTTACCGATAAAGAAACCAAGGCACAGAAAGGCTAAAGACTTGCCCGGAGCCACACGTGTAGGCAGTGTCTGAATCTGAATTTTAACTTAGTTCTTACTAACTGCAAGCCCAATATACACTGCACCATCTAGCTGCCTCTATGGGAATAATATCTATGAATTAACTTGTATTTCTATGTCTTTCCTAGTCTATCTTATAGTTTACCACAGGATCATAGAATTAGAGATGGAAAGGAGCTTGGAACTTACCTGGTCCAACCCAGTTATTTGATAGATGAAGCAACTGGGGCCTGGTGAGGTTACAAGATTTGTTCAAGTCTATGTAGGTAGCTAATGGCTGAGGTGAGATTCAAATCTTCTAATTCCGAATCCAGCACCATTTCCATTGTACCTCACTGTGGTGTAAGCTCCTTGGGGTGAGGGACTATCTTATTATATTTATTGAATTAATAGTGAAAGATAAGATGGTATGGGAGGGGAGACAGAAGCCCTAGACTTAAAACTAGAAAACCTGGTTCAAATTTTGACTCTACCACATATTATGTGACAATGACTCAAGTCACATTAGTTCTCTCAGCTTCAATTTCCTCATCTATAACATGGGATTAATTACACTTGTTTTACCCTCTTTCCAGGATTGTTTTGAATAACACACTATAAAAAGGTGAGCTGTTATGATGATGTTGCCATTCTTTTGGCTCAAGTCCCCAGCCCAGAAATCAGAAATCTCATCACTAGAAAGGTTTGGCAACACCTGCCCATGCACAAGTAACAAGGCTTAATGAGTCCTTCTGACCCAGTTCAGTCTGTTCCACCAACCATACATTTCAATGACTTAGGGGGGGAAAGAGAGAATGAATTTCTTAAATCCACATTAAATGTAGCTGTTATTGGACCAAGTACTGTGGTTGTCAGTGCCCTGAGTTCTTGATCCCTAGCTCAATCTAGCAGAGCCAGAAACCAGGCACAGGAGGGCATATCATGGAGAAGCAATGAGAAAATCACTGGAGAATCTTGGGAACACATTGAGGGAGGCAGCTAGGTGGTGCAGTGAGTAGAGTACCGGCCCTGGAGTCAGGAGGCCTGAGTTCAAATTTGACCTCATACACTTGACACACTAGCTGTGTGACCTTGGGTGAGTCATTTAACCCCAATTGCCCTGCCTTCCCCCCTCCAAAAAAAAATTGAAACATACTGAGAACATGGAACCTAGTCAAAGGTGACAGGCAATAGGGGAAATTGGGGAATAGTTACTTGGAACTTGAGAGACCAGAAACATTAGAGCACCTACAAAGAACTAACAGGAGTCACAAAGGAGAGAGTAATTCAAGAAAGATTTGATGAGGAACTAAATGTGAAAAGATTTTCATGCTTTCCCTGGAAACTTTGTGGGTAAAAGTTCATCCCAAAATGTGTCATGCAAAGAGCTCCTCTGCTTCTACTTCTGAAACAAATCCTACCTAATGGAGCAGATGCTTTTTAGGTCTCAGAGTGTTATAGCTTTGTAAGCTTTTATTATTGGGAGGGGTGGGGGGAAGTTTGGAGGAAGGAGATATGTTCTCTTTCTTCAATAAAAGCTTCCTCTGCGCTATTTATTATGTCTTGTGTAGTGAAAAGCTGATGGCTTTTATTTATTTATTTTATTATGTCTTGTGTACTGAAAAGCTGATGGCATCAGCCTTCGGGAACATCTGGTACAGAGAATTTCCCAGGTTTCTCAGTAGGTGTTTGAGCCAATTAATGTGATCAGCCCCCTTGCTTTCCCACCCCCTGCACCACCAGCCACCCAGATATAATCCATGTCCTTTATCTAATGGGAGCTTTTGACTTAAGGTTTTCCCAAAAATGATGAGCTCAACATACCAAAAGGAACTTTAACTAAAAGAAATTAAAATGACACCTATCAGACATAATATGTTAGAGAAACCAGAGTAGTTCATTTTCCCCACAGGCCTTTTCAGGATTTGACAAAAATCACCATAGCTGCTTTCCAGGTAATTCATGTTAGGCACTAATTGGGCAGGGGAAATTACCCAAGGCTATCCTTAACAAGTGCCTATCAAGGACTCCATACCCATTCCAGGTTAAGCTCCTTCCTGAGCACATTCCTAGCTCTATCGGGGGTGGGAAACCTGTGGCCTCAAGACCACGTATGGCCCTCTAGGTCCTCAAGTCCCCTTTGACTGAAACTAAACTTCACAGAACAAATCCCCTTAATAAAAGTTCTGTAAAACTTGGACCCAGTCAAAAGGCTGCACCCAAGGACCTAGAAGGCCACAAGTGGCCTCAAAGCCACAGGATCCCCACTCCTGAAGGTGACCTTGATTTCAACTTGACTAGGTATAGTTCCCTTCTCTCCTGCAACCACTTTGAGTGCCTGCAATGTAGTACGAGGCACACAATCCCTGCCTTCGTGAAGCCGAGAGCCTAGCTGGGAGGAAAGAAGATATACATAGAGATAGAAACTGTGTCTATGGAGCGCCAAAGTTACTCAATGTGAGATAATGTGAGGGACTGGAGGAGAGCACTGAACTTGGAGTCAGAAAATGGACAATGGGGGTTTCGATTCAGCTAGTTCCTAGATGAGTGATCTTGGGCAAGTTACTGAGTCTATCTTAGACTCGGTTTCCTCATCTGTAAAATAGAGATAATAATGCTTGCACTGTTAACTTCACAAGATTGTTGGGAGGATCAAATGACAAAAAAATGAATGAAAATGAATTCATTAAGCCTTCATTCTATTCCATCATTTGTGGGAGATGGTTTCTGCCCTCGAGGACCTTACACTCGAATTGGGGAGATGACACAGAATAGCGGTGGCCACAGAGGAATAAAATGAACTTACATTCATTTATATTGAATTCAACAAATTTTTTAAGCACCTACCACAGTAAAGTGCTGTTGTTTACATGAATGGTGGAAGCTGGGGTGAATGCTGGGTCTGTGTAACATCTCAAGAAACAAGTGTCTGCATTTCCTAAAACCAAATAAGAGGCTCACCGTTCTCTACATGTCAAAATATACCAGCTGGCTCATCAGCAAAAGAACCAAATGAGTTAAAGAAGTGTGGTCAGATTTTCATACAAATAAATTTCATAGAATTTCAAAGGTACCTTGGAGGTCATCCAGTCTAATCCACACCCAAAAAAATAACCCACCTGTCAAGTGGTCGTGCAGCCATTGCTTGAAGACCTCTGATGAGGAGGAGCTCAGTACCTCTTGAAGTGGCCCATTCAATTCTGGGACAGCTGGAATTATTAGGAAGCTCATCTTTACACCATGCCTAAATCTGCCCCTCTCTTACAATTTCTACCCATTGTCCCTAGTTCTTTATCCAAATAGAACAAATTCAACCCCTCTGCTCCATGTGGCTTGCCTGATTAGTTCATGCACCTAAACACATTAACATTATAAGCTCTTTAGATGAAAGGTCCATATTTACACTTACAAACTCACTATCCTGCCACTTCTCCCCCTTTCCCTTCTACCGACCACTTATATCCATTGCCCACAATATGTCAGGTCACTAGTAATAAGACTCAATAAATACTAGCCAATTAACTGATTTATTTGATTTGAACTTTGAAGTTTATGTCACTGAATAGGCAGCAAACTTGAAAACATCATAAAGAGGGCTTACAGAGGCTGGTGCGTTATGTATCACAGACAGGGCATTTTAAGTTGGCTCTCTTTCATATCTACCTAAAGCACCTATACATCTTCTTCAGTAATGTCAAGTCTTGAAATGAATCAAATTCGTGAGTGGAGGAATAATGCCTTTAATCACGATATCAGCCACTCTGGGGAATGTCCCACCAGGAGATCCACAGAAGAAGGTTCTTATGCATTTAGGAGAAAAGGGGGACAGGGCCACATTAGGTGGTAAGACCTGGTCATATAATACCAGCTGCCCTTGGCAGTCCAGGTGTGAATACCCACTCATTCTGGATAATTTACTCTTAGTGATCTAACTTGTCAGAAATCTCAACAAACAGGACAAGGGCACTAGGAGCTGAGGTCCAGCACAAGCTAGGTTCCTTTACAAGGTAAGATCCCAGGGTGGGGACTTGGGTTGTTCTTCAGCTCAACCTAATAGAGAGTAGTAAAGAGTAGAAATGCAAGGACATTACTAGGATTATTAAGGAGTGGAAGATAATAGGTAGTATTATTTGATATTAACAATATTTCTGTTAGTAATGAGGATAATACAAAAGTCTATACAGTAACTGCAACTACTATTAATTGTGCTTGCTTTTCTTTTTCTAAAAAATCCCTCTTTCTTTTCTTATTTCATAATCTGCCTTTGTGCTTGTACATACACAATTTCATCAGAAGACAAGACTTCCCACCAATGAGTTAAGGATCCTGGGAACCCATCAAGGTAAACAATCCAATGCATAAAATTGCCCATGCTACAGAGTGTGCATGAGAGCCAAAAGAAAATAAAAGGGCCATCTTCAGGAAATCAAAGGTCCCTCTTTAGGAAGCACACACACCTGAGCGTAACCACGGAATGTTCCCACATACCTGGTGACATTTGAGCTGGTCTGTGCTTAATGAACAGATGAAAGAAGCTAAGGCTCAGCTACAGAGAGGACATGGAATGAAGACTTCCAAGTAGACTCAAGAATGCTACGTGCAGAAGTGGACAGGCAGGAAGAGGAGAGGGCAAGGGGCAAGACAGGGGTTTTGTTGGGTTTTTTGTTTGTTTGTTTTATGGCTGTTTGCTTTATTGTAGCTGGATATGAGAGGGGGGAAAAACCCATAGCAAGAAACTACTTGTGTGTATGGATAGGATCATAGGTTTCAAGCCAAGAGGCACAGGTAGGCCATGTAGTTCAATTCACTTGATTCATGGATGAGGAAACAGGCCCGAAGAGGTTAGGGGACTTCCTCAAGGCCACGCAAGTAGCTAGATGGTGTGGCCGATAGAATCGGGCTCGGAGTCTGGAAGTCTTTAGCTCCAATCCAGCCTCAGACCCTTCCTAGGTATGTAACCCTAGGCAAGTCACTCGACCTCCATCTCCCTCAATTTCCTCATATGTTAAATGGGCAAAATGATAGCAATACTTCCCAGGGTTGTTGTGAGGGTCAAATGAGCTAATACTTGTAAAGTGCTTTGTAAACCTTAAAATGCTATATAAATGCTAGCTATCATCGTTTTATTATTATTACTATTATCATTATGTAGAATCAGGATTTGAACCCAGGCCCTGTGGCTCCAGGTGAGACTACTCTCTTTTCTTATGATAAAAGTAGCTGATTGTAGAATTATAGAAGAAATGCAAAGTAGCAGATGGAGAGCCAGCTTTGGAATCTAGAACAACTGGGTTCAAGTCCCAGCCTCTTGTGTGATGTGTATGATGTTACAGGACCCTAGGCAAGTTACTTAGCCTTTCAGTCCTCCAGATAATTCTCTAAGATTGAAATTGCAGGAAAGACGCTGCTCTGCCTAAACAGAATGAGTTTGCTCATGTGGAGACTTTCCCATCCCAACAAAATCCACCAGGGCTAAAGAAGCCAATAAACAAAAGAATCCTCCAGCTGGAAGGGGACTTCTTGTCGTTGTTGAGACGTTTTTCAGCCATATCTAATTCTTCATGACCCCATTTGGAGTTTTCTTAGCAAAGATACTAGAGTGTATGGATACTCCAACTCATTTTACAGATGAGGAAACTAAGGCAAATAGGGTTAAGTGACTTACCTAGGATCACACAGTTAAGTATCTGAGACCATATTTGAACTTGGATCTTCCCAACTCCAGGCCTGGCACTTTATCCACTGTGTTATACTTCTAGTTTAATGGCATTAAAGGATCACTAATCCATACATAAGGATCCCTGTGGGCCACATATTTTCTTAGTTTTAAAAGTAATTTTATCTGTTTCATTGTATTTTTATTATTATATTAATTATAATTCAATGCAATAATTATTTATGGCACAATAATTACATAATTATTATAATATATTAATATAAATATATTTATTATGTTAAATATTTCCCAACTACATTTTATTATGGTGTAGGAGGCAGTCCACGTGTTTGAGGCTTCTAATCTAGTTCAACCCTCTTATATTGCAGAGAAGGAAATTGAGACCTAGAAATTTGCCCAAATAAATCCCCACAGCAAGTTAGTGGCAGGATCAGAACTAGAACCCAGGACTCTTGATTCTCATTTTATTGCCGATCAGCATGTGGGGACAGCACTTTGCATAGTGCAAGGCACATTTAAAGCATTTCCCAGATGCTTCTTAACTGACTAACTCACCTGGAGATAATTTAAATGGTCAAATATTGTTGTGGAAAGGAGACAATGATAGTCACCAACAGTTTTTCGTAAGAAATGGTTAGACTGTGATCTCTCAAATCCCTCCTTCCCTCGGTCCTATGGTTAGTTACATTTTGGGCATTCATTCCAAGCACAAAGTTTAAGTTAGGAAATACCAGGAAGGCAATTGTAAAGTTCAGCCTTGCACCCTGCCTCTTGCCTGCACCCCTTTTGCTCTCACGGTACAGTTTCCTGATCCTGGATCACCCTTCCACCTTATCTAAACCTGTTATATGGAAAGAAAAAATCTAATCAATTTATTTGTATTGCTAACCCAAACATGAGCAGCTAGGTGGTGCAGTGGATAGAGTGCCAGGGGTCAAGAAAACTCCTTGTCCTGAGTTCAAATGCGGCCTCAGACACTTACTAGCTGTGTGACCCTGGGCAAGCCACTTAACCTTGTTTACCTCAGTTACCTCATCTGTAAAATGAGCTGGAGAAGGAAATGGCAAATCGCTTCAGCATCTTTGCCAAGAAAACCCCAAAATGGGGTCATGAGAAGTCAGATATGACTGAAGAATGATTTAACAACAACAGCTAGCCCAAACATAGAGTCCTATACACCTTCTACTTCCTCCAAAGACATGTAGGAGATTATTTCAATGCCTGGGTATTTTAACAGAGTAAAGTAAATCTCGTGGGATTTAGGCCGGAAACATAATGGAAGTACAAGCCATGATGTAAGTAATTTTTCTTCCTTAAAGAACAAAAGGGATTGTGGAAGACACATACAATCCTGCTCCCAATCCCACTTGCAAATGCACTACACCCATCAAACCATCCTTCAGCTGTCACTGTCAGGCTGCTCTTGGTCCCTTGGCTTGTCCTGAGGATTCATTAATTCAGCTTCTGTTCCCACTTCCTGTATCTGTCAATCAATCCATCCCTCTTTTCTCCACACTCTGGCTCCTTAATGGGGGTAGGTCACATGGTTTCCTCGAGTCTTAGTTTCCTTATCTGCCGTACGAGAGCAATGACCCCTAAGGTCCCCACCAGCTGTGAATCGATGATCTTGGGATCCTACTTCCTCCATTGGCTGGGTACTCCTGCTTCTGATCCTCCAGTTTGTCCCACATGCTGTCCAACCAGTAGTGTTAAAAAGCATTGTGGGGGGGCACACAGAGTGTTGGACCTGGAATCAGGAAAACCTGGGTTCAAATCTCAGTTCTGATACTGAATAGTTAGTTGGGTGATCATGGGTTGGTCATTTTAGATTGTAAGTTCCTCGAGGGCATGCAAAAGTTAGCCCAGTGACTGGCACGTGGGCACCTATTAAGTGCTTGTTGACTGACACCTTCTCTGAACAACTCAGTTCCTCTGAAATCACAGGTCCTTAACTTAGTGACTGAATCATGACCCTACTCCATGTGCTTTGGAGGCCTTGGCATCCTCACCTCCTTGTGGTCTTGGGATCCTAGCAGTAGAGAGAAAGATCTGGCTGCCTGACATAAGTGGACTAAATACAACCCAAACCAAAGGCCATGGACTGGTTTGCATTAAAAAAAGAAAAATCTATCGTGGAAGCTTGATGGGTATTTGCCCCTTGGTGTACGCCTCTACTGCTCATGGGACATTGACACATCTGGCCTATGTTAGCTTAACTGCACTACTGAATTTTTTCGAAAGTAAAGAATCTATAGTCCAATTTCATTTACCTCTTTTATCTCCTTGTTGGGAACAACTTTTCTAAGCTGGTCCAAGTTAATGAACTTTGTTGTTTGTTTAAGATAGGAGCCTTTTTTTCCCCTCTGCCCTATGCTATGTCCACAGATAGCATAGGAGAATTGTAAATCCAATAGAGAAGCATTTGTATCAATAAAAAGGATGCATTCTAGTGACTCATGGACTTACAGAATAAGAGTTGGGAGGGACCTTTCTAGTCACAAAGTGCAATCTCATTTTACAGCTGAAGAAACTGAGGTTCAGGGGAATTAAGTGACGTAGCCAAGGTGATACAGGCAATAAGCGTCAGAGATGGGATTTAAACCCAGATCCTCTAACCCCATAACCAGTGCTTTTTTTAAATGACGCCTCTAGCATATTTGGTTGACAGGAAAGTCAGTACCAAAAGTATTGAATCATGTAGGGAACTTGAGCATGCTCTAAGATGTCAGCTAAGGTTATGCTTCTAAAATGCAATTATGTACAAATGAGACTGACCAGAGGTCTTTAATGTCAAGGAAAACATCAACCCTCCGGTGTTAACCTCAGTCAAAGCTGTAACTAGCAATTCTGGTGCCCAGGGCAAGAAACATAAATATGCCCAGGGAAAGCAGTACTAAAAGTACCCTCAAATCTACTTTAAAAAATAAAAGCAAATTCAGTTAAGGACATTGGAGAAGAGACACTGGAACACTGTGGGGTTACTTCTGAAAGAGGCTGCCACTGGGAAAGGAATTAGAATGAGGCTAGACTAGGGAATGTACCTGGGCTGTGATCCTAAAGAGATGGCAAACTGTCTCTGCCTGCTAAAGAAGTACAAATATGGCCAGCACCCTCTAAATTTCTGTACCCTGGAGAAAGTCCCAATTATAGCTCTGGGTGGAATGATCACTTGTTGACTAACTAGTACTTCTAGATGACATCACAGATTCTTCCTGGTTGTCCATTACTTTCCATCCCCTGCCAAATGCCTCAGAATAGGATGAAATTCCCAACGATCAACCAATGCCAGTCATACAAAGCCCACCGTTTGTTTTCCCATTGATTGCTTTGGCCAACAATGGCCCTTAATCTCCCCTAAGTAGGATTCTTCAAACCGTGCTCTTCAGAATTCTTAAGTCTCCCACCCTATCCCAGTTACTGACCCATACCTCCCTTCTCCTAACGTTTTTGAAAAATTTGTTTATATTCAGTGCCTCCTCTTCTTTACCACCTACTCTCTCCTCAATTCTTTATAGTCTGGTTTTTTACTCCTCACCATTCTACTGAAACCACCATCTTTAAAGTCACCAAAAACCTAATTGCCAAAACCAATAGGCTTTTTTCAGTCTTTACCCTCATATTTTCTTTACCTCTTCCACACAAATCCAGCATTGAACCTAGGGTTCAAATCCTGCCCTGCTTCTTCTTACTTATTTGACTTTAGACAAATCATTTCCCACTTTCAGGGCTTCCATTTGTACATATATAAAATGATAAGGTTGAGCTAGATCAGTGGTGCCAAAATCAAACAAAAATGGGGGCCAACAAACCACACATAAGGATCTCTCAGGGCAAATACTGAGTCAACCACATATTGACATCACCTATGTCCTATTATATTCTATTTATGTGTTTTAATATTTCCCAAGGCCACTTTAATCTGGTTCAGGCAGTACTGGGGAGTGTTTCAGGCCACATAGGGCCCTCTGCCTCTGTTTGATACTAGAACCTGGCAGGATTGAGAAAGGCCTCCTAGAGGGAGTGGCCCTTGGGATGAGCCTGGAAGGGTGCAAAGGATTCTAAGAGGAAGGGAATGTGTAAAGAAAGCTGTCAAGTCACACGTGAGGAGCAGCAAATATGGCAGACCAGCTTGACCTGTGATTCCTGATCAGGACATAATGTGGTCAGTCTCAGAAGCTGGAAGAGAGCTAGATGATGAAGGACTTTGAACACCCAACAGAGAAGTTTGAATTTCATCCTGGAGGCAATAAGAAGCCCCTGGTGACTTTTGAACTGAGGGGTGAGCAGTGCTTTGAAAACATCAGCTTAGCAGCTATGCGAGGGACAGGCTAGAGTGAGGAGAGTTCTGAGGCAAGACCAATTAGAAGGCTACTTTGGTATTCCAAGCGAGAAGTGAGAAGTGCCTGAATTAGAGTGCAGGCCACATCTTTGCCAAGAAAATGAGATGTGAAGGAAAAGAAAGGAATCGAGAGAAGAAATAAAATACAGAGAAGCATCCAATTCACTTAATATTTGTTAGTATGCAAAAAACATTGTGTCAGGAGCTGGGGATAGAGAAATGGAAGGAAAAAATAAACCCCACACAGTCCCATCTTTATGTCCTGAAAAGAAAGTTAGACACGTCAATGCACTAATAAGCCTGATATACAGTGCAGTGGGCTGAGCGAATAGAGGAGTTCCTAACAAAGTCCTTTGAGAAAGTTGAGGAAGGAGAAATCACTCTGAGCTGAGAGGTTTGGTGAAATTTAATGGAGCCAAGTGGTGCTCTAACAAGCCAAAGTGGCAGAGAAATCTCAGCGACCTTGAATGATTGAGAGGCAAGTGCAGACAGGACCAGATCAGCATCAAGCAAGGATCCTGATGCAGCTAGAATGTATAGAATGAATAACAAATGAATAATGAAATGAAATAAGATGGGGGAAAGAGCCTGGATTCAGATTGTAGAGGGACTTAGGTGCCAGGATACAGAGCTTATATTTTATCCTACAGGCACTTGGGAACCGTGGAAGGTTGAGCAGGGGAGTAGTATGACCAGATGTGTATTTGAACGAGAGTTTTGGTAGCAGCAGAAAAGAGAAAGAGGAGACTGAATGCCAGGAAACAAGATCATACAATCTCAGAGCTGGGAGGGACCTTGAAGGTCACCAAGTTATAAACTCCTCATTTTACTGATGAGGAAACAAGGGCACAGAGAGGTTACACAACGTATGCCCATGGTCACACAGCTCCTGAGACAGGATTTGAATCCAAGTCTTCCCGACTTCAGGTCCTTTCTATGCATCCTCTCCCCCACACCATCTGTCTAAAAGAACTTATTGCAGAAATCCTCGAGAAAATCGGCAGGACCTGAACCAGAGTAGCAGCGGCAGTGTGAAGAGAAAGAGAATGACAGATGCTTAGAATGTTACAGAGGAGCCATTGACAGGAATTGGCGATTTAATGGACTTAGGAATGAGGGAAGCAGAAGGAAAGAGTCAGAAATGGCTCACAGATGATGAGCCTGAGAAGCAGGGGCCATGATGGTGCCACTCACGGGTCCGAACCTAAATGAACCTGCCTGTGAGAGAAGAAGGCCAGGACAGGGTATAATTTGGCTTGATGCAGAAGTGGGAGCAGATGAGCCTCTGAGCTCTTGTTTCCCTAGAATCTCATGACAAGTGGCCTAACCCCCTCATTGAGAGGAGCTACCATCTCTTTATTTTGTTCTGTCTGGGACTAGGAGATGGCCTGCATGAAAAAGGAGAGGCCAGAGCAGCCAGGATGAGATCAGCTAAAAGCAAGGATCCTGCTCTGACTGGAATATAGAATGAATAACGTAAAATGAAACAAGATGGGGAAAGAGGCCTGAATTCAGGTTGTGGCGGGACTTAGATGCCAGGATACAGAGACTTCTTTGATATGGGAATCTGAATGAGGAAACTCCCTTCACTGAAACACATGGGAACTTGCGCTACATCTTGGAGTCTTGAAGAGTGCCTGTTGTGGTCACACAGCCAGCACGGGCCAGATAAAGGACCAGAATCCTGGCTGTCCTGACTCGAAGTTGGTTCTTGATCTCCTATAGTCCTGCTGTGAGTTGTGAGTTGTTATAGCTAACAAGTTAAAAATTGGCAAGAAATGAGAGAAAGGAAGAGACATTCAACATTGTCATTTAAGAGAAGCTTTTGTAGGCCTATTCACTGAATGGGCAGCATCTCACTCAAAGTGAGAACCTGAAAAGGCCTTAGCCTAAAAGGGCCGGATTCCCCTAATGCATCTCCGGCCATTTCCAGACATCCTGATGAATATCTGGCCACTGGACCCAGATGGCTCTGGAGGATAAAGTGAGGCTGGTAACCTTACACAGCCCTCCCTCACTCAAATCAAAGTAAACTCTGATGTCATCATCTTCCTGATGTCATGGTCCTCTTTGAGAACAAAGGACAAACACAACAACCTGTATGTCCCCACACACATTTTGTGTCAAAGAGTACAGGGATGAGCCATACAGGGCAGCTAGGTAGCTCCGTGAATAGAGTGCTGGGCCTGGAGTCAGGAAGACCCAAGTTCAACTCCAGCCTCTGACACTTACTCGTTGTGTGATCCTGGGCAAGTCATTTAACCTCAGTTTCCTCATCTGTAAAATGAGCTGGAGAAGGAAACGACCAACCAATATAAGTTACCAGATGTCAAGAGGAAGTACTTGAAATACTCTCACATCAGGCCGTCCTGTCACAACAACTTCAGGGCAAACTTGGGCCAACCAGTAAAACTAGATGATTTCTAGAATAGTCGAAAAGACTATTGCCCAAAGCTTTGACTGAGTGTCTACAGGACTCTACCAACGATATTATAATGAGACCAGAAAATAATGCTTTCCCATGAGAACAAATGGTATGTTCTGTGGAACTTCTTTTATCTTATGGATGTCTTTGGCAGACTAGTGAAACCTTTGGACCCATTCTCAGAATATTTTAAAATGCATAAATTAAACTCCACAGGATTACAAAGGAGAGAGGTGCTGCAGTGGATAGAGAGCTGGGCCTGGAGTTGGGAAGACCCGAGTTTAAATATAGCCTCAGGCTCTTATTGGCTGTGTGACCTTGGGCAAGTCACTTAACCTCTTCTTGCCTCAGTTTCATCATCTGTAAAACGTGGATAATGATAGCACTTCCGGGGTTAATGTGATAACCAAATAAAGTAGAAATTGCAAAGTACTTAGCACAATGCCTGGTACTTGGTAAGCACTATGTGAGTTTTAGCTATTACTATTATTGTTATTGTTAAATGAAATCAGTTATAATGAAATAAAGTTATCAAGATTAAAAAAAAAAAAAACAAATTCATGGAGCCCAGGCCAAGAACCCCTGGCCTGATTTATGGAGGTAGGAGGAAAGAAAAATGAGCCTTAAGGAATGGGAAGCCTATGTTCTTCTGGGAGAGGGAAGGACTCTTAGCTCTGCCCTATGTTATTAACCAGGGCATAGGTGGCACAGTGAATAGAGTACCAGGCACTGTGCTAAGTACTTTGAAATTACTACTTCATTTGGTTATCACATCAACCCTAGGAGATAGGTGCTATTATTATCCACATTTTACAGATGAAGAAACTGAGGTAAACAGGTTAAATGACTTGCCCAAGGTCACATAGCTAATAACAGCCTGAGGCTATATTCCTGGAGTCAGAATGACCTAAGTTCAAATTAGGCCTCAGACAGTTATTAATTGTGTGACCCTGGGCAAGTCACTTAACCCTGTTTGCTTCAGTTTCTTCATCTATAAAAATGAGATGGAGAAGGGAATGGTCAATCACTTCAGTAACTTGGCCAAGAAAATTCCAAAGGAATGAGACACAACTGAAAACAACTCAATAATGACAACAACAAATATCATTACCCTCCTCTCCAAAGATGCTAAATAAAGCTATGAGGACAGAAAAGGACTTAGCTAAGTCCAGGTTCTCTTCCTTTTGCTTCTGATACAGACACAGAGCTGTGAGGTTAAATAACAGGCTCCCTAGGAACCAAAGCAGAACACGCTTTTAGGTTTCACTGACAATCAACAAAACAACAAATTAAACCCTGATACCTAGCATTTGCCTTTTTTCCTAAGTATAAATGCCCACACTGAAAATACAACCATCAGATATCACAAGCAGGTGGCTGCAGCTCACCCCTGCCAGAAGCCAAATTTCCAGAAGGGTTGGATAGCAGTGTAACAGAATAGAAAGAACACTAGGCTTTGAATCAAAAAGCCCTATTTCCAGTAGGTTCTGCCACTATATGAACTATATGAACGTGGATGATTCCCTCTGCTTCTCGTAGCGTATATGTCATCTGTAAAATGGGTGATGATAATATTGCTGAATCCCTCACAAGATTTTCATAAGTCTGTAGAATGGAGAAGTTATTATTTTCCAAGTTGGGAAACTGAGATGCCAAGAAATCAAATTACTTACCCAAGGCAACACATGTAATTAGCGTAAGAATCTGGACCAGAGAGATAGCTGGGTTCAGATACTGCCTCAGACACTTACTAGCTCAGTTTTTCCATCTGTAAAATGAGGGGATTGGGCTTGATGGTCTCTAAATTTATTTACAATTCTGAATCTGTGGTCCTCCATCAGAGCAGCTCTGGTTATTTGATGGAGGAGGTAGAGGCAAAGTGTGAGTATAGCTGGGAATATGGATAACCCTGCTTTTGTTAGTTTGGGAAAGAATCCCCCTAGCTTCTAGATGATGGTAGTATGATGAGTAAAAGGTCCAAGAGACATAGTTTCTTCGTAATTAATAATCAATTTATTAATTATGACTAGCAAGTGATTAACAAATTGAGCACAGTGGTTTCTCTTGACAACCAAAGGTGAACCTGGAGTCCGCTAAATGCTCAAACACCCTTGGAAAAGGGGTTATCCCTGACAGGTGGAAATCAATTCTGATTAGTTAACGACTAATGAGAGAACCAGTATTATAATGAGAAGTGGGCTTATTTTAATGAGATATTGGGGGAAGTGACTCTGATCTGGTCACTCTTAGATAAAGAAATTTGTCTCCACCCAGACCATACCCACCTCGGGGGCAATCTAGACAAAGAGATCCACCTCTACCCAGACCACTTTTGTAGTAGAACAGTGAGTCAGAATTCACCTATATTAGGTTCTTCCTTACCCTCTTTTCAGAAATAGGCTTTCCCAGTTGGATGGAGTCCTGCCCAAAATTGAGGAGAATGTTCACCCAATCTCGTCATCACCACTGTCCAGAGGCTGCCTTAATCTAGTCTTTAAATGAGAAAATAGAAAGGAGGAAAAGAACCTAGATCCCCCAATATTAGTAATTGGTCATTGATAATCATTGCTCTTAGTAGTTTGGTATTCTTAACTACTTTTGATGGGAGGGGAGAAAGAAGCATATTAAGTGTGAGGCACTTTGCATTGAAAGAAATTTACTATGCCACCAGGAAATCATTGACATCCAACAGAATTTCCTCCATAGAGTAAATGGTTAAAAAGTTAATACAAAAGAAAAGTCAGTTTGCCCCACGAAGTGTTTTCTTGCTCTGAAATCTGTGACACTAGAATCTTTTGATCCCTCTTTTCACGACCGCTCTCTCCTTTTCAAAGGGTTATGTGAAATTGGTCTTTAATCAGGATCGCCACACACCCAAGATCTCTTCGACTGGGACCAAAAACTAACCCTGTTTGTGCCTCCCGTGTCTAAGTTCAAGAAGAAGCTAAGGGTGTGCAGAGAGCGACCTCTGCAGCACATCTCACCCTACTGAAATGCCATGGAGAATTGAAGCTGAGGTCAGGGTGTTTCTGAAAGTCAAGATTGCCATCCCTCCACACCTTCTCATGCTGTGTGGTTTGCTCGCAGCAAAAGACCCCTTTCCAAATACTCCATTCTGCTGCAAGTCAAGCCCCCTGAAGGAGTAGATTAGGAGCTCAAAGGGACCTTAGAAGTTATGTCTAACCCTTTCCCTTTGTAGGGGAGTAGAATGAGGCCTAGAGAGTATAAGCTAGGTGGCATAATAGGTAGAGCATTGGGCCTGTCATCAGGAAGACTAGAGTTCAAATCAGGCCTTGGACATTTACTAGTTGTGTGATGTGTGATCCTGGGCAAGTCGCTTAACCTCTCCCTCAGTTTCCTCAACCACAAAATGGGGATAATAATAGCACATATTTCCCAGGGTTGTTAGAAGAATCAAACGACATGTCTGGCACGTAAGTGCTATGTAACTGTCAGCTATTATCATCATTATTATTATTTGTTCAAGGTCACACAATAGCAGAGCTGAGATTTAACCTTATGCCCTCTTACTGTAAATTCAGTATATTACACTGTGGGGAAGATGGAATTCACTAACTTTTAGAATATGCTTTATAATCACAAAGCATAATAGGAATGTGAGTTCTTATTGTTAAGTCAAAGTGAGAGAGTAAATGATAGATACAAAATTTGAATCCAGTTTCTTTGAAATCCACTAGTCTTTCCCCTACTCTAATTTGTTTCAGGGCAAATCCTACTAAAAATCCTCCCCATATCTTTTCTGGAACATATTAACCCCATTTCTAAATGGAGAAGCTGAGGCACAGAGTGACCAAATGTGTTGTCGTAGGTAACACCGTACATAAATCAGGGGATAATCTTGGCACTAATAATCCAAGTTTTGCTACACAGCTAGCCTGTATATGATAGGTTGCTCATTAATTGAAAAGATAAAAGGAACTTCAGGAAGAAACTATGAAGGAAGAAATGTGTTTTAGAGACTTTGGAAGAACTTCACAAGATGGAGGATTTACTGTCAGGAATCCTGTTTCCCCTCCCATTTTTTTTTCTCCTGGAAAGGACCTTTTTAACTATTTACTGAGTATAAAATAAGCAAATCTCCAGTAGAAACTCTCCTTTCCCCATCTTCAATGGGCCCTTCTAGAATTCAGGAGCACTTAGGCATTCATTTACATCTATGTTTTCTAGTAATGCATAGATATTGGTTTGTGTATCAGTAAATTTGCAAAGGCTGAACATATCTTCCACATATTTAAATTTAATTCATATAGCACTCCTCTAGAAATTGCTTCAATCTAAAGCCCTCGGGAAGGCCAATGGAGGAAATGCTCTACACCACTCAGTCATTAGGCATTTATTTTGTGTGTTCTCTGTGCTAAGGGCGAGGGACACAAAGAATGGCTAAAAGAGAGTTCAGATACCCTCAAAGAGTTCATATCCTACCGAGTTTTTGCCCTCAAGGGGTTCACAGTCTAATGGGAGAGACAACATGTGTGTTTAAAAAACTAAATACATATAGTAGATGCAATGTGATTTCTGAGCCAGGAGGAGGAGGAGGAGCCTGCTGGTGGCCCAGTGAATAGAGGGCTGGGCTTAGAGTCAGGAAGACTCATGTTCCTGAGTTCAAATCTGGCCTCATACATTTACTAAATGTGTAACCTTGGGCAAATCACTTAATCCTATTTGCCTCAGTTTCCTCATCTGTAAAATGATCTGGAGAAGGAAATCACAAACTGCTCTAGTATCTTTGGTAAGAAAACCCCAAATGGGGCCATGAAGAATTGGACACCGCTGAAATGACTGTACAACAATTTTAGAGGAACAGAGGTAGGAGGACAGGGAAGAAAGAAGAGCAGAAAAGGCTTCTTGCAGAAGGCAGAATTTGAGCTGAGTCTTGAAGGAAGTCCAGGAAGCTTTCTAGTATATGTACATGACACACTACAGGTCTGCCTCAGTATTTATCAAGACAGTTCTTCTAAAGTTAAGAAGCTTCTGCACTGACCTCTTAGGGCTAAATAAATAAAGGACCAATCCTGATTCAAAATAATAAACTCAAGACAACCCCATTATCTTTGCCAAATGATTGGTAAATCAGAAAATTCATCTCAATTTATTAAAATTTCAGTTACTTTGGAAAAATCTTAAACTCCTTGTTTTCACTTATTCTACATTAAGCAAACATTAAGGATTAACTAATATTATCAAGCTCTGTGACAGACATGGGGGTTAAGGGGTATCAACAATCTGGCTAGCAGTGCTATGAGAATGTAAAGCCAACAACAACCAGCTCACAGAACGCTGCAAGCCCAGATTCTTTCCATCTGCTTTATTAAGGAAAGCAACATGAAGGGGTTAACAATCTTACTTTAATCCAGCATACAAATATCATTTATTTAGTTCAGGGAAAAAAAAACCAGCACCCTAAATTACAGACCAAATACAATTCATAGTTATCAATATCTGGGTCTTCAGCTGAGGAGCTCATTGCAACAGCCGGCCCAGAGTCACGCGCCACTCCTACTGTGGCTCAGAGCTCTGAGAGAATGCTAACCTCTGCGCTTATATATCCTGTTTAGGGCCGCGACCTCACCCAGGCTGGGCATGGAGAAGTTCCCCACCCTCAATATCACATCAGATACAAATCAATGGTTCCCAATTGTCTCAGTGCTGAAGAAATACAAAAACATCCCACTTTATCTGCCCCATTCAAACAAAGGCCAGAATCATTAAAGGTCAACAGCAAAAAGTCCCACTTTAATTACTATTACAGGGGGGCAATATAACATTTAAAATGAGGCAGTCCCTGATCTTACAGAGCTTACAGGTTCCTGGTTGAAAAAGTCTTCATGGTTTTGGAATTTAAGGAAGAACCAGTAACCAAATTAACATGAGTACTTGATTTTTCAAGTTTAGCAACTTATAAAATCATTTTCCTATTTCATTAATTCATGTTATTGTTGTTGTTCAGTCATGTCCTACTCTTCGTGATCCCATTTCGGGTTTTCTTGACAAAGAGACTAGAATGGTTTGCCATTTCCTTCTCCAGCTCATTTTACCAATGAGGAAACTGAGGCAAACAGGATGGAGTGACTTGCCCAAAGTCATAGAGCTAATAAATGTCTGAGGCCATAGTTAAACTCAGGAAGATGAATCTTTCTGACTTCAGGGCCTGATGCACGTGATTACCATGTTTCAAAACTAGAGGACGATATAGTTTGCTACTAAAAGTGCTTTTTCCTGAAACTGGCATTAAAATATGCTAAGCATACAAATGAAATGCAATCATACCAGGGAAAGAATTGGCAGTTATTGTCAGTCTTGTAGATAGTTTCAAAACATGCACAGCCCTTAAACAGTTGCAGTGGCCCTGTCCTCTGTGCTGAAAACAAAAAATAATTTCTTACTCTAAGCTAATCTACCACCTTTCCATTAGGATGAACTCCTTTTTCTAGGTTAAAAAAAAAAGATACCAAAACTACCAGAACCAGATAGATATAAAATGCATCAAGGGTCCTTGTTTCCAGACTGCCAGATTTTTAGGCACTAGAGCAATGCTGGCACCTACTAGCAAAGCTAAAATTGGCTTTGATCTCCCTGGGTTAGATTGGCTTTAACCATCAGGGGGCAGGAAACCACTAATGACCTGGGGATATATGGGAGATCAACCTCTTGTAGAAAAAAACATACACCATTTTAAAGTCATCAGACACTCAAACCTTTGCTTCCTCTGAGACACATCCGACACTGTTCCATTAGGCACCTTCTGGCATTAATCTGAACAAATGGACTTCCCACACTTTTCCTCTGGCCACGAGTGCTTCAGACCTATTGATTTGCCTGCTTCCATATTTTGTGTAATCTTTTGGCAAAAGCTGATAATGGCTTAACCCTTTTGGTGGTGGAAATGAATAGAATTTCTGCTGAGATCTCTGAAAAGAAGAAAAGTCAAAGGGAATGGTAGCTTACATATATCAATTCTTGACTAGCCATGCTCTCTTGTTGTGTTAAACCTAAGCCCTCTTGTTCTGCCCTTGGTGAAGATGAAGGGCTAGTCTATGTTTCCTCCTCATACTTGCAGCTTTGAGGGGATCCTCAGGGGACAAAGAACAGATTTGTAGTCACCACCTCCTCAATTTTGTACCATACAAGTACTTTGCATGAAATATAATTTGGAGCAAATAAGAAATTTAAGAGTATATAACACGGGCTTCTGAAACCTGGGTAGACTTCCTATGGCAAATTAATGGAAAGATGTGGACAAAAATTGCACAGCATGAGAAGGTGTGGAGGGATAGCCATATAAATCAGTGAAGATTGAGAGGTAGTGTGGTTCAGTGGAATGAATTCTGGGTTTAGTATCAGATGATATGGGTTCAGATCCTGGATCTGCCACTTACTACCTGTGTGACTTTGGACAAATCATCCTCAATTTACTCATCTGTAAAATGAGGAAGTTGGGCTAAATGACCTGTATTTGTTGTTGTTCGGTCATTTTAGTTGTGTCTGATTCTTGGCAAAGGTACTGGAGTGGTTTGCCATTTCCTTCTTCAGCTCATTTTACAGATGAGGAAATTGAAGCAAACAGGGTTAAGTGGCTTGGCCAGGGGCACACAGCCGCTAAGTGTCTGAAGCCAAGTTTGATCTTGAGAAGATGAGTCTTCCCGACTCCAGGTTCAGTGCTCTAGCCACTGGGTCACTTAGCTGCCTCAAATGACCTGTACAATCTTTTCTAACCCTCTATAATTTTGTTGATTTATCAAGGGGTTTGAAGTGAACTTTCATCTCCCCTCCTGGAGTGAATTTTAAAAGGAAAGATTCAGGACTCAGTTTATGGAGTGGGGAAAAGAAAAGTCCATGAAGATACAATGGTGATCTTGTGGCTACAAAGAAATATTATATGCATGAAGTTCCCCTCTACCCCTAAAAAAGGCATACAAGTAGGTTATGGCATTTTATAGGGAACCCTTATTTTCCAAAATGAGAAGCTTATCCATTGTCTTGCTCTCTCTGGCCTCATCTAGGGATACGACCAAGAGCAAGACTGGCTTTGGGGGGTGCTGCCAGGAATATTCTGAAGTAGAGTATTTTATTGGAAAGCCAGAGGTAAGGGTAGGTCATAAGAAGGACACTGGTACTCAAGCAAGCAAACATAAAATTTAATAATTTTAAAAATTTAAAGTTTTCATAACATAAGATGATAGACTTTTTTTTAATTGCCCTGGCCATTTTATTTTCCTCTGAAACAGTTAAGGGCCAGCACCCAAGGTCTGAAGGGAAAGGGGGATATTCTAATCTTTTCCTGCCTGATAAGCAGTTCAAAGGGTAGTTGATAGAGTTCTGGGCCTGGAGTCAGGAAGACCTGAGTTCAAATCTTGCCACCAAGTCATTTAATCTTGCCTAAATTTTCTCATTTGTATAATGAGGATAGTAGCTCCTACCTCACTGGGTTGTTGTAAGGACCATGAGACAATAGTGATTTAAAAAACAAAAGTATTCAGCATAGTGCCTGTGCCAGTAAGGCAAAATGGGCTTAGTTTAACGGTGCCCTTGAGGAGTTTGGCTTTTGTTTACCGTGAAAGTACTTTCACCTGTTAAATGCTAAGCACCAGGCCCAAAGCCCTATCAGGTGTGAAACCTGTGCGGGCATAGATTAATGACTTAAGAGGGGCCAACTCAGGAACCAATGGTCTCTGGACTCTGGTCTGTGGTCGTTGAGGCAGGGCTGGAGAATGCCAGAGGCTTGGCTGCGTGGAGAGGTGAGAAACTACAGCTGGAAAAAAATCCGAAGCAGAACCGACCCCCGTGTGGACCCAGGAGTTCGAGCAATGACTTGAGGCCAGTGAATATGATTTATGCCATCTTATTTTTCTGTGGCCTCCTGACTACTCTTGTGAGGCCTGGAGGCTCGTGTTCACAATGCTGGAATGGGGAGGTTGGTTCGCTAATTTGTTGCTCTGGGCCCTGAATAAATTTTTTGATGCCTTCTGCTTAGAGAATTCTATATACCCAACGATTTCGAACCATTCAGATATATATATGATCCTTTTTGAGATCATAAATTCGGCCTTCCTACTACAGTGCCTAACACGTAGTAAAAACTATATAAATGCTTATTTTCTCCCCCCTCCTATTTATTGAAAATATTTTTCTGCGTCTGTTTACTTTCTTTTAATTTTGGAAATGTCTTTTTGTTGTATAAAGTTATTTAATCATCATCAAACCTATCAATTTTATCTCCAGTGATTGCTTCTATTTGTTTGATTAAAATGTCCTTCCCTTTTCTTCAGGCACATATATCATTCTATCTTCTTCTAATTTCTTATGATTTTGTAATTTTTTTTAAAATGCTTTTTAAAATGCTTTAGATTGCCGAGATGGTTAAAGTGAGCAATTAAAGTAAAAATTCAACCCCATTCTTGGCTATATATCTATCCAATTTTCCCAGATATTTGTTGAATTGTGATTCCATTCCCTGTGGGTTTTTTTTTTCTTAAGTATAGGTTTATTAAGCACTAATCTTATACACACATACTCTCATTCCCATCTTTTCCATTGATTTCTCTGTTTTTCCATTACCAAAGTAATAATTATTGCTTTATAGAATATTTTGAACAATTGAGCTCTTTCTCCTACAGCAGTTGTATTATAGTCGTCTTCACCTTCTTGTCTGTTTTTAGGTCCATTTTGTTAGATCTTGATCAAATCGAATGCAATAACCTATTAGCTTCTTTTCTGGCATTGCACTAAATATGTGAGCTATTTTAGACAGTATTGACTTGGGCATAATTTTTAATAAAAATATAACATAAAATTAAAAGGAATTTGAGAAAAGCTCATAATCACAAAATATTAAAAATCTTGACAAAATAATACATTTCCCCAAATAACACAATTGCCTACTAAAATCTCCAATATAGTAACAGGGTAGATTCTGTCTAACAACATGCGCTTGGAACATGATCTCTTCCAGGTCATATAACAAGCTAGGACGTGTTTGACTCAGCATTACATCATCTCTGTCATATGAGGACAGGCTTAGCTAAGTTCAGTAGTTGGTGATTATTAAACCATAACCACTCATCAACTGTGAAGGAGTTGTAACCTGCCCTGAGGGGTGAAGGAAACCCATTCCCAGGTGAAATCATGAATCTTGAGGTGTTGAGATTATATAATAACAGTTTCATTTATCAAATCTATGAACTAAACAAAAGACAGAGAAGGAAAAGAAAAAAACATGGGACATGAAATAATTGCTTTATTAGTTGATAAAGGACTGAGTAGCTAGAGTTAGAAGACATCTGACTCAATTTTTCAGCAAACGCTTGGTGTACATAAATATTCTTATGATCTACAGCCACATGAATGCTACTTAACATTTTCAAAATCTACATTTGAATGTTAAGTTCCTTAAAGGTCAGGAGTATTTCCTTCATGTTTTAAATCTTTCAGTCCTTCTGTGGATCCATGATTCTCACCATTTTTGGAGTTCACAACCCATCTACACCTTCTCATCGTATGTTGTTCTTCTCCATGCTCCTCTACAGATGTTCCAGAGAGAACCTACTCTCAATATACTAGAGGCCTTCCTCTATATTTCCTTACATTTTGGGTACCAGTATCTTCCATCTGTTTTCTCTCACTCTTACTATATGATAGGCCCACCTTCTTTTCTTTTTATGCATTCCTTGAGTTATATCTTTCTTGTATGTAGGCCATCATTAAAAATATACTACAACACACTTATGTCCACCATGTGTGTATGTCTCCATTGCCCTTTGGGTCACAAACAGTTTAATTATTCAGAGACTTTGGTGTTCTAAGATTTGCATCCACATAGTATTTGTGCAACCGTAGAACATTTGTATTGAGATGTGTTTCAAGAGCGGCATGGGATCATTAACAGGCCTACACAATTTCCCAGTTGTTCTCTTCCTCCCATTTCATTCTGGGCTGAATTCATTGTCCATCTAAGAGTGCCTGCTCTAGAGAGATGTACTGACATAATAACTCAATGGAATGGTTTACTAACTACTTATCACAGGAGGGGCAATAGATATTTTTCAGGCATTTCGTTTTTCCTCTATGAATTATTAAGATCTCTTTTGAGCAATCATGTATCAGATTAAGGAGAGTCCACAGTGTCTTGGGACTTAATACAGTCAGCACTGTGGTGCCTGCAAACAGGAACACCTTGAGAATCTCACCCTCATGAGCTGTATAGTGGACATTCTCCATGACAGTGACAAAATCCTCTGATGAGCCTATATTACCTTGTCACGTGTCCCACTTGGCATAAACCAGCAGAGGATTGTTGAACAGTTATCTCTTGGTCGTATTCATCAGTGAATACTATATGATCTTAGCATATAAATGAATCTCCTTGTTGGAAGGTAACATTTAAAACTGCGTTTTAGTCTATTTTTAAGCCATTTTTAAAAAATAAATAATGAAGACAATAGAATCTTCTCTGTACTTTTCAATTAGGATGTGGAAAATATAGCCTGCCCCAGAAAATTGTTTTAGTAAGTCCTCCTGTTCTTTTGTCATATTTTCACCAGTAAGACCTTTAATAGGTGCATAGACCATTTTCATAAAGGTCTTATAAAGAACTTGTCTTATAATCTTTTTAATTGTTAGAGATTCCCAGATAAGTGCTGAAGTCCACAGTGATTAAGCTAGAATCTTAGTCAAAGAGACCTTCCTCATCTTTCTCAAGAAAATCTCAACCAGATAAATTTGAATGAAAATGGCTCAAGGAACATGATGATTTTTCTGGAAATTTTTTCATGAAACAGAAAAATGCTATACAGCTGAAAAAAAAAACATTTGCAGGGTGGGGAGGGGTTCCACCCTAATTTTAAAAAAAGATCAATATCTAAGTTCTAAGACTATCATAGGCCAGTTAGTCTGGCCAAATTCTCAAACTTATTGTTAAAGAAATGACCTGTTCTAAGTCTGTGGTATTAAAATCCATATTAGCTTTATCAAGAAAAACAAAACATATCAAGCTAGCTTTGTTTCCTTTACTCACAGAATTACTGAGTTGGTAGATCATAGGATAGCTAGAGACACAGTATACATCAGGTCCTGATTAATGAGAAAAATGAAGCCTCAGAATTGGTCAAATTATTAAAATTACTGCTGCATATTTCCATGGGGCAAGAACAAATTACTATATTTTATATAATTAAAAATAGTGATTTCTAATACATGCAACCACTTCAGGGGATTCGTTATTTACTGCTACATTTTTCCTTTGCATTCTCACCACCTAGAACAGTGCCGGGTGCATAGGTGTGAAATAAATGCTTACTGAATTTAGGTAGACCATACTTTTAGTTCCCTGCAGGAGATATATCTGTGAAGTTAATTGGATTTTGGATTTAAAAAAAAATACAGCAGGATCCAAGTATAATTCTTCTACTAATAATGGAAGTGCTCCTCACAAAAAAAAAAAGGTTAAGAGTAACTTTAGGCTATTTGAAGCATTCAGAGCTGGGACCATGCATTTGTACACCCCAGGCAAGATATGAAAATTGTTCCCCCTGTGTGTTACTGTCCCTCGGGGGCTTTGAGCCTTCCCCATAACACATGTAATTTGATATGTCATAAAATGAATGCCTCCATGCCATAGAGAGCACAGTTTTCTGGCATTAAAAACATTTTTACTTGTAAAAAGTCTTATTAGAAAGTATCCCAGAGTAAGGGATAAAATACATAAGATGACAAAGAAAACCAATTATAGTGAAATGCAGTTGCAAAAATATTTTTAAAGCAAGTTCAAGGACCCCAAGTTAAGAACTTCTAATCTCATGCAACTCCTTCATTTGACCCGTGAGGGGAAAAACCAGAGAGTTTAAAGGACTCACAGTAGTAACAGAGCTGAGTTTCAAAGCCAGGTTCTTTGTCTCCAAATCTAAGGCTCTGCCACAGCCCTCTACCACCTCCCCTCTGCTAACGCCATCCTCTTCTTGGATCTGTCTTAAGAAGCAGTTGGACACCTATTGCCAGAAGGAGCCACTCGGTATCAAGTATACAAAAAGAAAAAGCCTGGCATGTGACAAGATCTCACAACCATTTAAATGGACCACTCTGCATAAGCCAGTCAAACAGATCTATTCATTTAGCTGTTTCAGGGACACATTTTGCAGTTCACTCATCCTAGCAAGCCCAGGAGGAAGCAGTCTTCATAATTACACATTCCACAGGAGTTGTATCGAGGTTGATATTTTCAGAATGAGTCAGAAAGCAACATCTGCCCTACAAATCTCTTCCATGTCATAACAAAAGATTTAAAGTTGGAAGAGACCTTATGGAATATCCCATCCAAACCTCTTGTTCTTGAGGAGGGGGCTGAATGAGGTAAAGGGAGGTGAAGTAATTTACCCAAAGCCATATGGGTATAAGTACCAGCATTGGGATTTTGACACCAAATACAGTCTCCTTGCAACGCCATCATGGTCTCTCCCTGTGGCGCAGAACTTAGGAGTCTATACCAGGGTGGGGTACCTGAGGCTCTGCCCTAGAGTGCCATCTTCTGGAAGGCACACATTTTATGCCTGGATGTGGAGGGATGCACTTCCTCCCCATAGTGGTCTGAAGACCAGCCCTCGTGCCTTGTGATCCTCAGCCCCTGCTGAGCAATACAACCTTGCTCCTTCATCCAGTTTTGAGGCCATTACCCTCAGGATCCATTGCTATGGCATCCCTCCCTTGGGCTGCCTTCTCTACTAGGCTTCTAAGTAGCACAGGGAATAGAGCCCTGGACTCAGTCAGGAAGATCTTAGTTCAAATCCAGCCCTAGACGCTTATTAGCTGTGCAACCCTGGGCCTGTCACTAAATCTCTGTCTGCTTCAGTTTCCTCAACTGTAAAATGGGGATGATAATAGCACTTGTTTCACAGGATGTTGTGAGGATAAAATGAGATGATATTAGTAAAGTGCTCTGCAATTGCTATGTTAAAATCGCTATCTAAGTATTACTATTATCATGATTATTATCTTCTACCAAATGCACTCAGATTTGGACGCTCCCTTTCTGCCATTAGTGTTCCCAATCTGGCTCTGCATGTAAAAGAATTCCTAGGGGGCAGCTAGGTGGCACAGTGAGTAGCGTACCAGCCCTGGAGTCAGGAGGACCTGAGCTCAAATCTAGCCTCAGACACTTGACACATGTACTAGCTGTATGACCTTGGGCAAATCACTTAACCCCAATTGCCCTGCCAAAAAAAAAAAAGAATTCCTAGGAACATGTCTCTTTCCATCAAGTATTTATCCAAGTTGATCAAAAGTTTTTTTGTGAGAAAAAAATACTAGTTGGAGTGACAGGGCTCCCTGTTGCCCATACCTGAGGGGGACAAGGTGGACTTGATGTCTGGAAAACAATACGAGTCTGATTTATAACATGGAGACAATTTTCCTGCATCCTCTTATCTGCCACACAGGGCTATCCCTATAACCATTAGTATAGGCTGTCTCTATGCACTAAAGAGGCTGGTCAAAGAATTCATTTAAGGAGCTACTAGAATTTAGAACCTAGCCAAGTATTTAGAACAGCTGATGTTTAGGAGACACAGTCTAATGGGAAGGTTCATTATCCATTCCTCTATGTTTGCCAAGTAGTAGCTCTGGATTAAGTTAGATGATCAGAAATCAAAGCATCTGGGCCACATTATCTCAAGCCCCTTCAGGAATACCTTCAATGCCTTCAGATGTAATGTTATTCCAAAGGCTTGTTGTTTTGCGTTCTCTTTAAAGCTTTGTTTGGTGACACTGTTCACTACATTGCTCAAAACCCTATATGCAAGGACCAATGTGAATAAACTCCTGCTTCTTTTAAGTTCTGGGAAAGAAAATTTGTCACTTGCAGGAAACTGCCTATGTTCCCTGCTGTCAGAAAATAAGAAATACATAACCCAAAGAGTTTCTCCTTTTGCTTTAGCTGTTAATTCAATTCAAGAAACTTTTAAGTACCTATGATGTTCAGAGCCCAGAGAAAGCAAAGCTCTACCTAGCCAGGGTAAATTGGGCTTTGCTTCAGAGTGCCAAGATGTGAAGCCGACAGAATTGCATTTCCTCCCTGGAAGGAGTTATTTTCTGTGCTTCTTGTGATCTTCCATTGGTCTATGCTACCATGAAGCAAATCTTTCCCCCAAGCAATCATTCTAGGGTCTCATCATATTAGTGCCCCATTCCTGTGGTCCACTTCCCACCCGACCCCAACAGGGTCAAGTGGTGGCCCATCCCCCTCCAAGCATGACTACACTTGGGGTCAGCCTGTCCTCTGCTGCTTCCTCCCCCTACCTGTTTGGATTTTTTTCTAGGCAAAAGAAAAAAATCATAGTAACCAATATTTTTGTTAGCTTGAGATTATAGATTTAGAGTTGTAAGGGACTTTAAAGGCTATCTAGCTGAGAATCTTCATTTCACAATTGAGAACTGAGGTAAAGCAGTTAAATGACTTGCCCAAGGTCTTGCAGTAGCAAGTGGCAAACTGGAGATTTGAACCCAGGTCTTCTGACTTTAAATCCCACTCTTTTCATTCTACCGTGCTGCCTCTAAGGATGAAGCTACAAAAATATTTCACCAGGCTGGAATGATATCGTGAAGGCAATAAGGCAAGATTTAATATAGGTAAATTTAATTTAGTAGATGCCACATTAAGTTCTACATTTATGATCAGAAAATCAACATTACAAACACGAGATGAGGATAGGCATGATAGAAAATAGTTCAAACAAAAGTAGATCTGGGAGTTTTAGTGGACTGTGCACTCAATATAGGGCAAGAATACATGACGGCCAAGAGAGCCAATGTGATTTTAAGCTACATTAAGTGAGGCTTGGTGTCCAGAGTAAGGATAGGGATAATCCTGCTATACTCTATCCTTTTAGAATAAATTTGAGTAATTAGAATTAGTAATTAGAACAAATTTTCAGTTGTGTCCTCTTTGTGACTGCTTTTGGAGTTTTCTTGGCAAACATACTGGAATGATTTTCTATTTCCTTCTCCAGCTCATTTTACAGATTAGAAAACTGAGGCAAATGGAGTTAAGTGACTTTTCCAGGGTCAGAGTCACACAACTGGTAAGTATGTGACGCTCTTTGAATTCAGGTCTTCCTGACTCCAGGGCTAGTGCTCTATCCTCTGTGCCACCTAGCTGCCTCATTATATTCAGTGCCAAACATGTAGGGTATATATGTGTTTTGCCCACGTAGGTTATGTGTGTCCACATAGGTCTGTCTAGATGTGGCTCACAAGAAGTCAAGAATAGTCATCTGTGGTATCTCCTCCCAAGACTCTCACCAAGGAAAACTGATTCCTGCAAGGAAGGGAAAAGGAGGTTGACACCAGAGGCTGGTCACGCCGCTCTCCTCAGAGAAAAGATACTGGGCTAGAATTATATCTATTTGCTCCCTTAAATATTGTTAGTCTAAGGGAAACAATTTTTTGGTTCAAGCTGTAATCCTGAATGCTTTCCTTTAATTAGAAAGGAGTATCCCAAACTATTTATTCAAGGCTTGACTCTCTTCTCATCAACTGCCAGCTCCACACATGGCAAATTAGCAAATAAACCTATTTATCCCAGGCAATAGCAAAACAGAAATAAGAGAAAGTATGCAGTATACTCAACAATACAGAGTGAATAAGCTCCCTCATCGGGAGAAAGATAACTCACCTCAACCAAGAGACAAAGAGTCTTAGATCTCTTGGATCAGTAAGGTGAAATTCCCCAAAGACCATAATGTAGTAAGGGGGGGCGATAAGGATATGATCAGGGTTGCCAGTTTCTCTACATGTAGCTTCTTCCTAGTCTTTCATTTCCTTCGGTGACCTGAAGAGAGTCTAGAATCTAGTGACTTTTCTCTTGAAGCTAGAAGATAAAAGAGCAGACTCTTCTTTTCTCTCAAGCTCTCACCAACTTTGTGGTCTCGTGAAGGCAAGGTGTCTTCAGTGAATTAATCTGTACCATTACAGATTGCTTGTACAAATAGTCTTTAATCCATGGGTCACCTACATTAAGAATAACATTGATAAGTTAGAGACAGTCTAAAGAAGACACATAATATCTAGTGGAGGGTTGCTGATGATACTTAGCCAAGTAAAATCTTAGGGAGACATAGTAGTGATCTATAATTATTTGAAATGTTAAGTAGAAGAGTAAAACATTAGATTTCTTTTGCTTTTACCCAAAGGGAACAACTAAGAGCAATGATTAAAAGTTTCAGAGGCAGATTTTTCCTTGATGTAAGGAGTAATTTCTTATTAGAGCTATATTAAAGTGGAAAGGGACACCTAGAGAGGGAAATTTCCCTCACTAGAGGTCTTCAACTGAAGGATGAGTGACTTTAGCCTTCGGGGATGTTTTAGGAAGCTTAAGTTGACCTGGGTTATCAGATTCTGTGATCCTACTCATCCTTCTGGAACCATTTTAAATTTTCTCTCGTCAACAAAATCTTCCCTGTTCTTCTGAGCTGAAAGTGATCTCACCTTTCTATGTGCTCTGATATCACTCAGTTTGTACCTCTTGGATCATTCTTAAGGTGGTTAATTTTTCAACAACAGAAACTCATGAAAACTGTCTAATAAGGACAGAAGAGATTTGACCTGTGATGCTGAAGGGTGGGAACAAGAAAGGGGGCAAAAGGGATCAAAGGGCTTAGACCTAAGAAATCACAGCTCTTTGAAGTATTATAATAATTTGGGCACAAGTCTTAGCTCTCCTTCCAGATCAGTTCTTAGCCTGGAGATTATTAATTTGGTTTCTTAAAATATTTTGATGACTACATTTACATACAGTTGGTTTCTCTTGTGATTCTTTTTTTTATGCATTTAAAAACATGATTCTACCAAGAGCTCCACAAACTTCCCCAGAATACCAATCACAGATCCAGGGCTGAAGGGGACCTTAGCGATCATCTAGTCCAACTCCCTCATTTTATACATGAGGAAACTGAGTCCCTGGGAGGTCTTAAGTCACTTTCTCAAGGTCACACAAGTAGGAAGATTCTAAGGAATCTTAGAGATCATCCAGTTCGATTCTGAATTTAGAGAAAAGGAAACCAAGGTTCAGAAAGAAGAAATAACTGGGCCAATGTAGCCCAGGGAGGTAGTGGCAGAGCAAGGGCTGTCATACCCGCTCAGACTCCTAGAAAGCTTGCTTTGTTCTCCTAGAAGTGACTCATGCATTCTGGCATTGCCTTGTAAACCCAAACATTTTGGAAAGAAATTGTCATTAACGGTGAAGTTAAAATTAATTTCAGCATTGGGCCACTAGGTGGCATCTTTCCACAGCCTGACCAACAGCAACATACAAATACTACGTGAATAAACTAGTATCAGTGAGAACACAAAAAAAGACAAATTTTTTTAACCAAAACACTAGCACCATATGCTATCAAGAAAGTGTTTATTGAAGTGACTGCTCCCTTAGGGAAAAATATGGTTGTGTTTACACTTAGAAACTTTTTAGAGAAAAAAAGTCATCTCTGAAATAAATGCAATTGTTTTGGCTTGAATTCTAAGTTGAATTGGTGAAGCCTAATATCTTTTGTATTTAATATGAAAAGAGGAGCGATACGAACCCTGGGATTTACCTCCACCTGAGGGGAAAACCTCTTTGGGTAGAAGAGGGAAATGTTTATCATTCAGTTTGAAAAACACCTATTGATACTATTTTTGTCATCCTAATATAGCAGAAACTGACATTCACCCTGATGGGAAAAAATGACCATTACTTTGTAGTCCCGTAGGACTCGGATATGTCTCAGAATTGTGTCCCAGGAGCAGTCAGTTACTGCCTAATGTCATGCTCATCACGAAAAGCTTCCAAATCACTTTTCCCAGTAAAATCTGATTTCTAATGAAGGAAAGAGAAGTCCTTATCATCTAGCTTCCATGTACAGCTGTGAGCTCTCTGGTGCCGTAAGCCCATGTGAGGACAGATGGCAGGACTAAGCTGGTAGAGAAATGAGGACAGCTTTATAAATCTGTTGCCCTTAAAATTTGGGGAAATTACACATTTCCTAGGGACAGTAACATGTTCTACAGACATCAGATGCCACCACAAACCCAAGTCCCCACTTGTGTTCTAAAAGTTCCTTTGTACTAAATTGGTACCTTGGAACTCAGAGTACGTTTTCCTTCATAAATAATGTTATGAATGGTGGTTAGATTTCCAAGCCAACCCACAGAATTGAGCCCATAATATCACTAAAATACTCTACGAGAACAAAAAAAAAAAGTAGAAAAAATACTTTTGTATGCTAGTCATTAAATATAGAAATACAGAAAAACAAAAACTTAAAAACACTCGTCATGTTCTAATGTTTGAGTGAAAACAATAATTAGTGAAAGGTGAGGAGACAGGAGACTTAGGTGGTGTATCTGAAGGGAATTCTGGATACTTCTGAGGCTTTTAGAGATAAATGGCATGGATTTTTCATTAGGACTAATTTCACTTTGAATTTCTTTTTCTTTTCTTTTTGGATGCAGATGAGCTATTCATGTGTTTGAATGCCAAGTCAATTCAAGCATTAACTGAGCACAAGAATTGTACTAGATTCTATGAGGGAAAATAAGATAGAGGCCTTGCCCTTCAGGGGCTCAGAATCTAAGAGGGAAGATACATAGATATATATTAATGTATGGTTTAGTAGAAGCACAAAGTATTATAAGAGTACAGAGGAAAAAAATGGACATAACATTGGGAGCTTTATGGCTGAGTTTCTATTTAGTTTGGTCCTGAAGGATAAATAAGATTTCCATGGTCTTAGAGGAGGTATTCCAAGAAGACAGAATAACATAAGCAAAAGCATAGAGGCTAAAAGGCAAAGCGGTTTGTTTAATTAGAAAGTAAAATACAGTTATCCCTACCACATTGTGGGGGTTAGGAGTGTGGTGCCCCCAAGATCTGGAAAATCCATGTAAATTTGTTGACCCTCCCTTCATATCAGAGAACAAGTCTGAATTTTTTCTTTTTCTTTTATGGATTGTTTATGGTACTTTATTGTAAAATTTGGGTTGATACTATACAATACTATACATATGGTTTATATATTTTTAAGTTTCTAAACTTTTTCTGTGTCATCTACTGGCCTTTGTGGGTTGTCTGTGGCTCCCACAAAACTCCTCCAAAATTCCCATTTAATTTCTTATGCCAACCTGTGATACATCAGAACCTTGATGGGCAAAGTCTCAATATGGAAGGGATAACTGTACAAAGGAGAGATAAGTCTGAAAAGGAAAGGTTGAGATCAGGTTATGGAGGACCTTGAATGTTCATTTAAGGACTTTGAAGTTTTTCCTGAGGGCAATAGGCAATCGTGGAAGGCTTTTAAGATGAGGAGTCACATAAACAGAGTTATGCTTTAATGAACTGACTCTGATAAGATTGCTTAGGGTAGATTAGAGGCAGGCTATTGTGATCACTGAAGTATGAAATTATGATGGCCTGAAGTAGGATAACAGCAGTAGGAATGCAAAGGAAAAATAATGGAGAAATGCTGTATAAATCTAATTTGTAAGATTTGATGGAAGGAGGGTAAAAGAAAAGAGGAGAGTAAGAGAGACACATAAGTATGGAATAAGGGTAGGGAAAGAGGTTTTTCCTAAGGCAAGTAGATGAGAATTGGAAGACATACTTAAAAGAGCAAGTAGAATCAGCAGGACATTGTACAGTCACAGCAATATTGTAACGCTGATCAACTGGGAAAGACTTTGCTACTCTGATCAATACAATGATACATGACAATTCCGAAGCACTCATGGTGAAAAATGCTATCCACCTTCAGAGACAGAACTGATGAGCTCCAAGTACAGACTGAAGTATATTTTTTCTTTATTATTATTTATTTTTCTTGCTTTTTTTTATATGGCTCATACACAAATCTGATTTGCATTACTTCACATGTCTAGTGGGTATCATATTGCCTCCCTTCTCAATGGGTGGGGAAGGGGCTGGAGATTGTAAACTCCTTGAAGACAGAGCCTGTCCTTTGTGTCCCCTGAGTTTAGCACTGTTCCTGGGACATAGTACATGCTTGATATAAATTTTTATTGAACAGAATTGAAGGGAAGGAGAGAATTTGGAATTCAAAAGTTAAAAAAATGAATGTCTAAAGAATTACAAAAAAGAACTCTCCCAAATAGAAAAGAAAAAAGTAGATTGGACATAATATATCCACATGAGAAGATTGTCTCAGGCAGAACTACCTAAACAACGAGTGGTGAGAGAGGTACAAAATGGAGTGGGGGGAGGGAAGTGTGCAAGAAACTCCAAAGAAGAAGGAAAATGAGTAGGAACTTTGAGTCAGACACGTACACTGCTTCACGTGAAATCGTGAAAGCCAGGGGAGGGGAAGTTGGAAGGCAAGGGATAGATATAGCCTTACCCTCAGTGGAGAGAGGGTGAGGGAAAAGTGCAGGCAGTTCTGAATATTGCTTTACATAAATAGTAGACTTTCACAAACTGGGTAACCCATAACACTTCATAGGTCGTCTGCCTCTGGTGACAGTCTCTAATCAGCATGGAACTGAATGACAAAGGTCAGCAGCAGTAGTAACAATAAATTGAAACTTAGTGGTTCTCAAACATTCCCCCAAGGAGTCATAATATGACACATCCCCCCTCATATACCACCCCACATAGTTTATGAACCTACATACACACACACACACACACACACACACACTCTTCCTGGACCCTGTTTTCCTTTCCCTCTATAGTATTTCTCTTGATGATTTCATCAGTTCCCATAAATTAAATTATCATGTTTATGCTGATGATTCTTAAATCTACTTATCCAACCCTAAACTCTCCACTGACCTCCAGTCTCACATTCCCAGCTGCCTGTCACTCATCTTGAATTAAATGTCTCATAGACATCTTATATGTAACACATTCAAAAACGTATCCTTGTCCTCATTGGAAGCTAATTATCTTTTTCCTCAAAACCTTCCCCCCCTTCCAAACTTCCCTTTTACTATGGAAAGTACCATGGTCCTCCCATTGCCCTAGGTGGCTTCCTCAATTCCTCATTTTCTCTCACCCCCATATCCAATCTGTTGCTAAGATCTGTCCATTTTACCTTCATAACCTATCTTGTATGTTCCTCCTTCTCTCCTCTGATGCTGCCACCACCCTGGTGCATCTTGGAATAAGCAGTCAAAGCAATCTTCAGAAAGCTCAGGGCTGATCACACCACACACATCCCCACTCCAACCATTATCTCTATTATAATCTCCAGGATGGAATGCAGATCCTCTCTTCGGCATTCAAAGCCTTTTGTAACCTGCCTCTCCCCTTGCCAGTCTTTTTACCCCTTCAACCACACCACATACTCTTTGATCCAGTGACATGAGCCTCCTTGCTGTTCCTTGAGGGAGAAACTCCATCTCCCAACTCCCGGAATTTTCACTGGCTGCCTCCCAACCTTGTAATGCTCTTCCTCCTCATCTTCACCTCCTAGTTTCCTTGACTTACTTCAAGTCCCAGCTAAAAGCTCACCTTCTACAAGAAGTTTCTCTTGATCTCTTTCAATGCCCTCCCTCTGTTGATTATTTCCTACTTATCTTGCATACAGCTTATTTGTACATAGTTATTTGCATGTTGTCTGCCCCATTAGATAGTAAGCTCCTCGAGAGCAAGGGCTGTGTTTTATCTTTCTTTGTAGACACCATCGGCACTTAATAAATGTTTACTGACTGACCTGCACAGATATACACATAAGACACAGAAAGATAATTTCTAGTGGCTTTATATCTTAATTGAAAAAAACATTAATGACTCGATAAGCATATCATATGAGTTTATTCTAAAAATTTGAACTTGGTAATAGTAAATAAAAGACTATCCAAAGAATCTAAAAAGAAGAGAAAGAGAAAAAAGAAGTGAAAAATCCATGTAGCTGACCACAACTGGCTTAAAGCCCCGGCATGTCTCACGTAGGAAATGGGCCCTCAACTGAGCCTTGAAAGAAGCTATGGGTTTTGAGGGCTTGGGATGAAATACTGAGTTTGGAGATTAGCAATTAGTACTCTTTGACTGCTATGTAGAGTGTGTGAAGGGGAGTAATGTTACCCTGGAAAGACAGGCTTGAACCAAATTATGAAGGGTTTGGAATGCCAGACAGTATCCTAATGGCAATAGGGAGCCATTGGAGATTCTTGATCAGGAAAGAGTGATGTCAGATCTCTGCTGTAGAAACATTATTTTGACAGCTAACTGGAGAGGGGGAGAGATCAGATACAGAAAGACCAATTAGTGTCATTGAGGGAAGAGGTAATAAGGCTCTAAACTAAAATAGCAACTATGTGAGTAGATAGAAGTAGTACCATGGAGTAGTGGATCTGGGTTCAAATCTCACCTCAGACACTCATTAGCTGTGTGACCCGGAACAAGTCACTTTATCTCTCAGTGCCTCAGTTTCCTCATCTGTAAAATGAAAGTGTTGAACTTGGTGGCTTCTAAAGTCCCCTCCAACTCAAATTCTATCATCCTAAGTTCTGGGCATATTTGTAGGAATCAGGGAAGGAAGCATTGAGCTTTCTACATATCACATTCTAGAATTCGTTACCTCTAAAAAGTTCTCTCCAGACGTTTTGTTCTATGGGTTTTTTTTAACTAACTTCACCCACAGAAATGGAGCTTCTTGACTTTGTTCATAACTTAAAGGTCCAACTTTCAGGTTCACAAAAAGCATTTATTAAGTACCAACTATCTGCTCAAAATTGAGAGGAAGCTAGTACTGAAGGTGAACAAGGCACTGTGCTAAACAGTAGAGATGCAAAACCGTAATAATCAAGATAGTCCCTGCCATCAAGGACCCTAAATTCTACTGGGGACAGAGGGAGAAGGATATTGGGGATACAAAATGTACCTAAGTAAATACTAAATACATAGAAAATGATTCACAGTAATTTCAAGAGGGAGATGGCTCTAACTACTGAGGCAGGAAATGTTTCTGACATGCTATGATTCTATTTCCATGTCCTAGCGACAGCCCAAATTAACAATGCTTTGATGATGTTGCTACAGTGTGTTGCTTTGAAAGAGACATCTTGTATAACATGTTTTTACAGGTCCCTGTCTATTGACCTTTTGTCAATCTCTTGAACAAAGATGTTATTTTAGCTACGTGTTTTGGTATGGTCACTGTTGAATGTTCATAATACGTTGTGACATGTTTTTCAGAATGTTGTATTAATAATGTTGGCTTTTTAAAATATTATTTTAAAGAGCCCTTCCTGTCTGTACAGTAGGAGCACCTGCTTAAATGCTGTGGATTATTTTGAAAGAGGGGAAAAGTTAGGCTGGGCCCCAGGGATCTGAGGTATTTAGATTGGGATGAGCTAGTCAGATGTTCATTAGTTCATTTGGCTGCTGGTTTGTGGCTAGGTTTCGAGTGAATCTTCTCCCAGAGGATCCATTTGGTATCTCAGATACTTAGAAGCCGAGGATCTATAAGATTCCAGGTCTGCACTCAAAGGACTCTGTATTCCAAGTTCTGTGCGCCAGAAAAGTAAAGTGCCTTCCTCTGTGAACTACCATGTTACCCTCTTGACTCAGGCATGGCATTTCACAGTGCACCTGATAGATCTCTTCACATTTGGTCTGTGTTCTCTATGTCTCTTGGATACACAAGACCTGGGAGAGTTGGAGTGGAAGGTATGATGTCATAAAGCCTGGCACAGAATTCAAATTTATCCGGCTCATAGGATTTAAAGGTGGAAGGGAACTGAGAGTTCATCTAATACAAATCCCTCATTCCACAGATGTGGGAACTGAGGCAGACTGGCTGTGAAACAGGTATAGGCAGCCAATGGGATTGATCGTAAGCAGCTTCCATTCTAGTGTCTATTTTCTACTTGGTTGTAGCAGTTTTTACCTGCTACTTTCGTTAGCAAAAATAGAAGCAGGTAAGGTTTGCAAGAGTCACAGTAATAAAGTTTACAATAAATTTCTCAGCTGGCCTGGTGATTTTCCCTATTCTCTACCTACTGGTAGGAGCTTGACTAGCCATGATCTTTGGTGAAGATGGGGAGAATAGAGGGAAAGAGGATGGAATCCCACGCTAACCTTTCTGAGTCTGCCTTCTAGCTCCCATTGGTGGAAATGAGACAGGTATTATCATCTCCTTTTGACAGAAATAAATGGTTCTGACCTCTGAAGGAAACCCCCTCATTTGGCCCCAAAGGGGTTGAAGGATTTGCCCAAGGTCACACTCTAGTAAGTGGCAGACTTGGGGTACAAACCTAGGTCCTTCCACTAGAGTCCAGTTCATTTTATTTTTAAGAAGCAAATTATATTGTTAACTTATTTTTCAAACTATTATGATAGTGATTTTTCAGGGGAGATGTTACAGGTTTGCAGAGGTTTAGAACAGCTGTTGACTGGTGGGTTCTGGCCTCTTGAGAGGATGCTATGTGAAATTGTACATTGCGGAGACCCTGGAGATGACTGGATTATTTAGGATCAGGGCAGCCGCAGTGCGATTTGTGTGGCCCACCTACAAGCGTAGAAATTTACATAAATGCTTTAGTAAACAAAGCCAGCAGAGCTATCTCAGAGCTCTCATTAAAATGGCAAATATAAAATATATCGTCCATTGTTTCTATAAAAACCTAAGGCTGGACAGCCCTGATTTAAGATGATGGCTCTGATGATAAAGATATTGGAAATTAGCATCCACCTTCTGTGTTGGATTTGTCTATCCCAGCATTGGCTTATGGCTCCCAAGAAGGACTTATGGACATCACAGACTACTCTCCTCTTAGCCCCAGCCCCTGCTGAACTCCAAATTAGTCAAGAACACATGTTCTACCTTCTGATATAAGCCCTGGGGATTATGGAGTGGATGCGTATTGGTTTACTTTAGAGAGTCACTGATTGAATAGCCATTTTTTTTTCAACAGTGGGACACACAATAAGACATATGTGTACAGGCTATATGACTTTCTTTTTTCTGATTCATAAAAATGATATAATGTTGCTTATTACTTATATGGACATTATTTTTAACAATGATATAAAATCAATCCAAAGACCAAGTTAATCAATCTTATTCATAAAAATGCGGTGATAGATGGTGCTTATCATTTACCGATTCTGAAAATGTCAGTAAGAATGCAACGTATTTAATAAACTGACCTAGGCTCAATAACCATGGGGTTTGTTTGTGCAATGGAGGCACATCTGAATTCTAGGTCTTGGTTTATATTAGAGATAGTGATTTAGTTTTGATTTCAGTAGTTTCATGAAAAAGAATGTACTTTATCATACCTGGGGACCCCAAATATTGCCCAGAGTCTGGCTTTATGTTCATAGATTTTAGGTATTAGGAACTGCTGGCCTACTAGTTTATATTACGTAGTCAATTAAGCAAAATGGTGGTGCTTTTGTTGGTTTTTACTTTCTTGTTTTTTGATAAGTATGGGCTGTACTTCCTTGGATTAGGGGTTGGGCCGAATGGATGGCCCTAGCTACTTACAACACCCAGCCCCCAAAGAAAATGAACTCCACTGAAACAGCAGCTGTATTGGACCCTACTCCCCCCCCCACACCCCCACCCCAGCTTATCTTGAATTCTCAGCTGGCTGTTTAGGCTGACCTTCATTTGCTCAGGGAATGGGAGGGCAGAGCCAACCAGAGCAGGGTAGGATCCCTTCCCCAATGTCTCAGCTTTTCTCCTGCTCAGATCCCACCAAGTTATCCTCTTCTCAATCGCTATGGTGTCAGGCGTTTTCAGGCTCCTGGCTACAGACTAGACATCACAATCCTTTGATAAGTAGGCAGTCACCAACTACTAGCCTTCTGAAAAGGTAGAGGGTCACCAAGCCTAGCCCTTGAGTCTCTTGAGCCTGCCATATCTCTCTCTCTCTCTTTCTCTCTCTCTCACTCTCACTCTCTCATTCTCTCTCTCATTCTCTCTCTCTCTCTCTCTCTCTCTCTCTCTCTCTCTCTCTCTCCTGAATCCTTCAGACTCACCTAGAATTGACCTCTGCCCTAAAACTGTACCTCAGGAACCTCTGGCCCTTTCCATCTGGTCTGCAGCTGAATTCTCCTTTATGTGATGTATCCCTCAATTAAAATTTAAGCTCTTTGGCAGCCAGGACTATCTCACTTTTCTACTGTAAGTCCCAGCTATTAATGAAGTGCTAGGCACATACTAAGTAGTTAATAAATATATTTCCATTCCACTCCATTTCATTTGGAGAATGGGGAAATGGGGAGGGGGGGGGCGGTTCTTTTTGGACAATCAAATCAGATTACATATATATATATATCAAATCAGATTACATATATATATATAAACTCTGTTATTATGATGAAAACAGAAGGGGCAAGTACAAACATAACCATATTTTTCTCTGTTCAGCATCAAAGCTTTAGAAACAGCAGAACATCCTCCTTTGTACATGACTTTCTCAGTTTGGAATTGCTTGCAAATATTCTGTACACCCAGCATTTGCTTTTACGTAAACTTATTTTTAGACATCAACGATACAGTGTTACCCGTGTAAAAACACCCTAGCACCAAGCTTCTGTTTTAATGAGATATTGATACATTGCAATAATTTGGATATCCTATCAAGTTCATTAAAATTGGATTCTAGCTACAGTGGGACCAAGCTCGTATTAGTTCATCTACATCCCCTTTCTTGGTCCTCCTTTAGACCAAATGCACACATTGGTGAGTTAGGTGATAGGGACAAAGAATACAGTCTATGGCCACTGAAGAGACATAAGCTAATTTATCCACTGTGGTTATTAAATCTGTTACCCTGGCCTCATTAGCACCCCACTCCAGTTGTTATTCACAGCCATGTAAAGTGTTATATGAGATACCAGAAAGTCTCAATATTAGAACTGTTGAAATAAATTTGTAGAAAACAGAATTGTTCCAAACTAGACTGCCATACTGTCGCCTTTTAAAGGAGGTCATCTTGGAAACTGCAATGAAAGTATTTTCCATGAATTGAGTTAGGATTATTAGCAGTATCTCATTATGTACTCCCTTTCTTGATTAGTTGGTGATTGGTGAGATCTTGGAGATCTCATCAGCTCCCATGGGTTCAATTATATCTATTTAGATGATCCTCCAATCTATATATCCAACCTTACTCTCTTTTCTAAGAACCAGGCCCACACCACCAACAGCCTGCTAAGTATCTCCACCTGTCATTTCAAACTCAGAATGGCCAAAATGCCCATTCCTTTCCTTCCTCCTCTAAATCCAAGCAGGTAAAAAGGCCCAGAGTCGAGAGATGGAGCATCTTGTGTGACAAATAGTAGGTAGTCCAATGTAGCCAACTTTTGTGTGGAGGTCAATAATATGTAAGAAGACTAGAAAGGCCAGGCTGGGCAAAGTTTTAAACACCAAGCTGCAGAGTTGATTTGATTTCTAGAGTTAACAGGGATGACATGGTGTAAGAATTATGTTTTAAGAAACTGAAATAGCGAGAGACTTAAGTCAGGAAGACCAAATAAGAGACTATTGCACCCATTAGTCCTAGTGAGATGACTGGTCAGTGACCATATGAATGGAAAGAAGGGAATGTATCTGAAAGACGCTATGGAGAAAGAAAGAAGACTTCTCAACAGATTGGGTATATCATAAATGAGGGTGAGGAGTTGAGGATGACACTGGGATTATGAGCATGAGCGACTGAAAATTCTGTTTTGGACATGAGTTTGATGCCTATACAGTAATCAGAGATCTCCACAGGGCAGCTGTTGATATAAGAACAGAGCTCAGAAAAGATTCTGGGGCAGCATATATGGATCTTGGAATCATCTACATAGAGATGACAATTGAACCCATGGCAGTTGATGAGAATATCAAGTGAGTTAAGTATAGAGAGAAGGGAGAAGAGAACTTAGGACAGAAATTTGAGGAACATTTATGATTAGTAGATGTGATTTAGATGAATATTAAGAAAGGGAGACTATGGGGGCAGAGCCAAGATGGCTGCTGGAAAGGAGGGACTAGCGTGAGCTCCCCACCAAGTCCCTCCGAAAGCCTATAAAAAATGGCTGTGAACCAATTCTAGAACTGCAGAACCCACAGGGTAGCAGAGAGAAGCAGGGCTCTAGCCCAGGACAGCCTGGATAGTCTCTGGGTAAGGTCAATCCCGCATGGAGCTGGGAGCAGAGGGGGGTGGGGGGTGGGGGAACTGAGCAGAGCCCAGCATGGGCAGCAAAGACCAAGGAGACCAGGAGCCAGGTGGAGCGTGCCCTAGCACCCTGAATCAGTGAGCTGCAGCAGTTACCAGACTTCTCAACCCACAAACACCAAGGACAACAGAGTAGGTTAGTGGGAGAAGCTTCTGGGGACTGGGATAGAGTTTGCGGTTTGGCCACCACCCCAGTGGTGGCAGAGGTGGGGCAGCTTTAGAACTACAGCTGCAGTTGCTCCTGGCCGCAGGCCTACCTGGTGGGAGGAATTAAGCGGTATATCAGAGCAGGAGTGAAGAGCCTGCTGAAGATCTAAGTCCAGTCCAGGTTGGGGGTTCTTGGGGAAGCAGGAGTGCTGGTGTGGCAGAGCTGGCACATCCCCCCAGGCTTGGAACATAGAACTCTTTAGTCTACAAACAGTCATACCCACTGAAAAACTCAAGGGTCAAGTAAGCTGGCTGGGAACATGGCAAGGCAGCAAAAATGCACTCAGATTCAGTCTCAGACTCTGGAATCCTTCTTTGGTGACAAAGAAGACCAAAACATACAGCCAGAAGAAGTCAACAAAGTCAAAGAGCCTACATCAAAAGCCTCCAAGGAAAACATGAACTGGTGTCAGGCCATGGAATAGCTCAAAAAGGATTTTGAAAAGAAAATTAGAGAAGTAGAGGAAAAACTGGGAAGAGAAATGATAAGGATGTGAGAAAACCATGAAAAACAAGTCAATGACTTGCTAAAGGAGACCCAGAAAAATACTGAAAAATATACTGAAGAAAACAACACCTTAAAAAATAGACTAACTCAAATGGCAAAAGAGCTCCAAAAAGCCAATGAG
>CM053623.1:75417111-75455087 GCA_028646595.1 Phalanger gymnotis | reverse complement strand
AGTGGGGTGACAGATGGGAGGGCAGACTGGGGAACAGGGCAACCAGAATATACGCCATCTTGGAGCGGGGGGTAGAAATGGGGAGAAAATTTGTAATTCAAACTACTGTGAAAATCAATGCTGAAAACTAAATATATTAAATTAAATTTATAAAAAAAAAAAGAAAGGGAGACTAAGAGTTGGCTGGTAGATTATCAAGAGATCCTAGTAGGCTGAAAACCCAGAGGAGAGATTATTTAGGAGGAAAAGGTAGTCAATAGTGCCAAGTGCTACAGAAAGGAGGATTGAAAAAAAAAAGGCTAGGAGATCAATTTGAAATCAATTTCATTGAAGAAGTCTGAAGCCAGAATACAGGAGACTTACAAAAGAGAGAGAGAAGTAAAGGCATCATGTGTAGATGACTTTTGCAAGGAGATAGCTAGTGAAGAGGGTAAGATCTAGTGAGAATGGGGGAACTTTGGCATATCATACCCTTGAGCTGGCCAAATGTACCATCTTGATGTGCAAGAATCCTAAAATCCCCTTTTCTGACCATTATCCATTGGCTTTTCACCCCCACCCTCTGCTTTCCTTTAGATATTCTTCATCTGTACCATGACCTCTAGACCATCTCTCCTGTACTGGCCACTCTCTCCAATTCTCCCCATCTTGACTCCTTGGTGAACTAATTCAACTCTACACTGTCTTCCCTTCTTGAATCTATATCCCCTTTTTCATATTGCGGATTGCACCAGTCCAAGATTTATCCTTGGATCGCTTCCACCATTCGTCACTTTAGAACCTACATACGTTACTGAACCAAAGTGGAGAAAATCATGCAACCATTCTGACTGCATCCACTACAAATTTATGTTGCAGAACCTCAACTGGGTCCTCACTGATGCTAGGCAATCCTACTATACCTCCCTTATCAATTCACTATCCCATTCTCTACAACAACTCTTCCAAACCTTTTCAGTCCTCCTCAAATCTCCCATGGCTCCCTCTCCCCCAACTCTCTCAGCCAAGAACCTTACTTAATATTTGACAGAAAAAATTGAGGACATTAGCTGCCAGCTCTCTCTTCTCTCCTCTTCCTTCTCTCTTATCTTCTACCACTTTCTCCACCTACAGCCCAGTGTCACATGATGAAATGGCCTTACTCCTCAAGGCTAACCCCACTACTTGTTCAAATGACCTATTCCATCTTGTCTTCTCCAAAAGATTGCCCCCAATGTCATCCCTACTCTTTCATTTATTTTCAGTCTCACCCTCTTTATGGGCTCATTTCCTATTGCCCACAAACTTGCCCTAGTCTCCCCTATACTAAAAAATCTTCACTTGGTCTTTCTATCCCCACTAACTCTTGTCATATCTCTTCTGCACTTTGTAGTTAATTTCCTTGAAAAGCTGTCTACAATAGGTGCCTCCACCTTCTCTCCCCTCCCTCTCTTCTTAACACCTTACAATATATTTTCCAACTGTATCATTCTGTTGAAACTTCTCTTTCTAAAGTCACTAATGATCTCTTAATTACTAACTTCAGTGGGCCTTTCTCAATCCTCATTCTCCTTGACCTCTCTGCAGCCTTTTGAACTGTTTAATCATTCTTCTCCACTTCTTTTCTTCACTTGGTGATCTCATTAGCTCCCATGAAGTTAATTACCATCTTTATGCTGATGATTCTCAAATCTATCTTTCCTCCCCCAGTCTCTCTACTGACACTAATCTCACATCTCCAACTGCCTTTCAGTCATCTCAAACTGGATATCCAGTAGACATCTTAAACTCATTATGTCTAAAACAGAAGTCATTTTCTTTCCCCCTAAATCCTTTCCTCCTACCACCTTCCCTATTACATTACAGGATTACACCATCCTCCCAGTCCCTCAGGTTCACAACCTAGGAATCATCCTGCATTCCTTATTATCTCTTACCCTTCATAGTCAAGCAGTTGCCAAGGCAACAGGTAAAATCACCTTTGCAACATCTCTCGAATATTTACCCTTCTCTCCTCTGACACTGCCACCACTCTGGTGCAAGTCCCTAATACCTCATGTCTTGATTACTGCAGTAACCTGCTGTTGACTCTGCCTGCCTCAAGTATCTCCCCATTCCAATTCATCATCCATTCAGCCTCTAAAGTGACTTTTCTAAATCTCAGGTCTGATGATGTCACCCACCCCACCCCCTACTCAGTAAACTCCACTGGCTTCCTGTTGCCTCCAAGAGCAAGTACAGAATGCTCTGACATTCAAAGACCTTCATAACCTAACCCCTTCCTACATTTCTAGTCTTCTTATACCTTACTCCCCAATAGCTACCCTTTGCTCCGGTGGCATGGGCTGGGCTTTTCCATGAACGAAACATTCCATCTCAGTTCCAGGCATATTGTCTGGCTATCTCCCATGCTTGGAATGCCCTCTGCTCTGGCTACTGAACTTCCTGGCTTCCTTTAAGTCCCAACTAAAATCTTGCCTTCTATAGGAAGCCTTCCCTAATCCCTCTTAGTTCCAATACTTTCTTTCTCTTAACTATTTCCTACTTATCTTGTATATGACTTGTTTTGTATGTGTTTGATGTTGTCTCCCCGTTAGATTGTAAACTCCTTGAGGGACATCTGTCTTTTGCCTCTTTCTATATCCATAGCACTTAGCACAGTGCCTAGCATATAATAGGTACTTAATAAATGTTTATTGAATTTAATTCTTGTACTTATGTATCTAATAAATGTAGGTACTTAACGTTTATTGAATTAAATTCTCATCCTTATGTATATACAGACTGTTTCCAAAATCTTAGTGCAGTTTTAAGCTTTAATAGTTTAAATCTGCATTAAAGTTTTGGGGATGATCTGTACATGGAAAATCAAAAGATTGATACCCTACCCTGGTTCCCCATACAAGTTAGCTCACAAGTAGCAGCATTTGCCTGTCACTATTTAAAGGCAGTTACAAAATTCAGCAAAACATAATCACAGAACTGATTTCTTCCGCTAACCAAGGATGGAAGGAAACAAGTCTTTATTAAGTACCTACTGTGTGCCAGGCCTTGTACTAAACTCTTTACAAATATCTCATTTAATCCTCACAAGCACCCTGGGAGATAGGTGCTATTATAATCTGCATTTTACTGGGGAGACTGAGGCGAACCGAGGTTAAGTGACTTGCCTAGGGCCATACAGCTCCTCAGTGTTTGAAGCCTAATTTGAATTCAGGTCTTTCTGAATCCAGGCCCAGCAATCACTATAGGTGCCCTAAGGTTGAAGCTTGAAATTTCTAGAGGTTCCTAGGTTGGAAATATTGTCTTTTATGTGTTACTATAAAGCACCAAATTCAATAACTTAACAAACATTTACTTCATATAAGGCATGATGCCACATGCTGTTAATGCGAAAATGAAACACAATGTAGTCTCTGGGCTTAGGAAGCTTACAATCTGTAAGAAGAGAAAGACATTTACACACATAAGTATGATGCGACATAAACCGTGCTAAGGAAAGGTGAAGACAAAGTGTTATAAAAATATGAGGAGGGCAAAATCACTTTCAGTGGGAGACAAATAGGAAAGGTTAAATGAAAAAGATGCACCTTGAAGGGAAAGAAGTGTTTCCCCAGAAAGTTATTGTAGAAGATGTCCATTGCAAGCATGGGGGTTGTTGGGCTATTGTAACAACAATGCGGCTAGTAGCTACGGTAGGGGTATAAGACCCAACAAGACTAGCAACAAGAGCTGCTTTAGTAAGGAAAGTAACTTTAAGGGGTTAACAACCTCACTTTAATCCAACATACAAATATCATTTACTTAGTCCAGGAGGAAAAGCCAGCAACCTGAGCTTCAGAGCAAATACAAACAAATTACAAACATACACAATATAAACAGACTAAATCACAATTCATAATTACCAGAAAAGCATCAACATCTGGGTTTACAAGGCAGGGCTCTTAAAATGGCTGCCCTGAGTCCCACACTACTCTTTAGTGACTGAGAGCCCCAAGGGAGAAAGCCAACCTCTGGGTTTATGTATCTTGTTCAGGGTCAAAGGGCATCCCAATGTGAAACTCAAACCAACGTGACCCAAAAGCGTCACAAACCTGGGACTCAAATCCACATGGTCTAAAAGCCTCTGGTGTCACAAACATGTCATTCAAACCCATGCAAACCAGGCTTTCCCTTGAGGCAAGGAGCTCATCAAAGACTCCTAATTTAATCAAAGAAGCAAAGGCCAGACTCATTAAGGGCACTTGACTAAATAAGTGCTAAAAGAGAAATCAGTAAAAAAAAAAAAAAGTCCTACTTTAATATTATAGGCTAGAAAGTAATACTACTACTACTAATGAATACCAAAATTCATATAGTGTTCTAAAGTTTACAAGATAGAGTTCTAGTATGTCTGAATATGTAATGCTGTATAACAGTATTTTAGCAAGTTTATTTATTGTAATGTTTAAGAATAAAATGGCTATTGATCTGATCATGGTACTCTATGGTTTGTCTTGTCCCAGGGCAGGAAGATAGATTAGGTCTTGTATAGTCTTGTCATTTTATGAAAATTTGCCTATTTCAGTATGTACACTTGTATTGAGAATCAAGATGGGCGCTTAGCACTTATTCAACCAAATGCCCTTGAAGAGTTTGGCCTTTGTTTCCTTGATTAAATTAGGAGTCTTTGATGACCTCCTCAAAGGAAAGCCTAATTTACATGGGTTTGAGTAACATGTTTGTGACATCAGAGGCTTTTAGACCACATGGATTTAAGTCGCATTTTTGTGACGATTTTAGGTCATGTGGGTGAATCGCATGTGGGACTCACCTTTGACTCTGAACAAGATATATAAAACCTGGGACTCAAACCCATATGGCCTAAAAGCCTCTGACATCACAGACATGTCCCTCCAACCCATGCAAACCAGGCTTTCCCTTGAGGCAAGGAGCTCATCAAAGCCTCCTAATTTAATCAAAGAAACAAAGGCCAGACTCATCAAGGGCACTTGACTAAATAAGTGCTAAAAGAGAAATCAGTAAAAGAAAGTCCCACCTTAATTAATATTACATCTGTTCAAACAAAAGGAAGCAGAGAAAGGTAGAACAAGAGTGTTTAATAGGTCTAGTTTGGTCGGAGCACAGTGTAACATGTTGGGGAGTATATGAAAGAAGGCTAGAAAGGTTGGAGGCCAGCTGTGAAAACCCTTAAATGCCAGGCTAATGGATTTGTATAACAACCCATAGGTAGTAGGGAGTCACAAACAATTTTTGAGCTGGTCAGATCCATTCTTTAGGAAGATTATTTTGGAAGCCGTGGCAGAAAATGGAGAGAGACCGGAGGCCAAGGGATGGGCTAGTCAGTCAGTGAATTAAACACTTACTATGCTCCAGGTACGGTGCTAAATGCTAGGAGTACAAAGAAAGACCAAAACTATCCCTGCCCCCAGTAAGCTTACCTTCTAGTAGGGAAGACAACATATAAGTAACTGTGGGCAGAGATGATAGATGCAGACTAGATGGCAGGTAATCTAGAAAGGGAAGTCACTTGCAGGTTGGCATTGGGAAATGGGTCTTAGGTCTTCTGCAGAAAGGAGAATGAGTTGAATCTTAAAGAAATCTAGGGAGAAGGAAAGCAGAAGAGGAAGGCCATTCCAAGCAAGGGGCACAGAGAGTACAAAGAACCAGCCATGGGAGATGGAACACTGTACTCAAGGAATAACAGTTAGGCCAACATGGCTAGATAGTAGAGTATAGGAAGAGAGTCAAGGATAAGAAGGATGGAAAGGTAAGAAGGGGGCAGGTTATAAAGTGCTATAGATGCCAGAAGACTTGTATTATATCATATCATATCATAGTTATATTTAATCATGGAGGTAATAGGGAGTCTGTGGTATTTATTAAGCAGGGGTCTGAAATGGTCTGATGGGCAAATCACTTTTAGCAGCTAGTGAAGGTAGAAGGTTCTGACCGTAGTCAAGACCAGATGGGTGCTCAAACAAGGGTCATGGCAATATAATTGGCAGCAGGAAATACTAACAAGGTAGATTAGAAGAATGTCAAATCTGCATCAGTAATGTATCTGTCCTTTTCATCACTCTTCAAGAGGAGAAGAGAAAAGGAAAGTTCCCCTCTTCAAATGCCCATTTTTTGGTCATACCTTCTGAATTGGGCCAGGGAAGAAATTGCATTATGTCCTCCTCTACCTATCACCCCTTGGGACGTAACAAAGTAAGGGAAGCCACTGTCATTCACTGCTGCCATTTCTCTCCAAGGCTGTAATGAGCTATCACTGAAGTCCCTCTGGATGGCTCTGAATCATCGCATTTTTAACATGTTTCCTCAAACCTCAAGCACTGTCAACATGATATGCAACATGGCCAAAGCAGGGAAGATGAGCCACCTCTGGTCTGGAAATCAAGCAAAGGCATGTGCGTACGTGTGTGTGTATGCACATAAAGAAATTAGGGGAGAGAAGGAAGGGAGAAAATGACAGATGAGTCATAGTATCAAGATACCCTCCAAATTCACTGTGACTCATCTGGGATTTTTTTATCTAGTTCTTCCAGTGATACACTCCCTCCCTCCCCACCCTCATCACCCTCGTGCTCTGTGCACTGAGCCGAAGCTTCTGTCAGGACCAGATGCACCAATTAGCCCCTCACCACATGGTAATTATTAATACACTCTTGGTATCATTATCGCTAAAGATGCATCTAGCGGTGTCTTTTGTGTTGCCAGCAGTGGAAATTCTGCAAAGGGATGCTTTACAGAGTAGAAGGCAGAGACTGAGCATCAGCAAGCAAGTCGAAGGCACACTCATGTAACTAGAGATTGTGAACTTGAACAAACAATGGCCCCTCCAGTAAAGCAATAAACAGCGTGATAATAAATGCATTCATCATCTATGGAATTCAGACCAAAGTCCAGACATTTACATATTCCTCGCATATCTGATTGCTTTGAAATGACAAAGATCGAATTGTCATGTTTACTTTGAGTCATATATGGACTCTATTACACAGCATGTTTTGGAGGAAGAAATGGGAAGTAGAGTTGGTGAGGTGGAAGAACCTCTGGATTTGAAGTTACAGAATCTGAAAAAGTTTCGGTCTTGGATCAGCTACTTACTCCCTGTGTGAGCTTAGGCAAGATACATAACATCTCTGGACCCTGGTATCTTCACCTATAAAGTGAAGAGGGTGGACTAGGTGACTTCTAAGATCCCTCTGAGCTCTAAATCCCATGATCCCAAGTGAGATCTCTTGTTTTCACCTCACACATCTATTAAATCATATTTATTGCTTGAATTATAATAACTTTCTTTTCAAATTTTTTATTTTGAGTTTTTGAATTATTTAGTTTGTTTTACATCATGTTTGTTTCCGAATATATTTCCCTTTTCCTATACTGACTCAGCAAGCCATTTCTTATAAGAATGAAAAAGAAAGAAGAAAAGTTTTGCAAAACCAAACCACATATCACCTGAGTCTAATCCTATATATTCCAGTGTTCCACTCCCATGATTACTCATTCCTCAAAAGAAAGGAAGGAAACATTTTCCAAATTCTTCTCCAGGGCCAAGGTTAGTCATTATACAATTATTCCTTCCAGATCCTGGGGGGTTAGGGGAGCAGCACCCCTGCGATATGGAAAATTCATGTAAATTTTTTTGGCCCTCCCTTTGTACCAGGGACAAAGTCTGATTTTTTTCTTTTTCTTTTATGGGGTATTTACAGTACCTTATTGTAAAATTTGGGTTGATATTATACAATACTATACACATGGTTTATGTATTTCTGAGTTTCTAAACTTTTTCCGTGTTGTCTGCTGGCCTTCCCAGGTCATCTGCAGCTTCTGCAAAATTCCCCAAAAAACATCCTATTTAATTTCTTATGCCAATCTGTGATATATCAAAATCATGATGAGGAAAGTCACAATGTGGAAGGGATAACTGTAATTACCCAATATTCTGTTTTCTCCATGGTAACTTTCCTAGGAGTCACTTGATTTTTTTTACAAACTTTAATAGGAGTTATCAGGTTTTATTTGGGAACATCTGCTGCTGTATTTACTGAATACTGATGAAATTCAGAATGTGGATATGGGTTGCTGAGTAAAGTAAACATGGTACACAAGGCCCATTCAAATTCCAGTGGCTCCCTATGATTTCCGGGCTTATTTGACTTATAAAAGGAACATGAGGCCTTTTAGTTTAACAAAGTCATCAATTTATCCAAGTTCATCTCTGTTTGGATTAGTTTTAATTTTTCACAAAGGCTGCAAACCCTTCTCTTTAACCTTAATTATGTATCATGAAAGCTCAGAAACTATCCCTTCTACTTACTGCATGTTGCTCAACAGAATTGCTTCTGGAAGACAAATTTTAAAATAAACATGAATAACAAAGCGGAGAGTGTCCTTGTCTCACTTGCCAGGCCAAAATCAGGTATGTTGAATAGTGGAAAGGACCCTTAGCAAGCTTTGTTTCCAGCGTAGGTAAGAGGATCCTAAACTCAGGTGTTAATCACTTCTAGGCTAGGTGTTTCTGTAAGTTGATCTTGTTGATACATCTCTCTCTTTCTCCTTTGCTTTTCTCTCTTTACACACACTTTCTTGGTTTCCTTAAACAATAGTCTCTACTTCCATACCAACTTATAAGGCTCCCAGACTGTCCAGTTTGAATCAGTTTTGACAGAGAACAGATGATTCAAAGTCCATAAAATTTATTTGAAAAGGATAAAGAAAAAATTATAGCACTAGGAGCCTGAAAATCTGTGTACTCTCCCACTTTCCAATATTATTATCAGTGTGTCAATTGTTCTTCTGGTTCTGTTCACTTCCTTCTGCATCAGTTCAATACAAGTCTTCCTAGGTTATTTGAATCCTCTCATTATTTCTTACAGAGCAGTAGCACGTTGAAGTACATTTATATGCCATGATTTGTTCAGACATATACCAGTTGATGAGTGTATCCCCTTAGTTTCCAGTTATTCACTATAACGAAAAGAGCTACTACAAATATTTTTTGGAGGGAGGAAGGCAAGGCAATTGGGGTTAAGTGACTTGCCCAAGGTCACACTGCTAGTGAGTCAAGCATCTGAGGCAGGATTTGAACTCAGGTCCTCCTGACTCCAGGACTGGTGCTCTATTCTCTGTACCACCTAGCTACCCCTATAAATATTTTTATATGTAATAGGGGATAGGGCAATGAGCCCAGTCCTTGTGGGCATACACAGTATGCTCTGATAATGCAATTCCCTTTCAAGACTAGACTCATTTCCATCACCACCACCACCTTTTCTTCTTTATTTGCTGTCTTTGGAATACAGGCCTAGTAGAGATGTATTGCTGAATATATACAATTTAGTCATCTAACCCTACAGCTAACTAGAGAGTAACAATTAAAGATATCTGTCTTTAAGCTCAATTAAATTAAACATATTTATTAAGTTCCACCTGTGCGCAGGGTACTGTGCTAGGATCCTAGAGGGTAGACAGAGTTTAGATAGCATATACTCCCTGCCCTGTGGGGAAACTTAAGTCTTTCAAAGTGTGGTGAGAGGACTGCTAGGGAAAGGTCTGGTGGAGGTAGCTCAGTGTAGAGGAAAGAGGCCTTACTGGGTCTGGACTCAGGACATGGGTTCAAACTCGGCTATGCTAGTGTGTGGATGTGAGGAAATCATAAATCTGGGCCTCAGCTTTCTCATCTATAAAATGAGACAGTTGGACTAAATGACGCTTCAGATCCTTTCCAGTTCTGAAAATAATAATGAGGGAATGAGGGAAGGTTTCAGAGAGAAATAGATAGCATTTGAGTTGAGAATGAGAAAGGAAATCCAACAGGTAAGAGGAGGAATTAAGAGGGAGAGAATTGCCGGACCTAACAACGGATCATCTAAGGTACATGTGTAGGGTAGAAGTCAAGATGGCCAGTAGGGCTGACAAGAGAGCAGCTGCAGAGGATGAGAACAAGAAGCAGAGGAGAAAGCTGAGAGTCTGAGCCTGGTGTGGGCCTAATCGATGCAGAACCTGGCGGAAAAGGAAAAAACTCTGCAAGCAACAGTGGCAGGTGCAGACCTGTGGGGGTGTGCATCTGCGGAGCCCTCAATTTCCCGCCCTGGCTCCAGCCAAGAGCATGGAGAGTGTCAGTTGTCAGCTGTGATTAGGAACTTTGAAGGAGACAAAAGACAAAAAAGCTGAAGACTTGGCAGAATAGAGAAGGGGGATAGGGGCGGGGGGAGATCGCAGAAGAGGGAAAGGAAAAGAAAATAGAATTTGTTATTTGTCTATTTTGGCTTTTTAAAAATAGAAGAAAGAAGAAGAGAACTCATATAGCTCACAAAAAGGCAGGATAATCTCTTTCTGCCTTCCAGTCCCTCCTACATACTGCAGTCAAAATAATCTTTCTAATGTATAGCTCAGGTCACATAACTCTCCTGATTTAAAAATAAAAACAGCTTTCAATAGTTTCCCACTGTCTATTTAACTAATGTCCCAACTCCCTAATTTAGCATTTAAAGCCCTTTGTGTTCTACCTTTTCAACCTCCTCTCCCCCTACTCTGCTTCCTTCCCAACTCTTTTGCCATATTTAAATATTTACCGTCCCTTGAATATACAGAATCCTTTTTTGGACTCTATGCCTTAACTCAGACACAGCCTTCTATCAGAAATGCCCTTTACAGGCTCTGCCTACTGAAATCCTATCAGTCATGCACTGGTTTGAGAGTCAAGAAGCCTAGATTCTAATCCTGGCTCGCTTTTATCTTGCTATGTGATGTTGGTAGAAATACTCTCTGGGCCTTCTTTTTCACCTGTAAGATGAGAGCTTTGGACCACTTGACCTGCCAAGTACCTTCTAAATCTAACATCATTTGGGTTTCATCAAATGCTATTCCTTCAAACCCAACTAAAAGACACTAAATCTCAGATCAATGCCAACCTCGATAGAGGAGTGATGGTAAGCCACATTTCCATCCTGTTAGTAGAGAGATAGTAGACTACAGATAGAGAATGATCCATATACCATCTGATATAGTCAATGTGTTGGTTAATTTTGCTTGGCTATGCTTCTTTGTTATAAGAAACAGCCTTATTGGATGGGAGAATGGATAGTGGGACATGATGGAGATACGTATACATAAATATGTGCATACATGTGTTTTAATTCTATTCCTTCCCTGGTCATCACCATTAAAAATGATCTTTTCCTCCTCTGGGTTCCTTATCAAATTGTAAGCTCTTTGAAGGCAAGGATTCATTTTCATACTTTTCTTATGTAGTTACTTTCCTAGAACCATCATCTCCAGAAACACATCATTCTGCAAGATGAAATCAAATCTGAAACTCATAGCTCTTTGGATCTTTTTCTACTCTGGCCGCAGGACTTCATTGTAACCGTGGGCTGAGTAACCTCCCCGCGTTTTCTGCTTCTTTTTATGTGTTGTCTTCCATTAGACTGTGGGCTCTTGAAGGCAGGGACCATCTTTCTTTGTATCCCCAGTTCTTAACTCAGGCACAGGGTAGGTGCTTAATAAATGTTTATAGACTGACAGTCCACATGGTATTTTGCATAGTGCCCAGCACATTTTTGTTGGATTAAATACATGGATTCTTATCTATCAATACATAATAATAGGTAAGCACCAACATAACACCAATGAGAAAGTGTCAAAGAGAAGCAATATGTAGGATGCCATTAGGGTAATATACTACCAGGAAAAATGATGAGCCAGTAGCAAAGTTTAACTGAGAAACTACTCACATTCTTCATTAGTGTCCAATAATGTCAAAAGATGTTCAGGGAGGTCCTTGGTGTATTGAAGACCCTCCCTTTTGGAGGATTTATGAGAGACCATTGATAACAGTCACACAAAATGAGGATATCTAGCAGGGTTGAAGTCAGCATCACTAAAGGCTATACCCACGTTGATAGGATCACAGATCCTATCAGGAAGAAGAACGGAACAAGCATTTATTAAGCAGCTCCTGTGTGCCAGGCACTGTGCCAAGAGCTTTACAAATGTCTCGTTGGATCCTCACAAAAATCTTGTCAGGCAGGTAGTATTGTAATCCCCTATTTTATAGTTAAGGAAACTGAGATAGTCAGTGGTCAACTGACTTGCCCAGGGTCACACAGCTAATGAGTGTCTGAGGCCAGATTTGAACTCAGGAACTTCCTGATTCCAAGTCCAGCATCTAGCTGTCTCTAATTATACATTATACATCAAAGTACAAAAGTAGGAAAGGATAACTAGATAGCTGGAATTGAATAGGTAGGAAAAACAAAGATAAACTAGATCAGAAATTAGGAGAATCAAAAAACAATTGAGGGACATCAGTTTAAAAAAAAAGGTTTCAAGGCAATGAATGTAGAAAAAGGTCAACGGAGTCAAGAAAATCATTACCTAGAAAAGGCAGATGGGATTAGACTGAACTTTAGGCCTAAAGGCCTTGATTCGAGTACTAGCCTATGTGATTAACTACAGTCAAATTATCTAACTTCTCTGAAGCTTAGGTTCCTGATAAATAAAAATAATACTTGCACTATCCACCTCCAGATTTTTGGAGAGGAAAGTGCTTGTCGAGCCTTAACATCCTACATAAATGTCAGGCATAACACCCTTCTGTATCAGCAAGGCAATAAATACAACATCAGCGACAATTTTGAATATGCCTATGTAGTTCTGTATTGCAAAATATGAGCGACTCTCCAGTAAGTTCAACCCATCCAAGTGGCAACCAACTCCCAAAACCAGTAAGCCCACTTTATCGTAACATCAGGGAACTTAAAACACAATATCACAACATGGAGCCTCACCATCCCATCCATACCTTTCCACCCCCCTGCTGGGGCCTTGCCACCAACAACTCACAGCACAGCTACGATGTCTGTTCTCTTCCTCAGTTCTCAATGCTCTCTCTGCATTTCCTGTGATACATTTTCCTTTTCTTCTCAGCAAGCTCCTCCTACCACATATGACTTAGACTTCCTGTGATGTAAGCAGATCACATGGCCAATTAATGGATGGGAAAGATCTTCAAATCTAAATTGTCGTTACAGCTTCTGGGGCCGTTTCCCTAACTTGTAAACACAGGTTGACTCACAGGTTGCCCTCCATAGCTGACATTCTTTGGTGCAAGAAATAATGCCTCTCAAAACTTCCACCTTCCTCAGAAAATAGTTTTTCCTATGCCCACTTGTTTTCTTAGTTACATAGGTTGTCTCCCACTGGTCTAGTTATTTTCATCCAAAATAGATGTACTATCTGCTCTCTCTGATATCGAGTCTCTGATGGTATGGTCAGTGGTAGTTGGGTAGTGCGCGGGAAGGTAGAGAGTGAAAAAGGAAGAAGAGACTCCTGACCCAGCCCCCAACAATATTTTTGACTCTCTGGCCTTATCATCTCAACTATATTGGGTCCTTACCAGATTAACTACTATTTTTATGCATGGACTCAGAGCAGAAATGATTCTTTCAGCCAGTCACAAGATGTTTCCTACAGGGCATCATCTGCTTTCATCCAATGACCAAATCTATATTCATAGTGGAATTACAGGAAAATTCCTTAACACTCAGTTTATGCTTTGTGATATGTTCTGCTGATTAACCGATTCTATTGAGGAATGTGACCCCTCTGTGAGGATGATTGAGGTCCCAACCCCTTACATAGGTATAGGTCCATTGAATTGGAGCTGGACCCACATTGTATCAAAAGCTATCACTATATAAAAATGGAAATTGATAACTACAAACGGAAGTTTACTAAAAAGATCTTCAGAAAATAGAAGGATTAGGATAAAGCACATATGCCACATGGAATAGTTTATATAACAAATAACTAGTTGAATGCCACAAAGTCCTGAGGCTGGAGATACAGACAGTAGTTAACCAGAGTGAAGAGCATGGGAAGGAGACACAACAATATCATAGCCACTTTGGCAAAAGACTTATAGAGCTAATCAAACTAGATTATATAACTTTAAAAAAGAAAGCGGGGATGCTTAAAATAAATAGTTCTGGAAAGAGGAGTCGTGATCTCACTGATAAAGGCTCTGTAGGGCAACAAAAATGTGAACGTTTATAAATTTCTACAATTAGTTCAATTCCAAAAGTATTTATTAAGTACCTGCCCAGGGCCAAGTGTGAGGCTATGTTAGGGCTACAAAAACAAGAATGAAATTTAGTCCCTTCCCTACAGGAATTTATGGTCTACTGCAACACAAGCAAATACACAGTCATTTTTGGGAAGAAAAATTCTATTAGCTGGATCAGGGCTTCCCTTGTGTGGGAAGTAGCAGCTGGGAAGTGCTTTGATGGATCCCTCTGGACCTCAGAGACAACTTGTGCAAAGCCGCAAGTCCCGGAGAAAAGATAAGAGAGGACTGTTATGTAATAACCAATAGGTCACTCTCATGGCCATATATATTACTGATGGTGTGGTGACACCTGGACCCCTAAAAGGAAGAGACCATATCTTTGAAAGCAGCCCAGATCACTGGGCCTTGGCCCAAGGCAATTGGCCTGCTCCAGCCTATCTACATCACCTAATTAGCTTACTTGATATTCTTTTCACTGTTACACCTAGCCCAGCCCAGCCTAGTTACCACTCCTTAATCCCATCCAGATCCTTCCACTATCCCTTTCATGTATAAGCATTAAATTTCAGGTTCACTAGGAACCTTCCCTGCTTCTATTGTCCTTACAATAAGCTTTGTCACTTGACTGGAAGGTTTGAGTGTGTGAATTCATTCCAAGTGCAAGCCACCCTGTACCTTGACATTTTGGAGTTCCCAACAATCCTAAACTGTGTCATTACCACATGAAATATGACTATAAAAGCAGATGGGAGCCAACTTGCAAGGATTTGGAAGGGGAGGGCAGAGTTTAAATATCAGCCTGGAGTCAGGAGGACCTGGGTTCAAATTTGATTTCAGATACTTATTAACTTTGTGACCGTAGGCAAGTTACTTAACCATGTTTGTCTCAATTTCCTCATCTATAAAATGAACTGGAGAAGGAAATGGCAAATCACTCCAATGTCTTGTCCAAGAAAACCCCAAAAGGGGTCACAGAGTCAGACATGCATGACTGAACAACAGCATCAACTGAGAAATCAGGACAATTGACCCGTGGACCAGCAAGGCAATAATTATTGCTGGTAACTCTGAAGAAGGCACCTGGCTTTCTCCCCATCTGAAGTTGCTTCAGCCAATCTCTAAAAGGAGACCTTACCTAGCCCAGGCTTCAAAACCATTGTCTAGTCCTTTTTCTGTAGAGTTGATTGCAGGGTCAGGAGAGAGAGCAGAAAAGCCAAGTGAGACCTCTCTGTGGCAAAGCAATGCAGATTCAAAGAGCCCTGGTAGTTTTTCCTGTACACTTGTGTTTCTGAGGATAACTTTATGCAGTGGCAGGCACTGCACGCTGCCAAAGGTCTTAAGGGACAGTGTCTGACAAAGGGCTTGGCCAGGGCTTATGTTTTGTCACAAGGTTATCAGCTGCACCCTTGAAAACACCTTTTCATCCCTTTGTGCTTCTTTCTGTGGTGCCAGTACCAGAGGTCATGGGACTGTGAAATATACATGCAAAAGAATAAGAAGAACTGGCCCAAAGGACAACATGCATTATAAGAAAGATGAGGATAACTCAAGTAGAAAGATCACAAAAATCTGCATATAGCAAGCTTATGAAAAGTTAATATGCAGTATTCATGAATTTTATGGGTGCATTTGGAATGATAAATTTTAAATGTATAGATTCAAGCATTTATTATCCTGCTGAAGATATACACACAGAAAAAAAAGCACAATGAAACAATACCTGTCCTCAGAGAGCTCACACATAAAGACTACACATAAAATTATATATAAAAGGGGAAGACTGCACATAAAGTAATATATAAAATAAATAATATATATTCCTAAAAATATGTAAGCGACAAATATAATATTGTGAGTCTAGAGACCTGGGTTCTAATCTTGGTTCTGCCATTAGCAACTAGTGACCCTAACCAAATCTTTCTATTTCTTTGGACTTTTTCCTCACCTAAAAAACAAAATGGTCAGACCAAAAGATCTCCAAGGTACCTTCCAAATCTGAAACTATGATTTTATGTGTAAATGCTCTGAAAAGTTAAAACTGTTCTGCAAATGGAGGATGTCAGTTGTTTATTTTCTACTTATTTATATGAACAGAACATTAATCCTTTTTCTAGACTGGGTCCTCTCTGTGCTTCTAAGAATAGTACCAATATGGAATCTAAAATTGCTATCTTAAAGTAGATAGTTATAGTACCAACAGAACCTTTGTTTTGCCTAATGACTATGTCAAATCTGTCACAGAACATACCTAGGAAATAAGGGCGTCCTACCTTATTCTTGCCTCACTAGTCTAATGGGTTTTCTTTACAGCTGCCCATCTTGCTATTCCCTTGAGAAGTTTAACATATAAAAATCAAGTTTATTCTATTTGGGGAGGAGCAGGGTGGATAACTTCCTCCTGTATCAATATTTCCACTAATCTTGAGGGCCCCCTGGTTTATACCATATGCAGACATTGACTTTGCCACTTCCGACCAACTTTTTTAGTTTCTGCTTCCTGAAATGCACTGACAAACAGGCTCAAGAATTCCCTCACCACGACTGTCATTCTCATTTTTAATTAAGCCTTTCCTGATAGACCTGGCTGTCCAATTTTTTCTTAATTCATTCCTCTAATTAAACATAATAACAGGAGAAAGAGTCATTGCTCATCCAATCATAATGTGCCTGGGTGATTTGCGGGCACCAGACTCAAGGAGAACAGGCAACTGTTAAAGAATCGAGGAAATTTGTCTTATTTTGTAATCTCTACAACCGCCTCCCAAAGGTTGGTTTTCAGTCTTTCGTTCCCCCTACCTTGGCAACAGGCTGCTGCTTAGAAGCAGAAAGTAAAGGAAGCAGATAGGAAATTGGAACAGGCAGTTTTTTAAAAGTAGCCACATGTATTCAAAAATGGGAAATCATGGAGATAACTACCCATTGCAGGATGGCTAAACAAACTATGGTGTATGAATGTAATAGAATATACTTATGCTATCAGAAATAATGAAATGGATGTTTTCGAGAAAAATGGCAAAACCTCTAGGAAGAGACACAGAGGGTGAGGTGAGCAGAACTAAGAAAACAATTTCCATGATGGCAACAGTATTAAAAAGAAAAGCAACATTGAGACTCGTTAGGCCCTCTGATCAATGCAATGATAAACCAATGATAAATGAGTCCAGAGGACCAAAGATCAAACATGCCACTTGTCTCCCATCAGAGAAGGGAGGGAATGAAAATACAGAATGGAACATGTGTTGTCAGACTTGGCCCATGAAGGAATTTGTGTTGTTGGACAAATATGCATATTTGTCACGAGGGTTTTGCTTTTTTTTTTTTATGATTGTTCACTGGGGAGAGAAGCAGAGGGCTTATAAAACTAAATTAATAATTTTTGAAAGAAGACAGAAAAATGAAAACAAAAACAACTACATTCCAGTATGACCTTGAGCTGTATTGTCAGCATAACATATGGTTTTCCTTTTGTACTGCTGTACAAGGCTTTGTTCTTGGTCAGGCACAACTGGGGAGGCTGATAGGGAAAACAGACACCCTAAGCCTTTCAGGGAACAGCAGGGATGCGAGATGGAGTTGGCTGCGGCTGCTGGCTTCACCAGACTTTCAGTAGGGAAACAGAAAGCAATGGTTGAACTGGGAATTGCTGATTTGCAATCTGTGAAGCACTCAAAAGATTTTTTTTTTTTTGCATTAAATGGCTAAGCAGGGAGACTGAAAAACCAAGGAAGGTTGTATGAGGCGATTGGCAAGTGTAAAGAATTGGGAAGAAAAGTATATCGGCTTTGACTATTTGCTACAAGGCACGGCCTTGTAACCCAATGGTTTGTTTCTTTGATATTTTGTGAGAGGTGATTCACTGGGGGACAAGGGGAATTCTTTGGCTCAGGGGCACTGACTAGCTGACTGGACCTTAGACAACCCCCTTCTCTCTTTGTGCCTTAGTTAGCGGGAGTAGGATTAGATCAGGGGTTCCATGGATAGATTTAAGGGGCTCCATGGATTTGGATGGGGGGAAAATACATCTTTATTTTCACTAGCATCTAAATGAAATTTAGAGTTTCCTTCAGTGATGAATATAGGCAACAAAACCACTATCATTAGGCCTAACTAGACTGCCAAAGGGGTCCCTCACACACAAAAGGTTTGAGGTTGGGGGGGGGGGGGTTAGAAGGCAATCAGGATTAAGTGATTTGCCCAGGTTCACACAGCTAGTAAATTTCTGAAGCCGTATTTGAACTAGGTCCCCTGCCTCCAGGGATAGTGCCCTATCTGCTGTATCACCTAACTGCCCCCAGAAATGGTTTAAGAACCCCAATCCAGAAGAAGTGAAATTTCCCTTCCTCTTCTAACACCACATAATTCTGTACGAGCTTCGCAGATTACCACATTTAAGGCTTCAGTAAGAGTAGCCATTTCGTGTTTTTAAAATATCTCTAATAATACTATTAACTTAGACATTATACTTTATGGTTAGGTGACATGGATAGTATAGGCATTGTTATCTTCACTTTCCTGAGAATGAATTTGAGGCTCAGAAAGTTTGTAGCTTGGCCATGGTGAGCCAGGAAGTATCTGATTCAGGATTCTCATTTAGATTCTCCTATCTCAAAGGCCGAAGGTCCTTTGACTGCACCAGTCACTTGTTTGAGGCACTAACACTCCATGCATTAGTCTGTAAACATTCCCATTCCCTAGGCAAGAATAGCAGAGAAATTCAATTTTTAAAATTTATTAAATACCTACTATGTGCAAAGCCCTGCAGCCCTGGGAATTTAACAATAAAATAAATAGCAGTCCCTGATTTGGAATACTTGGGGCAGGGGCAAAGAGGGGGAGATGAAATGTTTACACTAGTAACTAAAATGTAAAATAAAACATGAGCAAATTTACAGGAAGTCAGAAGCAGTTGGAGGAGGGATTCTAGAAATGGGCATCAGAGAAAGCTTCATTGAATCTGGTGTAGGATTTCAACAGGCTGAGTTGTAGGGGGAAAGTCCACTCCAGCCATGGACCTGTGCAGAGACACCAAGTCTGGAAAGGACAAGAGATGATCAAGAAACAATCCTGTTTGAGTGGAACATAGAGTACATGAAGGAAAACCCTCTCAAATATGGTTGGAAAAGTGGGTTGGTGTCAGATCATAAAATTCCATGACCACCAGGCTGAAGAGGTTGTGTTTTTACAGAGGAGGTATTGGGGAGCAACTGAAGGGGTTTTGAGGAGGGAAGTGCTGTTATTAGATGGATGTATAAAGACTACCTTGGGAACAAGGTGAAGTTTGGATTGTAGAGAGGAGCGTTTGGAGACTAATGTAATAATGGTCTAGGCGAGAAAGAACAAAGGCCTGCTGTCATATAAAGGAATGAGTAGTTATCAGAGATGTAATGGAACTAACATTCACACATAACCTCCCTACAGTAAAGACTAAAGAATGATGAACTTTGACTCATATTTTATCACTCTATTTGACCTTTGTGATTGTGAGTAAATCATTTAATCTCTCCCAGCTTCGATGTTCACAATTCTAAGCTTTCCAGTCTCTTTCAGCTCTCGATTTTGTTCTTATTATTGTGGGTTAACTGATTGGCAACTAGGTGACAGTGTGGATAGGGAGTTGGACTTGGGAGTCAGTAAGATCTGAGTTTAAACCCTGCCTCACACATATACTAGCTGTGTGACCTTGGACAAATCACTTACCCTCTCAGCCTCAGTTTCCTCATCTGTAATATAGAATTAATAATAGCACACACCTCCTGGAGTTGTGAGGATAAAATGAGATAGAACTATGTAAATGCTAATTGTTTTATTATTTTGATGACAAAATTATGAATAATGTTGGACAAGATTGGGCATTATGGGTAAATAATGAGACTTGAGGTGGCTGATTGAATGAGAAGGAATCAATAAAAAAAATTTCAAGCCTGTGCGTCTGAGAAAATAGTGATGCCACCAAAAGAAACTGAAAAGTTGGTAGGAGAAGTAAGTTCTGGAGGGAAAATGGTAAGTTCAGCCTGGAATCTATTGAGTCTGAGGTGCCAACAAGACCTCCAGATGGAGCCGTCTAACATGTAGTAGGAAAGGCAGGTTCATAGCTGGTGGACAGGTAAGGGCTAGAGACAGGGTTTGGGGAGTCATCAGCACAGAGATAAAAAGAGAAGCCATGCAATTGATGAGATCCCTGAGAAAAATGTACCAATCATGAAAATGAACCAGTGCTGGCCCTTCCTCTTGGAGGCAAGGGACAGATACATATGCCTGTGTTTAAAAAGATTTAGAAAATGGAAAAGTCCCTCTTGCAAAATGCTGCTGCAACCTGTCTCCCGCCCCCCAGAGTATAAAGGACTGCTCTTCAAGGTTGTTAACAGTAACAAATACAGTCAGGAAATTGGATCTATTGCCCTTGTCAAAACACTAGGAACCCAATCAAGTTTATTCAGATTGGAAATGACAGGGAAGCCAGTTGCCAGTATTGTTTATCTGAAATGATAAATATAGTTGAAATTTCAGCAGCCATGGTCAACTCCCTGCATCATCAGGGAAGTGGGGGCCCTTTTCTAATTTCTCACAGTCTCTAAGCTTAATGTTGCCTATCAGCCACTCAGTAGTGCTGCCTCTATCTATCAGAGTGGCTAATATGATAAAAAAGGAAAATGTTGAATGTTGGAGGGAATGTGGGAAAACTGGAACATTAATGCGTTGTTGGTGAATTTGTGAACTGATCCAAGCATTCTGGAGAGCAATTTGTAACTATGTCCAAAGGGCTATAAAACTGTGCATACCCTTTAATCCAGCAATACCACTACTAGGTGTGTATCCCAAAGAGATCATAAAAAACGGAGAAAGGACCTATTTGTATAAAAATATTTATAGCAGCTCTTTTTGTGGTAGCTAAGAATTGGAAATAAAAGATATCAACTGGGGAATGGTTAAACAAGCTGTGGTATATGATTATAATGGAATATTATTGTGCTATAAGAAATGACAAGGAGGATGATTTCGGAAAAGCCTGGAAACACTTACATGAACTGGTGCATAGTGAAGTGAACAGAACCAGGAGAACATTGTGCACAGTAATAGCAATATTATTTGATGAAGAGTGTGAATTTCTGTGAATGATCCAAGACAATCCCAAAGGACTAATGGTGATGCATACTATCTGCCTCCAGAGAAAGAACTGATTTCGATTGAATGTAGACTGAAGCATGCTATTTTTCACTTTCTTCCTTCATTTTTTCTTTTATTCAAGTCTTGTACAAAATTACTAATTTGGAAATGTTTTGCATAATTGCACATGTATAACCTATATCTGATTGCTTACCATCCCAGAGGAGGGGTTGAGGAGGGAGGGATAGAACTTGGAACTCAAAACTTTAAGTAAAAATGTTTTAAAATTTTTTAAGAGAGAGATAGTATTCTAACATGCTCCTTTCTGTCTCTTTACAGGTGGAGAGCAGAAGATAAATCTGAAATCTAAAGACAGAGAAGTGTTTCCTCCTCCCACCCCCCAAAAAAAGTATATCTATCCAATCAGATATTATCTAATCTAGAAATCCTCAAAGAAGGACAATTTTCAAAGAAGCAGGTAAGACAGTTATAATTGTCCTATGTTTTGGGATGAAGTAAGCCATCATTGATAAACACTATCATGAAGGTTGTGATGAACCCTTAGGATAGAGTTAAATTGGAAATAAAGACCCTGGTGATTTCAGCCTGAGAGGTCTTGGGCTGGGAGACTCAAATGATATAATATCTACAAAGCACTTCACAAACTTTAAAATATAATGTAAATATCATTTATTGTTGATGGTAGGAATGAATGAATGAAAAAGCATTTGTCAAGCTCTTATTATATAGGCACTATGCTGAGCTCTGGGGATATGGCAAGTAAGACAGTCTGCCTCCAAGAAGCTTACATTCTAATGAAGGAAGACCCCACTTAGAGGGGAGTAGAAAGCTGCAGGGGAAAAGAGGCTAGAGAAATGGCCAAGAAGCCATAGGAGTGAGATTATGGGAGGCTCTAAGGTTTGCTGGGTGAGTGTTCAGCTAGCTCTAACAAGGGATCATGGAATATCCACCTACTCATAGGCCACCAGAAGTCCATTCTGAAGGTGAAGGTTTTAAATAGGCCATGATGACTATTTTCAGATTATCTACCTAACGTCGAATTGATGCTGTTATCAAAGTTGTCAGGGCACAGTTACTGGTTGGAGGATGACAATATTATAAATAGAAGACTAAATGAGAGGCCAAAAGACATAAATTTTAGTCCTGCACCTGCTCTTTTCTAGTTGAGTGGTGATGGACAAGTCAACTAGCCTTTCTAAGTTTTGATTTCTTCATCTGACAAATGGGTATAATAATATCCATGGATTGTTTCAAGGATGCCATGTGAATTCATTTTGAAAACTTGCAAATTTATTGCAGGCACACATTTTGGCTACCTGAAGGAGACACTGACATTGAATTCTAAGAGCCAGGGAAGAAGCGAGTCAAGAAGATGAGGTAGCATCTCCCGCCCTTGCAAAAAAAAAGAGTAGACATCTGGTATTGGATTCTCTGGTTGATTTGGACAGTTGGATCATGGTTGGATGTTTGTAGATAATATCATAAAACTTCTAACTGTGGGACTGTGTCATATAAGATTGATATTGTCATGAACAAATTGGTCCTGTCATGAACGTGAGGCAACCAAGGGCCTACTGACTTTCCAGGGGCTATTAAAAGGTCCAGTTCTCCCATAAGGGGTTAGTCATGTGGAAAACTGGAATATAACATAAGCAATACCCTGAAAACCCTAGAAAGCATGCTGCACTGCTCAGCATGACGGGGGAAAGAGTTTGAGGAAAGGGTAGAATGGCTTGCCAATTTAAAACAACACAGACTTTGGAATAGCCTATTTGGATGGATTATTAGAAGTTGATATATGTCAAGAATTCTGAAATATTATTTCAGAGTGAATGGAATATCCACTCAAAGCTTATCTGGGGTATTTATGGAGTTCTGAATCAAGTTAAGACTAACTATACTAGCATCAAGAACTATTTTTCTTCTTTTGAGGGTCTAGTCTTTTTTTTTCTGTTGAAAGCACCACTGTTGATCCAGACAATTAGATTCAAGGAATCAGCATATACTTATGTTGGTTGTTGTCCTTCATTTTCAAAGAGGACCAAAATGACATCACCATGCTAGAGTCAAGTTACAGTGTGTCTGACTGTGCCTGATCAGACCAGTACGAGTTTGGAATGTTCTGTCCATGTGAATATTTGGGGTGGATTCTCTAAATCTGTACATCTTGCATTTCTTTTGAGCTACTTCAATTCTGCTTTGCTCATAGAGCACAGCACCTTTTATGATGTGGGCATGCCATGCTGAGTAGTCCTGTGCCTATGTATCCTATGCCATACAATCCATTCCGAAGTTCTTAAGTGAGACCTTGAGAGGAACTCTATATCACTTCTGATCAACCTTGGAAACACTTTTGTAGAAAGGGATACTTTTGAAGTCATTGTTCATTGCATAATGTGTGTGGTTGGGTAATCATTTTAGCTATTCAGTTTTTGGAGGACTTTCAGTCAGTAAGCATTTATTAAGCATCTACTATGTTTCAAAAACTGTGCTAAGTTCTGGAGATACAAGGAGAAGCAAAAGATAACCCTTGCCATCAAGGAAATCATAATCTAATGGAAGATACAACAGGCAAACAAATATGTACAAACAAGTTGCATGCAGGATAAATGGGAAATCATTAAGAGGGGGGAAGGCACTAGAATTAAGAGAAGTTGGAAAAGTTTCCTGTAGATGGTAGGATTTTAGTTGGGGTTTGGAGGAAGCCAGGGAAACCAGGAGTCAGAGATGAGGGAATGCATTTCAAGCATGGGGAACAGCCAGAAAAAATGCCTGGAGCTGAGAGATGGAGTGTCTTGTTGATAGAATAGTAAGGAGGCCAGTTTCACTGAATTAAAGAGTGTGTGGGAGTGGGGGTGAGGGAGGTGTAAGAAGACTGGAAAGGTTAGGAAAGGTTAAGTTATGGAGAATTTCGAATGCCAAAAAAAAAGGATTTTGTATTTGATTGTGGAGGCAATAGGAAGCCGTTGAAGTTTATGGAGAAGGGCAATGACATGGTTGGACCTGTACTTTAGGAAAATAAATTTGGTAGCTCAATGGAACATGGATTGGAATGGAATGAGGAGACACTTGTGATGAGCAGACCTACTAGCAGTCTATTGCAGTAGATGAAAAGGGCTTGTACCATAATGGTGGCAGTATCAGAGGAGAGAAGAGGATATATTCAAGAGATGTTGCAAAGGTGGAATTGACAGGCCTTGGCAAAGGGGGTTATTCAGTGGATATGGACTGGAGCTCAGTAAAGGGATTTGGTCTTTATCAAGGACCATTAACTTGTGGGCTGTCTTTTTACACTGATGATATTGAAGGTTTTTTAACAAGACCATATTGTCTTGGGAATGGGGTGGGATATAGGTTGTGTAAGATACTACCAGGGGTGGGGAAGCTGTACTACACAAAGTATACAAAAATATGGTGCAAATCTGTGTGAGCTGTCAGAAATTATGAGGTATTCCTAGATACCTGAAGAGATCATTGACAAGTGAAGTTTTGTGACAATCATTACTGAACTTGCAACTGCTAAACTAGAATTAATGAATGAATTTAATGCTCTCATGATGAAAGCAGAGTTGACTGAGGATAATGTAAAAGTCCAACTGTGGAGAAAGATGCCCTCACAACCAGACGATACACATTCCTCAGCAGCCTGTGACCTAGTAGCAGCACAGACAGGGGCTGATCCCATAGTACAGACTGTCCACTGAGTGGTACAGTTACAGGCGGCTCAATATGTAAAGGTGTGGTCATTCTCAAGGGGGGGCTGGGACATAGCATCCCTCCTCGCCTTGAGAACCTCCATTAGAGCCTGCTCTAGGACATGCTGCAGAAGTCATGCAGAAGTATCAGGGAGTTGATGTGAAAGAAAATGGGAGACTAATGGGAGAAATCAGGGAACCTACTTTGGGTTTCATTTAGCCATTGAAAACTTAGTATCCTGGCATCATGATGCCTAGGTGCCAACAGATATAGGACATCCATCGGAACTATTTGGTGGGGCTGAAAGCACACCAGGGAGCTATGTCAAGTTCCTGAATACCCTCCAATAGAAAGGGGGGAAATGGCATCTCATTTTTGCTACAAATGAAGGGATGACTCCAGAGTAACCAAAGCAGCAGTGCCTGTGTAGTGAATGGACTGATCCAAGTGACCAATAGCTTGATATATGATGAAACTTTGATTGTCCTTATTGATAAGTGAGCAGCAAAGCCAATGCCCCAGTTATTTGGAGTTGATAATTGCTACGTGGGAAAATAGAAGCCGAAAATTAATATACGCAGCTCTTTTTGTTTGCCTTTTAAAATCCTGTCCCATCATTCCCCTGATAGCACCAGCCCAGGTTATGTACATTACCTTGAAGCTTTGATAAGGAAGGAGAAACAAACCCAGAGGGGAAGGACCATGAGGAAGGGAAGCCAGCTGACAGCCTTGGCCGGAAACTTCACAGAAAGTCCCTTATTCCCTTACATGGATGTCTTCCAGAAGTTTCATTCTGCTGAAACAGAACACTTGACATGTGGTTACTCTCTCAGACGGTAGAGGAAACAACAAGGGGACCTACTAATCTGGACCTGATTCTGAGCAACACTGGAGAAGTGGTTAGTGAAGTGAAAGTGACAGGAACCTTGGGAGAACATGGCTGTCTTCCTCAGGGGTAGTTACACATGTACCCTAAAGTTTAGAAAAGATTGTCAAAAGCATAAGAAAAAAGATGGTTATCACTCTGTGTGTCAAGAAAACACACACCTGGGAGACTGAGAAGCAGGCTGCTGCACATGCTGTCAGACACGGGTGATGGGTTGGTTTGTTTTGCTTAACTGTTCCTCTTTGTTAGAAGAAAAGATCTTATGTGGGGGAGGGGGGAGGCAAAGGAAGTAAGTGGGAAGTGATAATGATGAAAAAAGGTTATATACAAACTAGAGCATCAAAACATTCTAGAGAACTCACCAGAGTCTCTAAAATGAACAGCAGTAAAAGACTGGGAGTTCTTAACCTTATGGGGTGAGAAGGAGGTATCATAGAGCCCTTTGATAGTCTTGTGTGGTTTATGAGCCCCTTCTCAGGATAATATTTTTAAATACATAAAATAAAATATATAGAATTACAGAAGAAATATGTTGAAATAGACACATAATGTTTTCCCCCATCCAATCTATTCTCTTTGAGGGACTCTTTGGGGATCTGGGGGCTCTAGGTTAAGAACTCCTGCACAGGAGGGTTGGCAGGCTCTCAAAAATGAAGCCTTAACAATACACCGTTAAGAATGTCACAGGGAGGATTCAAACTCATGTCTTCCTCCCTCTGTGTGTACTGGTGTTCAGTAATGGGATTCAGCCAAGCACTATGCTAAGCACTGGGGATAAAAGAAAAGTAAAAGATAGTCCCTGCTCTCAAGGACCTTACTGTCTAAGACAGAGACAACATGCAAATAACTACATACAAACAAGATCTAGACAGGATAAATTTGAAATGATCAACAGAGGAAAGGCACTAACATTAAAGGTAATCAGGAAAAGGAAACATAAAACAGGGTTGGGGCTACAATCATACCTGAACAGGATGCATATCCAGAGCTGCCATGTTCTTTCAACATTCATTTTTTTAAAATAAGATTTTGAGTTTCGAATTTTTTCTTTCTCCCTCCCTCCCTTCCCCCCTCCCCTAGACCAAAAGCAATCTGATATATATATAATATATATATATACACATATATATCTGATATATTGTAGTATAGTATATATATCTGATATATAATCATTACATACATCTGTAATCATGTTAACACATTTCCACATTAGTCATGTTGTGAAAGAAAACAAAAGGGGAAAGCCATAAAGAGAGAGAGAATAATATGCTTTGTTCTGCATTTAAACTCCATAGTTCTTTCTCTGAATATAGATAGCATTTTCTATCATGAGTCTTTTGGAATCTCTCATGTTCTTATAGCTTACTTTAATTTAATCTGATATTTACTTACTCTCCTTAGCACTATCCTGCTTAAAATTATTCTTCTCAGTCCAAGTTTCATTGTTAATTCATTTCTTGCTTCATCACCATGGAGTTGCATGGCCACACTTGCTCTTCACATCCCTCCAGAACCTGCTTCTCCATCTTCGAAGAGGAGCCAGGAGGAGCTTCTCTGACAGCCAGGCCTGCTAGCTCGGGGTCTATCCCATTGACCATGATTCAGGTAGCCTTCCAATCACTTGATCTTGTCAGAATCATAAGTCCTAGACTATTCAATTACCTCTGACCACGTAAACAAGTACAAAGGTAGAACTGAGTGACATAGACCTAAAGAATGTTTTCAGGATGCCTGAAAACCAAAGTAAGCTGAAGCTGATTAATAATCATAAAACAATTAATGGAGGCTTAAGGTTTGTTGAGAATAAAAGAAGAAATCTCTAAGATCCTGTAGTCAAACCCACATCTAAAAAGGAATCCCTTCAACATTCCTGACAAGTGGTCAACCAGCTTCCATTTGGAAAGCTCCAGTGATGAAGAACTCAGGCATTCCACTGAGACATGGCTGCCATCCAACTCTATCATAGTTGTACTTAAACATGACTAGGGAATAGGGCTACTCAAAAACAGAATAGCCATTAAAAATTCATAATTTAACTGTTGATCCTACAATAAGGAATCATCTGTGTAATAGGGGCTAAGAATACAGAAGTATTTCCACAATGATGCCTAAAAAAAAAAGTTTTGTTTTTCACACAATCTTGACACTCTTACTTCCCAATTTAAAACATTCTTTTCACAAGTCTTTCTGTAATTTTGTGGTTGATCTCTTCTAATTTGTAGTTTTCACCTTCTATCTTTGAGTACATCCATATTTGGAAAAAGACTCTAACTACACGTGTCCCTAACCATGGCTTAAATTCCCCAGTGCTTGAGGCAGATGGTTCAGTATTAATATCTGATGAAGAGAAATTAGAACCTGAAACCGAACTTCTTTTCTCTGTCTGTAAATAGAAGAGGCTGAACAAGATTATTTTAAAGGTTCTTTCTAGCTCTAAGGGTCTTAAGCTGTGACTTTACAACTCATAAAGAATTTGTTCATGTATTTTTAATAAGGATATTAACATGATGTTGATAGTGTAGATTTTTTCTTACATCTGAATGCTACATTTTTGAAACTAGAAATTAAGGGAATTACGCTAAATGAATTTCTAAACTTAAAGAATATCTCCTGTCAAAGGTAACAACCTGCACTCTCCTCCTCTTTTTTTTTTTAGCTCTCATTCCAAAAAGAAGCGGAAAAATGGGGAATTTTGTCCCTATCATTTTTAAAATCCGTATCTTTCCTTCAGAGGCATATCCCATCTTCTATGACTCTCATAGATCTCATTTGTCTGAATGAAAAGAATTGTGGCATCATCCTGCAACTATAAACAGTTTGCCAGGGCACAATTGCGTCCTTGCTCATCAAATCACTCACTAAAGCAAATTTTCTCTTCTTCCGCAGCTCGAGGAACAGAAACACAAATCACAATATCAAATCATTCTCCTTCCAAATAGTTTGGCTTTGGACTGAAGTTTTGTTGAAAAAGACTGCTCTCCTTTGCTAAGGGGAAAAGGAGAGGGGGAAAAAAAGCTATTTTCTGCCCTACCATACTTTCTTCTTGCAAGCTCATTCAGCAGTAAGTTGGAAACTTTCTTATACCAAGCCTTGTCCCTGATCTGTCCTGTCCAGAAACAACAATCATTTCATTTCACTAGACCCCAGGCTGGAAAATGGAATGTCCCGTTCTCCACCTCCAAAGGAAAGCCCCTGATGGGTTTATTGAAAGGAGAACCTGAGACTTCTCTAGTTCTAGGAAGGAGGTCAATGGTGGAATCACGCAAAAAGTAAAACATATCTTTGGCCATTTCTTGAAAACAGAGGACAGTACCTATAGATATCTGTTCCATCTTTTGTGTATCACAGGATGACATGAGGCACACATAGCAAAACATTGGAACAGTCTACGAAGCTACCTATTTATGGATAAATAGTTTTTTCCTTGCATCTGACTATATGCTCATCTTTAAATGAAGATATACAGAAGAGAATACTTCCCACTGTGGGCTTAAAAGGGCAGGGGAGGGAAACAAGCCGTCTTTAATGCACAGGCTAATATAAGATGTCTTTCTTACTAAGAGGCCATCCTTTACCTCATTTCTTATTAAGCCTTAATCATTGAGTAGGCTTTGCCTCAAACTGAAACCTGTTAAAGACTTAGCTTGAAAAGACCAAGGTTCCCACTGCATCCTAGGCCATCTCTAATTGTCTTGATCTCTATCTGGCCACTGGACCCAAACGGCTCTGGAGGTGAAAATGCACAGCCCTCCCTCACTTAAATCCAATTCATTTGCATGCCATGGCATCACCTTCCTGATGTCATGGTCCTCTTCAAGAACAAAGGACAAACAGCACGTATAGAAACTTATAATACCAAAAATAAAACTATCAAAATTAAGCAAAAACAAACCACAAAACTACAAAATTGTAAATACATTTTTATCATTGTAAAAGGGAACCTCCTAAAAAAAAACAGGGGTTGTCATGTACACTAGGAAGCACAGACACTGAGGTTTTAACCAATTAATATTACTATCTTGGGTCAGAGAAAATACATATGGCCTTTCTTAGAAATAAGGATGCTAACACTTAGAAGTTAACTGAATGACAGGTTCATACAGCACAGGATGAATGGTGTTGGAAGGAAAGTCAAGGCTGTCTTATCTAGCACATACCTGACTCAAAATCTCTGCTCCATTAATCTTTGTTAGTGGTCATCTAGCCTCCAATAAGGAAGAAACTGCTACTTCTTAAAGTGACTTTTGTATAGTCCTAATTTTTGGAAATTTTTTCCTTACATCAAGCCAAAATACAACTTTCTGCAACTTCTACCAACAGTTTCTGGTTCTATCCTCTGGGACCAAGGTGAATAAGTTTGACTCCTTTTTCAACTCCCGTGTCTTTCCACTCCAAGTCTTTTTTCTACAGGCTAAACATTCTATTCCCAGCTTCTTCAAGTGAGGTTTATATGGCATCATTTCCAAGATCTAATGGGTATCTTCCATCTAGCCAATATTCTTCCCTCCTATAATTGTGATGTTGATTTTTTTTGAGTTCTGGTGTAAATCTTTACATTTATTCCTTCAAAATGTCATATTCTTAGGGTCCTACAGGCTGAACTGAGCAAAACATGTCTAGGTTTCTAGGCCAGCACTGTTGAACACACTCCCTCTCCCTCCCCTTCTTCCTTTCCCTTTCAGTTTCCCTCTCCCTTTCCCTCTCTCTATCCCCTCCTTTTCCTCTCCGTTTTCTTCTCTCTTTCCCTCTCTCTTTGCCTTTCTCTTTCTCCCCACCTCTCTCTCCTCCTTTCCCTCCCCTTCCCTTTCTCTCTCTCCCCCATAACTAAGTGAAACTAAAAATTGCCAGACCATTGCCAAGAGTAATCCTGACAACAGCAGTTTTCATGATGGTACAAACAAAACTTTCTGAGACCTTCAAGATTGTATACCTAGCACAGGGCTTTTTGAAAGTTATTTTGATTCCACATATGCAGATAACTTTTACTTCTGTTCTACTTCCTTTCAGTAATCATCAGAATTCCAAGTAGAAGTACACACTTAAAAATGTTCCCCTGAATCCTGTGCCATTTTGATGGAAGCTGATAGATTAAAATTCTTAACAAATACTCCCACTGTAGAATGCTAAAGTACACTTTTTGACAATTTTTCATTGCAATGGATTCAATTTATTCTGGTCACCATGGCAACAAGAGGACTCACTCTATTAGTTTCATCACAGCAATTCCAATTATTTTCTCTCACAGTTTAGGCCACAAAAGCAAAGCTAAACAGAATAATGTCAGGTGTAGAGGTATAGCCATAATTCCCACCAATAGGCCATGGTGACTACCAAACCAGTGGTGCCCCCTGGACACTGGGATGCTTTCATCACAGCCTCCAGGTCATAGTCAAAAACATGAGCTGAAAAAGTCATCCCCAGACCCCACTAGAGAAGCATTTTAGCGACTAAGGAAATGAAAAACTCTGTACTTCATTTTCAGATGGATATCAGGGTTTCTTTGTGAATTGACCAAAAACCCACATTAATTTTACAACTGGAGTCAAGTAGGCTCTGAGTGGTTAAGCACCTACTAATGTGACATGAGCTCTGCTTTCTGTTTCTGTCCCTACTTTTCAGGGACTAGCTCCCTTTAGTTCCTACCCCTGCTCTGACCATGACTCCTTCTCAGAGATAAGATCCCTACATACCACTAGTCATTGCTACTGCCTTCACTCTGAAGATGCTCTATAAAAGGTTGTATCAGGAAAGCTAAATCAAATATTCCATCAAAAAAATCAGCAAACATTTAATAAGCACCTAATGTGTGCCCAGTACTGGGTATGCACAGTCAAAAATGAAACAGCCCTGCCCTCAAGAAGCTTATAATCCAACAGGGGAAATAAAGACAGCACATAGCCTTTATTTTTTCCGGTTACACATCAAGACAAATGTTAACATTCATTTTAAAAATTTTTGAGTTCTGAGTTTTCTCCCTCCTTCCTCACCTCCCCCTTCCCTAATAGAAATATATACAAAATGAACATATGGTGTTAAGTGCGAGCAAGGGGCAGGAGGGATAAGCTGTGGAAGGAATCATAAAAGGCTTCCTATAAAGGGGGGTAATTAAGCTGAGCTTTGAGGGAATGTAGGGATTCCAAGAGATGGAAGTACAGCAAAAGGCATTCCAAGCAGGAGGAACAGCCAATGCAGAGGCCTTGATAATGGCAAATGGAGTGTTCCGGGCCAGGATCAGATTTATTAGCACCTAATTCCAGTCAATTCCACCCCTATGGACTGACAGATAACATGATATATAATATTTCTCTTTCTTAGACCACATATATTATTGATTAGCAACAGTGAAATTTGTGGACCAATTGCCACATTCCCAACTGCTTGGAGCAAAGAAGAGTAGGAGCCTACTTCTCCTTGTAGGCCAAGGGATCAGAATTACTGATTTCTATCTAATTCTATATTTTGTTTTCAGTTGCTTTTCAGTCATGTCCCACTCTTTGTGAGTCCATTTGGGGTTTGCTTGGCAAAGATACTGAAGTGGTTTGCCATTTCCTTCTCCAGCTCATTTTACAGATCAGGAAACTGAGGCAGAGATTAAGTGACTTGCCCAGAATTACACAGCTAGTAAGTGTCAAAATCTGGATTTGAATTCAGATCTTCCTGATTCTAGGCCCAGTGCTTCATCTACTGCCCCAACCTAACTCCCTCTAGGAATAAATGAATAAAACATACAGCAGTTGGCAAAAAAAAAAAAAAGAAGAGTGTTTAGCACCACGAGAATAATGTAGCTGCTGCCTAAGCAAGGAATTACAAATTAACAGTGGTTAAAGGAAATTAGGGGTAGGTTGCTTACTAGAGAGACAAATAGAACAATGAAGATGAAAAGGCTGAAGTGATTTTATGGGAATAGGCTCTATGATCCATGAATTTGTGAGGTTTTTTTTAATAATTTGTTAACTGCATTTAATTTAATTGGATTCTTCGTAATCCTATGTATTTTATTTTTCCATTATAGAAAAAAAAATTTTTTCTGGGAGTCCAGTTTGCCAAAAGGGAGCAGCACACACACAAAAAATAGTGCATATTATATGTATAAAAGGTGAATTCACAAGGCCTGGAGTTGACTAGAAGTCCTTGTGTTTTCTTAAGCAGAGAGCACAAAGGTTAGCATGAAGATAAAAGAAAGTAACCCTAATACTTTCTCCCTGTATTAAGAGAATTTGATAAGTTAGAAAGATCTCTGGCTAATGATTGTGTCATTAAGTTTTGACTGCATCCAGCTCTTTCTTATGGGAAGTGGAGGATTTGGCAAAAGACAGCTAGATAATGGGGGCAATCCCAGGCATTTGGGATCTGTTCTCATTCCCAAAGCTAAAAGCAAAGGAGGAACTAGAATTCAAGGCCCTGACTCCAAAGCCAGTGGTCTTTCTCTATCACACGGCACTTTATTTATTATCTATCCTATATCTGACTAATGAAATCTCTCTCTTCTTTTTGAGGTCTGGCCCACATATCCCCTCCTCCATGAAGCCTTCCCTGATCTCCAGCTCCATGCTTCCCTGAGCCTTTGACTCTTTTCTTTGCACTTAGGTCTCTCATCATAGATATTTGTGCACGTATCATCTCTTCTATTAGATTGTAAGAGTGAATAGTAGGGTCTTTGTTGCATATCTCATTGTATCCTTGTCACCTAGCATAGTGGATTGCTTAAAATAGTCTTTTATTTTTTCCAGTTACTTGTCAAGACAAATGTTAACAGTCATTTTAAAAAATTTTTGAGTTCTGAATTTTCTCTCCCCTTCCTCACCTCTCCCTTGCCTAAGATAGTTAGCAATTTAATAGGGGTTATGTACGTGCAATCATGTAAAACATATTTCCACATCAGTCATGTTGTGAAACAAGAAACAGACCAAAAGGAAAAAATAACATAGAAAAAAGAAAGTGAAAATACTATACTTCCATCTGTATTCAGACTCCATCAGTTCTTTCTCTGGGTATGAATAGCATGAGTCCTTTGGAATTGTCTTGGATCGTTGTATAGCTAAGTCATTCATAGTTGATCAACATACAATGTTGCTACGACTGTGTACAATGTTTTTCTGTTTCTGCTCACTGCACTTTGTATCAGTACATCTAAGTCTTTCCAAATTTTTCTGAAATCCACCTGCTTATCATTTCTTATAGCACAGTAGTATTCCATTACAATCATATACCACAACTTGTTCAACATTCCCCAATTGATGGGCATCCTCTCAATTTCCAATTCCTGGCCACCACAAAAAGAGCTGCTATAAGTATTTTTGTACAAGTAGATCCTTTTCCCCTTTGGGGGATCTCTTTGGGATACAGACCGGTAGTGGTATTTTTGAATCAAAGGGTATGCACAGATTGATTGACCTTTGGGCATAATTCTAATTTAACATAGTGTTTTTGCTTAGTTCCTTGAACATAGCAGGCATTTAATAAATGTTTGTTGAACTGATTTTATCCTAAACAAAAACGAAGAGCAAATATCAAATGACCTTCACCACTGAATTATAGACTTGAATTCCTCTTTACTTAAGAAAGGCAATATGTTTTTACAAGGTGTCTTAGAAGTCTTGGTGCACTTTTAAGCTCTGATGGTTTAAAACTGCCCTAAGACTTTTGGGACACCTTGTACATAGTAGAAAACACACCAGTTTGGCAAACAGGAGACCCGAGTTCAAATTCCAGCTTAGCCAGAAACTTTATCTTTTTTTTTACCTTAGGCAAATTATGTCACTTTTCTGAGCTTCAGTTTCCTCATTAAATAATGGTAATTATTAGACTAGAAAGTAACAATAAAGGGGTGAGAGAACTGAAGACCATGGTTAAAGGAATTGGAGACTTTTGGTCTGGAGAAGGGAAAGCTTGATAGGAGTCTTAAAATATCTGAAGTGCTTTCATATGAAAGAGAGGTTATAAATTGCTTGAGGCTAAAGATATCATTGTCTTTTTAGGGTCAGTATTTAGTGCCTAGAATAATAGCATCCATAAAATTAGGTGTTCTGTAAATGCTGATGAAGGAGAATTGAAACAGAATTGAAGAGAATTGAAACTGAAACAGAATTTGCTCAGTGTGTTGTATGGTTACTGTCATTAGGCCAGTGGGTAGTAAATTTTACCATTTTTTTTAATTTTGTCATCAGTTTTCTGAAATTCAGCTTGGACACAAGGGTGTCCAAAGGTCCTTGGGTGAAGGTTTCCAAGGGGTGGATTTTTATTTTGATGTACGGAAAAAAAAAACTTCCAAACCATCAGAGTTGCCCAGAAGGGGAATGGGCTATCTCAAGAAGTGCTAAGTTTCCCAACACTAGAAGTCTTCATTTAGAGACTGAATGACCACCTGTCATCCTAGGCTTATCTAGGAATATCGTCGAAGGATTTCATGTCGAACTAGAAGACTACACTTCCTTCCAGCTCTGAGAATAGACTCTGTGATTCTCCGAGCACTGTCGTTGATGGTCCTTCATTTTCAAAGAGGACCAGCGACATGAAGGTAATGTCTCAACTTGGATATGAATTGGATTTAAGAGAGGCAGAGTTGCCCCAAATCATCTGACTTCCCTTCTAACATTGAGATTCTATGATTCTGTGACCAGGGCAACCTGGAACAAAAAAAGCCACCATCACCTTAGGCTGCATGCCAAGATGCCATCTTCAATGAATAGTGCCACCGTAATGTCTGCCCTGGTTTGAGGCCTGTCAGTCTCAACCTGGTTCAGCCTGTCTGCAGAGGCAGTTTACCAGGGTGTGGCCCCTGCCTATGCTACAGCTTCTGCATGTGACCATACTGCCAAAGATCAACTCTATTACATTTATCTCCTGGGTTCTTTCTTAGCAGGGACAAACACCGTCTTTGATTTCCAAAGAGCCTTCAAAACAGGGATGGAGGGATCTTCTGTGCATGTTTTTAACCTTGGACTAGCAAAGTGCTAATGAAATCTATTTTCCAGGAAGAATATTATAAAATTCTCGAAGCTGAAGATATAATTGTCTCCCTAAGGCCAGTATTAAGTGCCTAGAGTAACAGTAACCATAAAACTAGGTGTTCGATAAATGTTCATGTTGAAGACAGTGAAATAGTATTTGCTGAATGCGTAGTATAATTACTGTTGCTTGTCCAGCGAGTAACGAATTTTGTCCATAGAGACTCATGAAACAAAGTTGGTGTTCCTATTTTGTTAAAATTTGATATTTTTTAATAAAATTAAATGGTTGTATCTTCAGGTTTTAAATGGGACTTTCTTACATTTTTAGTGTGATTATTCCTATTTTTGAGAGTTTTAAATATAGCAATTAAGCTGTCCCCCTTTCACACATACCCTAGTAATAGCTATCCCAGATTCTAGGTATTCTGTATTCTCTGGGTCTCCACCCACTCAAAAACCATAGTTCAAGAAATACTGTTAATATATTTACCTTTTTTTATTTTTTATTTTACCTAGTTAACCAGAGGACGCATAAAATCATACATTTAGAGCTAGAAGGGACCTAAAAGGTCATCTACTCCAATATCCCTCATTTTACAAATGATGAAACTGAGGTTTATCTAGGTTAAACAACTTCCCCAAGATCATACAGATAATAAATGACAGAGCAAGAATTTAAACCTGGGTCTTCTGGCCCCAACTCCAGTGCTTTTCCCACTGTACCCACTGCCTCTTAAAATTGGTTCAAAGGGAAAAAAATTAAGGAAATAGCATAGTAAAAAAAAAAAGGAGCAATAGAACATTACTCTGATAAATCTGTGACACATTCTGCCACAAACACAAGCATTATCTGTTTGAAAAGTGAGCACACTGAGGGATTATGCATGAGTGGTATACATGTAGTTCTGGATATGCATGTCCAGAACTCATGTAAAGGAGCAAATCATGTCTTCAGTGCATTAGAACCACCGTTATCTTTCAGTCATAACATTATGTTGCTCTTACCAGGTCTGTCCCTTTCTAGGTGTGGCATCCTTGCTGGGTTCACTCTTCTGCTATGGTACCTGCTGGTGTGTACTGGGTAAATGGTATCAGTTAGACATTACTCTTTGCTGTGGTTCAATAACGTCTGACTCTTGGTGACTCCATAGACCATAACACTCCAGGCCCATCTATCCTCTACTATCTCTCAAAGTCTGTCCAGGCTCATATTCATTGCTTCCATGACACTATCCATGCATCTCATCCTCTGCTATCCCCTTTTCTTTTTGCCGTCAATCTTTCTCAACATGTCATTACATGGCCAAAGTAATTAAGCTTTAGTGTTAGTATTTGACCTTCCAGTGAATTTTAATTAGTTAATTTTAATTAGTTAATTTTTAATGAGTTAATTTTAAGTATTGGCTTATTTGATCTCCTTGCTATCCAAGGGACTCTCAAAAGTCTTCTCCAGCACCACAATTAGAAAGCATCCATTCTGCAGTGCTCATCTTTCCTTATACTCCCATTCTCATAGCCATACATTGCTACTGGAAAAACCCATAGCTTTGACTCTACTGATCTTTGTCAACAAGGTGATGTCTCTGCTTTTTAGTATGCTGTCCAGATTTTCCATAGCTTTCCTTTCAAGGAGCAAGCTTCTTTTTTTTTTATTATTTAATATATTTAGTTTTCGGCGTTGATTTTCACGGGAGTTTGAATTACAAATTTTCTCTCCATTTCTATCCTCCCCCCCACTCCAAGATGGCGTATATTCTGGTTGTCCTGTTCCCCAGTAAGCCCTCCCTTCTGTCACCCCACTTCCCTCCCATCTCCTTTTCCCTTTCTTTCTTGTAGGGCAAGATAAATTTCTATGCCCCATTGCCTGTGTATCTTATTTTCTAGTTGCATGCAAAAACTTTTTGTTTTTGAACATCTATTTTTTAAAACTTTGAGTTCCAAATTCTCTCCCCTCTTCTCTTCCCACCTACCCTCCCTAAGAAGTCCAGCAATTCAACGTGGGCCACATGTGTATCATTATGTATATATAGCCCTTCCACTACACTCATGTTGTGAAAGACTAACTGTATTTTGCTTCTTCCTAACCTATCCCCCTTTATTGAATTTTCTCTCTTGACCCTGTCCCTTTTTGAAAGTGTTTGTTTTTGATTACCTCCACCCCCATCTGCCCTCCCTTCTATCATACCCACTTTTTTTATCTTCTTCCTTCTTTCCTGCTGGGTAAGATACCCAATTGAGTATGTATGGTATTCCCTCT
>CM053623.1:75388937-75416611 GCA_028646595.1 Phalanger gymnotis | reverse complement strand
CTTTTGTCATTTGAGTTAGTCTATTTTTTAAGGTGTTGTTTTCTTCAGTATATTTTTCAGTATTTTTTGAGTCTCCTTTAGCAAGTCATTGACTTGTTTTTCATGGTTTTCTCACATCCTTCTCATTTCTCTTCCCAATTTTTCCTCTACTTCTCTAACTTGCTTTTCCAAATCCTTTTTGAGTTCTTCCATGGCCTGAGACCAGTTCATGTTTTCCTTGGAGGCTTTTGATGTAGGCTCTTTGACTTTGTTGACTTCTTCTGGCTGTATGTTTTGGTCTTCTTTGTCACCAAAGAAGGATTCCAGAGTCTGAGACTGAATCTGGGTGCATTTTTGCTACCTGGCCATATTCCCAGCCAGCTCACTTGACCCTTGAGTTTTTCAGTGGGGTATGACTGTTTGTAGACTAAAGAGTTCAATGTTCCAAGCCTGGGGGTATGCACCAGCTCTGCCACACCAGCACTCTTCCTTCCCCAAGAACCGCCAACCTGGACTGGACTTAGATCTTCAGCAGGCTCTTCACTCCTGCTCTGATCCACCACTTAATTCCTCCCACTAGGTGGGCCTGGGGCCAGAAGCAACTGCAGCTGTAGTTCTAAAGCTGCCCCACCTCTGCTGCCCCCTTTGGTGGTGGCCAAACCACAAACTCTATCCCAGTCCCCAGCAGCTTCTCATACTAACCTACTCTGTTGTCCTTGGTGTTTGTGGGTTAAGAAGTCTGGTAACTGCCGCAGCTCACTTATTCAGGGTGCTAGGGTGCGCTCTGCCTGGCTCCTGGTCTGGTCCCCACGCTGGGCTCTGCTCCATTCAGCTCTGCTCCGCTCTGCTCCCAGCTCCGTGCAGGATAGACCTCACCCAGAGACCATCCAGGCTGTCCTGGGCTAGAGCCCTGCTTTCCCATGCTATTTTGTGTGTTCTGCAGTTCTGGAATTGGTTCAGAGCCATTTTTAATAGGTTTTTGGAGGGACTTGGCCAGGAGCTCATGCTAGTCCCTGCTTTCCAGCCACCATCTTGGTTCCGCTGCAAGCTTCTTTTAATTTCACAGTTGTAGTCTCCATCTACATTGATCTTTGAGCCTAAGAAAATATAATCTGAGAGTGCTTCCATTTTTTCTCCCTCTCTTTGCCAGGAAGTGATGGGACCACTTGCCAAAATCTTTGTGTGTATGGGTTTTTTATGTTAAGCTTCAAGCCAGCTTTTGTACTCTCTTCTTTTACTCTCATCTTACTTTACTTCTTAATTCTTCTTCACTTTCTGCCATCAAAGTGGTATCATCTACATATCTGAGTTGGTTGATATTTCTCACAACAACCTGAATTCCAGCTTTTGATTTGTGAAGCCTGACATTGTGCATGATGTCCTCTGCAAATAAGTTAAATAAGCAAAGTGACAATATATAGGCTTGTCTTACTCCTTTTCCAATCTTAAACCAATCAGTTGTTCCATGTTTGGTTCTAACTGTTGTTTCTTGTCCCACACACAAATTCCTCAGGAGACAAATGAGATGATTTCTACTCCCATCTCTGAGAATTTGCCCCATTTTTTGTGATCCACACAATAAAAAGGCTTTAGTCCGTCAAGCAGAAGTAGATGTTTTTTCTTGAACTCCCTTGTTTTCTCCATAATCCAAAAAATGTTGGTAATTTGGTCTCTCGCTTCTCTGCCTCTTCTAAAACCAACCTACTGTTCTTGCAATTCTTGGTTCACATGTTGCTGAAGCCTAGCTTGCAGAATCTTAAGCACAGCCTTACTGGCTTGTGTAATAAGTGCAATTGTTTGGTAATTTGAACATTCCTTGGTATTGGTGGAGGTATAGGATCTGGACCGTTAAAAGGAAATGACCATGTCTCTAGAAACAACCCAATTCCTGAATTTTCCCATACCTTCCAACAGCCCAGATCATTGACCCAGACTACTTGATTACCTAATTAGTTTACTTGACATTCCTTTAATTGTTGCACTTGGTGCCACCCCAGACTACTTGCACAAATGACCACTCTTCAATCCCACCTAGATCTTACTGGACTTTCTTTTCACTGTCTACTTGGCCCACTCCAGACTACTTGCACTCCTTAATCCCACATGCATCATCTAATTAGTCTGCTTGATATTTCTTTCACTGTTACACCTGGCCTACCCCGGAATACTTACCACTCCTTAATCTCATACAGATCCTTTGACTATCCCTTTTGTGTATAAATATCAGCTGTAACCTCTTTGAGTCAAAGGTTCACTGGGAACCCTGCGCCTTCTACAGTAAACCTTGTCATTTGACTGGAAGACGGTTTGAGTATGTGAATTTGTTCTAGGTGGACACTACCCTGTACCCTGACATTTTGGGTTTCCCAGCAATCCAAACATCAGTATTGCTCTTCTTTAAGATTGGGACATAAACTGATCTTTTCTAATCCAGTGGCTATTTGTAGTTTCCAAATTTGCTGACATATTGAGTACAGTATTTTAACAGCATCATCTTTTAGGGTTTTAAATAGCTCAGCTGGAACTCCATGACCTCCACTAGCCTTATTGTTAGTAATGCTTCCTAAGGCCCACTTGACTTTATTCTCTAGGATACATGGTTCTAGATCAGTAATCTCAACTTCATGGTTATCTACGATGCTAAGATTTTTCTCGTATAGTTTTGTGTGTGTGTGTGTCTGTGTCTATGTATTCCTGCTGCTTCTTATTAACCACTTCTGCTTCTATTAAGTCCTTACTATTTTTGTCTTTTGTCATGCCTGTTTTTGCATGAAACTTTCCCTTGATATCTCTTTTCTTGAAGAGTTCTCTTGTCTTTCCCCTTCTGTTGTTTTCTTCTTTTTCTATGCATTGCTCATTTAAAAAAACCCTTATGTCTCCTTGCTATTCTCTGGAATTCTGCATTCAGTTGGGTATGTCCTTCCCTTTTGTTTTCCTTCTTTCCTCAGCTATTTGTAAAGCCTCATCAGACAGCCATTTTGGTTTTTTGCTATTCTTTTTCTTTGAAATATTTTTTACTGCTGCCTCCTGTATAATATTGAAAGCCTTGGTCCATAGTTCTTCAGACACTCTGTCTACCAGATCTAATTTCTTAAACCTATTCATCACCTCCACTTCATATTCATAAGGGATGTTATTTAGGTCATACTTATACACAGTCTGATGGTTTTCCCTATTATCCTCAACTTAAGTCTGAATTTTGCAATAAAAAGCTCATGATCTGATCAACAGTCAGCTATAGGTATTGTTTTAACAGACTGTATAGAGCTTCTCCATCTTTGGCTGAAAAGTACATAATCAATCTGATTTTGACATTGACCATTTGGTGGTGTCCTTGTGCAGAAAAGTCTTTTGGGTTGTTGAAAAGGAGTGTTTGTTATGACCAGCTAGATATCTTAACAAAATTCAATTAGTCTCTGCCTTGCTTCATTTTGTCCTCCAAGGCCAAACTTGCCAGTTATTCCAATTACCTTTTGATTTCCTACTTTAGCATTACCCTCCTATTTTCCAAAAATCTCATTGTGGTTTCTGCGTATATAGTCTGTACGGAGCAGTGTCACCTACTACTGGCTTCTGGCCTTGAGCTCTTCAGAATCACCTACTAGCCATCTGACCTCCTTTCCCTTATGGTATAGTGCCTAGAAAATTTCTCCTTGATAAAGGCAGTCTCTTTAATGTTTAAAGATAGCTCTTTAATAATAACCACCACTCTCAGAGAACAGTTCCTCCAAGCTAAGATCAAGTCTTCTTCTTGAACGGGCCTGCACAACATATGGCCTGAGGGCCTCTCTCAGACCACTAAAGGATTTCAGGAGGCCTGCAGAAAAATGTAGAGGATGTAAAAGAAAGTAAAGATGTAGCAAGTGCTTTATCCATGCCCCACTTAACCCACCTTCCACTAGTCACTATTGTTCCCATCATGTAACTTGCTGGGTGGGTTGCCACTCCATACTCTCTCCTGCTTGTCACGTGACCTGCAGCAACCAACCATTATCAGTCTGTCTCTAGTGAGAGTTGTATCTTTTCAATGAATTTTCGGTCATTAGTAAATGTAAACAATAAGAAAATCTTTAAAAATGTATTAAAACTTGTACCACTTAGCAAAGTAATTTTTTTAACATTAATATGATTTCAAGATAAATAAAAAACTTAAGTATTAAGCGTAGTTGATATTAACTGAAATTTCCCTTTGTGTTAATATGGTTTATTTGCAAAAGAGCTTAATCAGTAAGTATTCCTTTACTTGGAAAGTGAGACACTATAAACCTGTCTTTGGCATGGAGAAATTTAGCCTGTTTTAATTTGGGCCCCTACCTGCTTCCAAGTTGTACAGGTCTCTTCTTGACCCTTATGTCTGAGTCATAGTTCACTGTCCCAGATAACTTAGGGTTATTGTTAAGTCATTTTTCAGTCATGTTCGACTCTTTTTGACCCCATTTGGTGTTTTCTTGGCAAAGATACTAGAGTGCTTTGCCATTTCCTTCTCCAGCTCATTTTACAGAAGAGGAAACTGAAGCAATCAGGGTTGTGGCTTGCCCAGGGTCACACAGCCAGCAAGTAACTAAGGCCGGATTTGTACTCACAAATATGAGTCTCCCTGATTCCATGCCTGGCACTCAATGCACTGTGCTACCTCACTGCCCCAACTTAGGGTTAGAAATTCTCAAAGTCTTCTCTGGACTCACATACATACAGGTTTGTCGTTTCCCCCCCCCCACCCCCGCCCAAAAAGGTAAACAAAAGAGACAAGGTCATTTTTCTTCTGCCACCCAAACCATGTGTCTGCCTTTATTATATGTATCTTTGACCTTATGTTTTCATAGGCTCTTAAAATTAGAGATGAAAGAGAACGCCAAGGCGATCTACTCTAAATTCCTCACTTTAAAAGAAAGGAAACTGAGTTCCAGAGAGGTGTAATGACTTCCCCCAAAATCATATATGTAGCAAATGAAAGAGGCAGAATTTTAAGTTAGGCCTTCCAACTCTAAATCTAATACTCTTTCCACTGCACTGCGGTGCCTCAAAAGCTTTGCCATTTCCCTACAGACATATGTGTGTATATATGTATGTGTATCTATACGCTATATACTAAAGACATAAAATATACTATTTACTAAAATATATATGCATATATATTTAATAACATATGCTCCTATAATAAACTAATTTTTAAGCTATAAATTAGTCTTCCTAATTCATGACCCTAATCAGGGGACTCTGAAGTCAAAAACCTTCCCTGATTTCCCCATTGCTTATTAAATGATGTCCAGTTTCTTTAACTTGACATTCAGATCCCTTCACAACCTACCTTTGCAGACTAGTCTCATACTATTTTCCATCACTTGCCACCTCCAAATATTTTATGCTACAGTGAAACTGAATTATGCATTATTTCCTGATTAAGCATTTTCCCACCTCTTTGTCTTTGCTCATGCTGTTCCCCTACTTCTACAACACTTTCTGCCCATGTCTCTGCCTCAACCCACTTTTTCAAGCTTTAGCTCAAGTGCTTATTCATGTAACCTTCCTTGATCTCTCCCTACCTTTCCAAAATGGAAATAATCTCTTTCCTCACCTATACACTTAGAAACACATAATTTTAGAATAAATTTTAAAGTATCTTCTCTTTCTTACTGTAGTATAAATTCCTTGAAAGCAGGGAGTATGTCGTACTCATTTTTTGTTATTGTTGTTTTGGTTTGCTTTTGAGATTGGATTTCCCTATCTTGAGTAGATTAGAAATGCACAGACCATTTACTATCCAGTCCCACTACTGATCAGCATGGGAACTTTCAAACCCAGGCTGGTTCCTTGCTCCTTAGGCAGCCTGGTGATCCACCTCCTGGGGGGTTACCATTTTGATGCTGGATTTAATACGGATATGTGGTCACTTAGCCTACTGCAGCTTAAAATTCCCAAACACAGGAAATTCACCAACCTCAGCCACCCCATTATAAAGGATTATATACATGTGCCACCACATCAAGCTTGTTTTATTCCCTGAATGAATGAATGAAAGATTGAATTTATCAAAGAGCCCAACTGTTCAAGAATATCACATATTTAGATGGGGAAACTAATTCTAACTAAGACTTTTCTTTGGTGTATTTTTACATTTTAAACCAGCTTTACATTTTACCAACATTATCACAAAGTATTTCTCTTTTGTTAGCACATAAAATAAAATAAGAAACTGAATACAAGATAGCCATGTTACTATCCCCTCCAGAACTTCTGCTTCAAGGACTTTTTGATCTGGAAATTTAAATTCATTACATGTCAGTCAACAAGTGTTTATTAAGTTTTTATTGTGTACCTGATGCTGTGCTAAGAACAGGAACACAAAGGCAAAAACTACCCTGGGCCTCAGCTCATATTCTGATGGGAGAGACAATATGGCAGAATGTAGCTATGGGGCCAGCTTGGCTTTTTTTCCCCAGAGTTTTAAAAACTAACTTTATTCAACCAATTCTTACCTGTTAGTGTACATTTACCACTTTGATTATAATATATAGTATGTTTAAAGTTAATAAAATCCACTTCTTTTAAAAATAGACTCTGATCTCTTCAGAAACTAAAGCTGGCCTTCCCCCAATGCTGTTTCTAATTAGTATGATTTTATGGTATTTGGCTCAGAATATTTCTTCACTTGCTGAGCAATGAAGCACTATAGGAAGTGGGAACAAACAGCCAGAAAAAAAAAGCACCAAGGGACAAAACACACAGCATAATTTTAAATATACATATTTGACTCAGGTAGACAAAGCTTAGACATTTGTCATGAAGGTACCAATAGTAGTTTTTTTTTTTATTCTTGCAATTTGCCCTCTGCCCACCTCTCTCTTATGTCTAATCCCTTTTTCCTCATTCAATTATCATCGCCATCTTTGTTGTTGTTCAGTTATGTCAGTCATGTCTGATTCTTTGTGAACTCATTTGGGATTTTCTTGGTAAAAACACTGGAGTAGTTTGCCATTTCCTTCTCCAGCTCATTTTACAGATAAGGAAACTGAGGCAAACAGTTAAGTTATTTGCTCAGAGTCACACAGCTGGTGATCATCTTAGACTGGATTTGAATTCAAGTCTTCCTGACTTCTGGCTCAGCACTCTATCCACTGAGCCACCTAGCTACCCTTTCATTCATGCATTACAGATTTTAAAAATCTGACATAATCCAACATGGAAGACAAAAATTACAATACTTTTCTTCTCAAAAAAAAAACCCTCAGAGTTTCAGAATCACATCATTTTAGATCTAAAAAGAAAGGAAAAATCATCTTGTTCAGTCCCTTCTAGTATTTAACAGGATTTAACCTAGATCAATTCATCAAGGATGAATGCTTCCCTTCTCTATTCCAAGACAAATACACAGAAGGGAAGCAGACACAAAGTCATTTTCCACCTGCTTTCTGACCTGCACCTTGTCACATCTAGAGCTGACAAGATAGAAACCATGAATCATTAATACAGAGGACAAATATCAAGTCCAAGAAAAAATCGTGGTCAGTTTCATGAGCCTTTTAATAATAGCAATAGCTCATATTTATATAACACCCACCCATCTGCAATCAGTGCTGTTATTTTTTACATATGACAAAACCGAGGCTTTGAAAAGTTAATTGATTTGTCCAGTGTCACACAGCTGGGTCACACATGTCTGAGGCGGGATTTGATGATGTGAATATGAAGGGAAGTCATGGTGGAGAAATCCAGATAGGTAGATCAGAGCTAAATTGTCCCAAACCAAACTCGTTCAATCCAATAACACAGGTAATCAGGGTTAAGTGATTTGCCTAGGCTAACTCAGCCAGTAAGTGTCTGAGGCCAGATTTGAACTTGGGTCCTCTTGACTCCACCAGTGACCTATGCACTATGCCACCTAGCTGCCCCCAATCCAGTAATATTTTAAAGTGCCTACTGTGAGGTTGTTACAAAGATAGGCATAAAACTGAATATGTTGTCATTTTTAATATGATATTTTATTTTCCCTAATTATGTTAAAACAATTTTAAACTTTTTTTTAAAGATTTGAGTTCCAAACTCTATTCCTCCCTTCCCTCCTCCCTGACACTATAAGCAATCTAATACAGTTTGTACATGTGCAATCATGTAAAACATTCCATGTTAGCCATTTTATAAAAGATGATAAGGGAGGGAGGGGGAGAGAGAGAGAGGGAGAGAGAGAGAGGGAGAGAGAGAGAGACAGAGAGAGAGAGAGAGAGACAGAGAGAGAGAGAGAGAGACAGAGAGAGAGAGAGAGAGAGAGACAGAGAGACAGAGAGAGAGAGACAGAGACAGAGATAGAGACAGAGAAAAAGAAGGGAAAAATAGCCTGCTTCAGTCTGTATTCAGACAGTATCTGAAGGCAGATAGCATGCTTCATCATGAGTCCTTTGGGATTGTCTTCGATCATTGCATTGCTAAGAATAGCTAAGCCATACACAGTTCTTCATCATACAATATTGCTGTTACTATGTACAATGATCTCCGAGTTCAGCTCACTTTGTATCAGTTGATGTAAGTCCTTCCAGGTTTTTCTGAAATCATCTTGCTTGTCATTTCTTAGAAGGACTAATATTCCATCAAAATCATAACCCACAGCTTGTTTAGCCATCACCCAATTGATGGGCATCCCTTCAATTTCCAATTCTTAGCGACCACAAAAAGAGCTGCTGTGAATGTTTTTTTACAAGTAGGTCCCCATCCCTTTTCTTTTTTTGATGTCTATGGGATACAGACCTAGCAATGGTATTGCTGGGTCAAAGGGTATGCATAGTTTTATAGCCCTTTGAGCATAGTTCCAAATTGCTCTCTAGAATAAACGGAGCCTATTTTCAAGGAACTTACAATCTAATTCAGAGGTGGGGGAGAGTAGGAAGATGCATACAAAAATACACAAATAGATAAAACTAGAGAGATAAGTGGGAGCCACATCATGGAGGGCTTTAAATTTTAGGCTAAGGATTTGTGTTTAATTTTATCCTAGAAGTAATGGTAGCAAGTGAACAGTAGGGGAGGAATGGGGTCTGAAGTGATTTCTTCCCTATTTGATAATGTCTTTTATTGACATTCCAGAACTCTCTTCACTCCTACTTTGCCAATTGCCTGCGTCCCTTTAAAATCAGAATACTGGAGAGCCCGCAGCTCTGCAGAGGATGCTGGGAGGTAGCCAATCTAAATTATTAAAAAAAAATCTGAACTATGGACAATTGAAAATAAGTGCAGTTTTATTACTTTCAAACACACTCTATATTTTAAACAGCAAGATGAACATACACTAATGAATAAAGTGAGGTGGAGGCAATTTGATTTCTAAATCTCTGACAATCCACTTTGAAGGAAACCTCCCTCAGGAGGAACTGGGAAGCTGTCCAGTTTTCCCATGCTGCCCTTCTTTTCATCTTTCCCTTGCTAACCTTTCCTCTCTAGAAACAGGCAGCATTTGCTCAGATGATCCCAAAGCACACTGGGCAAAACTAACCTCACACGTGTTCTAATTTGAAAAAGCTAAGGTCTAGGTACATAGTAGAAGGAAATAATGCTAAAATGCCAAGTAAGCAAGCAGAGCGGGTGTTAATGGTCGGTAAACTCAGAAACAAATTTTACTACTTGTAAGCAAATTTAGAGGTAATCCACTGGTATAGTTGAGCAGAAAGAAACATTTTAAATATTAGCTCAAAAAAGTGTCAAAGTAGTAACCCAATGGTAATTTTATTCTCCAATCTGTCCAGAGTTGCAAAAGCTTGTCTCTTTAAATCCATTGCCCTTCAAGAGTTTGTAAATTCTTGAAGACCTCTGAGATTGGTCTCAGAAAAAATTAGAATTATAAATAACACAAATGACAGCAGAAATAATAATAACAGCTAGCATCTACATGGCACTTTAAGGTTTACTAAGTAAATTACACTTTATTTCACCTGATTCTCACCATACCCTGTGAGGTAGGTATAATGACAAGCAGGGTGAGACATTTCGTTGTCTTTTGTTTTAGAGAGTTTCTTAGCACTAAGGCAATTAAGTGCCTCTGACGAGTCTTGCCTTTGTTTGAATCAAGAGTCATTGATTTGAAACAATTTATATGATATGGTGCTAGTGATTAAAGAGCTTTCCCATACCCTTTTGCTAAGCAGATGCTAAGCCTTAGGTCTATACCCTTTTGATAAGTAGACACTAAGCCCCAAGGCCCTAAACAGGGTATATATGCTCTGAGGTTGGCATTTTGCTTTGGGGGCAAACTCATTGGAAGAGTGTTCATGATTTGGCCAGACAACACTCTAGGTAGCCTTTGGAGACTCCCCCCTACTTTGAAAACCCAGGTATTGGTGCTTCTCTCTCTGGTAACTGCTATAGTCAGACAGATAGAAGCCTGTCTGCTGATGTTTATTTGCTCTGTTTCTATAATTTCTGCTTGTAATTTCTGTTTGTGCTTTCTCTGATGTTCAAGGTACTGGCTTTTTCCCCTGAACTAAGTGAATAATATGTGTATGTTAATTAAAGTGAGATTGTTAACCCCTTAAAGTTGCTTTCCTTAGAAAATCAGATCAAAGAACCTGTGCTAGCAGCCCTGCTGTGTGCTGGTGTTGTTGGCCTTGCACAGCCACAGTAGCTGCAAGTAACATTGTTGTTGCAGTAGGTACTACTATTTTCCCAACTTAAAGCTGAGGAAACTAAGTCTGAAAGAGGTTTATCTTGCTTAGGTCACACAGTATTTGAGGTAGAATTAGAGATCAAATCTTGTGCTCCGTTCACTAGGCCTCCTAGTTTCCTCTAGGCAGAAAGATACATAGTGAACATAAGAGGCTACAGCATGTGCCTAACAGTGACCTATTTCTGGGAAGCATTGTATTATATGATTGAAAAGAGAAGTGGACCAGCCACGTAGCAAGAATAAGAGACAATAGGTGGATGCCTGAATAGCACACGGGTATGACTAGATAAATAAGAAAAACCCTCTTGTATACAAGGACACCTAGAGGAGTTTTGGGAAGACAAGGGCAAGAATCACACAAGATGAGGTCTAATGAGCTGCACCTGACAAAGAAATCCTGAGTCCATCAACATGTCATTGTTCCTCATCAAGTACAGCATTGAGTCTTACCCTTATGTGTCATTTTGTCTTGCTGACAATAGAATCCAACAGCTTAATTCAGTGGTCCCTATCATAGCTCCTTGGTTATCTGCCTTAGAATTTCTGCATCTCCTTGGGTTTTACAGCGGAAAGTGTGAGGAAAGTTTTTAAAAAAAAAAAAACTATGAAATCCTTTGATTAGACTCTGCAAACATAGGGAAAAGTCACATTTTTCTCACTTGTCTCAATAAAGATGATAAGTTGTATTAATAGAGTTCTTCAAAATATCACTCCAGGAACTGTGAAAAAAGAATAGTTGAAATGTTTAGCCTCAAAACTATGTTCAAAAAAATATTCAGGAAGCTCATCTACCCTTCTAGTTTTCACAATATGAACAAAACATTTTGCAAACCTGGGAAATCATTTAAAGACGGACTGTCCTTCAACACATACAAGGTGACTTGCCATGTTGCCCTTGCTTCAATAAAAATAAGAATCAAATCCCAGATGTGTGAATCACATCAGCAGTATTGCGTACTGTGGTTTCATACATTTTTCTTCTATATTCTTGAGGGTCCAAGCATTTAGGAAATTAATTGATTCACATCCCAAAGACCATCACAAATTGACTTTCCACTTATGAAAAACACTCTAACAGTTTTCTCCATTTCCCCACCCTACTAAAAGTGACCCTAACAAGTTGACCAAGTTTTGATTTAATTTGAATTATGTACCAGCTGTATACAGTGTGCAATGGGACAAGTGGATGGGAAGATTTAGCTAAGTTTAGTTTAGCTAAGTTTAGCTAAGACAAGTTCCTCGAGGATTCCACAGAATGGGCACAATACATACACAAACATCTATGATACAAACTAATAGTTTACTCATAGCTCCTTACACTTTGCAAAACTCTTTGCTACATTATCTCATTGGAGTCTCAATCCAGACATCCCTATGAAGTACTTTTATTATCTGCAGGTATTATTATCTCTATTTTACAGGTGATAACACTTAAGCTCAAAGAGGGTATGTGACTTGTCCAAAGTCCTGCAGCTATGAAGTATTTGAGATGAAATTCACACCAGAGTCTTCCTGGCTTACAATATACTCAGCTACCCAAAACATAAGTGCAAGACAGATGTGTAAAGTTCAATCGGAGGTCTGAGTGAAGAAAAATCGTTATTGAATGAAGGAGGAGAAAAGAAGGGAATGCTTATTGAAATATCTGAAATATTGAAACATTGAAATGTCTTTTGGGACACCTTGTATATGACATTTTAGATGGACCTTAAAGATTGATTAAGACTCCAACAAGTGGAGGGATGGAAGTGAGAAGGAACATGAATAAGGGATAAAAAAGTGTCATTTGATTACACTATAACCTATTAAGAAGAATTTTTAAGAAATAAAGTCGGAAAGCGATGGAACACCAGAATGTGAAGGTCCTTGAAAACTAAGTCATCTGTACTTTAGCTATTAGGCAAAAGAAAGCCACTGTGGGTATTCGAACAGAAGAATGATAAGACCAGATCTAGGTATGAGGAAGATGAATTTGGCAATGATGCTAGATAAGGTTGGAGTGGGGAAAGAATACAAATGGGATGAGTTGTTAGGATGACACCATAATAGTCCAGGCATAGAGTAATTAGGATCTGTATTGAGATAATAAGATAGTACAGTAGGAAAAGAAATAAAAGGACAAATGTAAGCGATATGGCAGAGGTAGAATCAATAGGTTTTAGTGATTGAATGGATTCATAGAATGTTAACCTGGGTGCAGGGGTGCTGGAGCCAACTCAAAAAGGAGCCAATTATTAAATTTTCAGTGTGAGCATTTAGATATTAGACAAATATTAGGCAAATCAAGGGTCGATTTACTATTTTGGATTTGGAGTCAAAGGACATGGGTTCAGAAACCAGATTTGCTATTTATTATCTATGGAATCTTGGGCAAGTCACATCCCTTCTCGGAACCTGTTTCCTCATTTTTAAAACAAAGAGGTTGGAAGTTACTTCTAGGCAGTGATGGGCAGGTAAATATTTTACAACTGGCTCTCTGGGAGAAATGTATGCAAGATACTCTTTTAAGTTTAAATTATATTATTAACATTCTCTACATCACTTTTAAGTCTAGCCAACCATCAGAACAATTATATATTAAACATAGTCATATTGAATTACAATGTCAGGGCCTTGGTCTCCCACTCTTTCCACACACATCGCATATACAAGGTCACCCCCAGGGAAGATTAATTAGTACCATAGAGCTAGAAGGGACCTTAGAGCTCACCTAATCCAACCTCCTCATTTTACAGATGAGGAAACTGGGGCCCAGAGAGGTGAAGTGCCCAAGCAGATAGCAAATAGCAAAGCTGGGATTCAGTGTAGGAAGAGGTTTATACCGGTTTCAATCCTCCCCACCTCCTGAAGATATCCCTTAGCCTCCAGACTCAGAGCACTCAGACAAGGGAAGTAAGAGTGAACCAAAGTGAAGGCCAAAGCCTTTCAGGCCCCTTTAAGGCCCTAGGGGAAGATGACGCAAACCAAGGGAAGTCCCAGCTGGCAAGTAAATGCCCAGCTGCCCAGTTAATTAGCAGGGCTCCCTAGAGAACCTCCTTCAATACAACCCTGCAATCCTTGAAGGACTTCTGAATTGTTGTCGTCACTGTTACATGGGGGCATTACCCTTCTACTCACTCCAGGCAAAAGCACAATTTAAAAATGACAAAGAATCAAGGGCACACTTGTGAGGGAAAAACAGAAGGGCAAAGAACCTGGATCTACCCTGGGCAGAGTGGGAAGAGAGGAAGGGAGAGAAATCAGGCCCAGGCAACTGGAACTGGTTACCCTCAGCTGCCACCTGACCTGTAAGCCTCTCAAACCCAATAGCCTGCAGGCCTTAACTTGTCTGTAGAACTTGCTAGGGGAAAAGCTTGTGGGTTTTGTTGTGGGGGAGAGGGTGGAGCTTAAACTGAGAGGGGAAGTTTGTTTCTGAAATTAATAACATTTCAAACCCAGTATAGTATTAAGGACTGCAGATGGCTTATTCCCTTTGGCTATTTTCCCAATATTTCTGAATGACTGAATTCCCAGAAGACATTTTTTCACAGACGAGATAGGCATATTATCAGTGTGGAAAAAAAAATAAGCCTTTGGTAGTAAACGATCCCTCAGGATTCCTGGTCCAAAGGATGGGCTCAAAACTTTAAAAGTTTTTTCCCTTCCTTGTTGAAAAATGTCATCTCCTATCAACTGAAATGAAGTAAGTTTATACTTCCAGGGATTTAGCTGATATTTCAGTTGTCCTTTTAGAGAAAGAGGGATGCAGGAACCTTTGGATCCACATCATCTTTAGAGAAGAATCAGAGAAACATGGGAAAAATCATAAGCATTTTTGTTTTGAACTCTAATAAGCCTGTCATCATGAACAGACTCATGAAACTCATTTTCAGAATGAAAACATTCATTCAGCCCTTACTCCCTGGCCTTGTCTACCTATAGAAGTCCTCACTGCTTCCTTCTGTAGTCTAATTTTGAAATTAGGTAAGTTTTGCCTTCTCAATATTATCATTTTTTGAAAATACGGCCTCATAAGGAAACAATGGGTGTAGAACACTGCCTAAAATGTCATACCTAGTCATTATGTTGGTTAGTTTTGCTGAATTGGCTTTTTTTCTCCTTTTTAGTCTTTATTATTTGTTATAAGAGGAGAAATGCGTTAAGACGCTAAAATAAATTTTGAAAAATAGCATCTCGTTTAATTTTCTGAATGTTGTCTTGATTTTCTTGAACAAAAACCAATTTTCTCTATTGCCCTCTGTTAGAAAAGTAGACCCATCTGAAAGCAGCCACTACCCTGTATTTAGCATGTCTTGAGGTAAAGGGTGGCATTTCTGATTTGGAAATCTTCACAACTCCAGCTGATTGCAGAAAGGTGGATATAATGATATCCTGCATTTATGATTATTAATGTTGCTTTTTATAGATTCATTTTTATGTTCAGCTACTGACTTTATGTGCATTGATGAATGTAATTGTAATTAGTTTATCAAATGAGTGGTTGTAGTGATTTATAAGAGCTGCTAACGTGTCGTTTAGAGCTGACATTTTGATGTTTCATATTTTTATGTACCTTGCTGAATGTATTGAGAGTGCTGATTTACACCATATTTATGGTCGTAGTTATTTATATGATTTAAATGAGAGTCTTGAGGTCTTTGAAAGGATGTTGCTAAAAAAAAAAAAAAGACCAAAAGCCCAGTGGTAATACTGGATAAATATTTATCCTTCAGCTATAATAGAAGTATTAGACAGCTGCAATACCATCATATCTTGGGAGGGACATTGTCAGAACCCATAAAGCTCCCGTGGGGAAATACCTTTTAAATTCCAGTTCTTTATGGCCAACAGACTCCCACTATCAATTCAAAAAAAGGCCGACTCAAATCACAGCATCATAGAGCTGGAAGGGGCCGTGGGGGTCATCTATTTCAATCCCTTCATTTTACAGATGAGGAAACTGAAGCCCAAAGAGGCTGAGTTGCCCAAGGTCCCAGATGTAGTTAAGATACAGTCAGAGCTAGATTCTGAATTCTTGTGCTCTGATTCAAATCAATCCTTGGCATACACACACAAAAAAAAATTGTTTGCTGCAGCTGCTTTGTTGTTGTTTACTGGTTTCAGTTGTGTCTGACCCTCCATGACCCCATTTGAGGTTTTCTTGGCAAAGATACTTGGATGGTTTGCTATTTCCTTCTCTGGTTCATTTTACAGATGAGAAAACTAAAGCAAATAGAGTTTAGTGACTTGCCCAGGGTCACACAGCTAATGAATGTCTGAGGCCAAATTTCAACTCAGGTCCTCTTGATTCCAAGACTGGCCCTCTATCTGCTGCCTAGATCCTCAAGCTTCAGCTGCTTAACCCTCTGATCCAGTCCTTCTGCCCATACTCTGCACACTGACTATATTGACTTTCACTGTAGACTCTGACCTCAGCTCTTATTGAGTTCTTTCATTGACATCTTGAGTATAGATATCAAAGGTGTTATGTGAAAAAGAAAAAAAAAACTTATCCAAAACCAGGAATATATGGTGTAAAGGGTATTCTTAAGAGTGCTTCTCTTCTCTGTCTTCAAAGAGTATTTCCTTCAATAGTTTATCCTTGTGCTGTTTTGTTCTGGATCCCCAACTGCATTCCTTATTTGGACAAGATGGGTGACAGGGGAGATGAGTCATCAAAGGCATCCTTTATCCTGACAGGTGGTTCAGAGACCTACAATAAGGGACTCTACACCTGTCTGTGGTTTTCAGCTGCCTTTCATTGGTTATTTGAAGAACAACCTTCTATTCCCAGAGGCTGACCCTTTTCATGCTAGATATAGTTGCCTCAACAGTCATAAACTATTCATTGTAAAGAGAATGAGTTATTGAAGTGTTACACCCAGAAGGACCTCCAAACTCACATGTGAGTCCCCCTAGACAACCTCCCACACCCAAGCACTTTGTAGGGTGAAATCCACTCCAAATCATAGCTTACCAACCTCCATTGATGTCTCTGTTTCACCAGTCAGCCAGAGAACACAATCATTCAAAGCCAAGACATTTAATGAAATAACATAGTAAGAAAAGTAGCAACATAAAATTTTCCCCATAAATTTGGGGACATATTTTTCCTTAAGTACACCACTAATTATGGAAAGATTGGAGACACTTAGGGTACAAAAGAAAAGAGGCACACATATATGGAAGACATACAGCCAGGGCCCGTTTCTAAAGGATACACATGTAGAGAACACAGATGGTAGAAAATGTGTGTCCAGAACACAGCTATAGAAGGGTAACTTATACCTCTACTTCAGGGCTGCTGATGTCTTCTGGTGACATCATACTGCTATTGCCAGACCTGCTGCTCACTGATCTCGTGTGGTATGCAGAGTGTGCCAGGAATGTGGGTGTTACATATCAGTACTAGGCATTCATCCTTGTTGAACAGTGATGTACCGGTCTCCTGGTCACTACCATCTGTATTTTTACAGCGCATGAGTTTGTAGAACTTCCTTCTGCTTCTAGCTTAAACTACATCCTCAAATAAAGTTGAACCTCTTCCTCATAAGGGAAGAAATTCCATTTCCCTTTTAATTCAAAACCCAAAATCTGAAGCTATCATTCTTTAGAAAAGCAAGGGCTTTACACACTCATTTACCAGATTTTTCTCTACAGTAAAGACAATCTGACTCCTCAGATCCTTAGCTATGATAGGTATTCCCTCTTTAAAAGAAGAATTCTTCCTACAGGACCAGTCTCTTTGGAATCTGGAATAGCCAGCTAGTTATATGGTTCCTACAGGTTCGAAGTCTATTTTTAAACCTTCATTTTCTGCTCACCAAGAACAGTGTTTGTGTTTCTAGCCTCTATTTGACTTAGGATTAGAAAGTTCATGCTACCCACGTGCCACCCCGCCCCCACCATCTCAATGTCTGATTGTCAAACTATGTCAACTCTGTGTCATACATTCTGTATTTAACAAACCACCAAGAACTATCTGGTCATGAGAGCCTTCATTTATCAGCCCCAAGACTTATTTGTTCTTCCATGCAAACAAATAGAAAAGGGAACAGCTTTAAATCATGCATCCGATGTCCACATCAAAACTTCAGTCCTATTCATAATTCCTACCTTTATTTTATTTATGTGGCTGGCAAAAAATAAACAAATCCAAAACAGATCTTTTCCAGGCTCACTGAGTCCTATGGAAACAATACATTGTACTTCCCCTGTATTTTTAGCACAATAAAGGGTCAGCTTTCATCTACTTTTTCTTATAACTAAGTTCAAGGAGGAATTTTTCTTGTGCATACTTGCAGCCCTTTGATTTACACCTTTCTACTACACATTATATAAAATAGACATACATCTTTATCCCTCAAACTTGTAAGGAGGGTGTTTTGAAAACCTTTATGCACTTTATGCAAATAAGTTATTATGTAACCTCAAAAAGGTAACTTAAAGCCTAAATAATTTTAGGTCAGGCATTACCGGCCTTAATCCTGAAAGAACCTCAGTGTGGCCCATTGAGAGATCTGACATTAAATAGAGCAGCATCCTAGTGGGTCTGCCTGGATAAGCAAACTAGGAAACACACCCCAAGCAGTTTAAATGCATTGATCTGTAGAACTGGGTCCCATGGGTAGAATGCTCCATTTACATGTTGGTGAATCCATACCACATTTAGAAATTTTCATTTCCATGTAATTTATTGCCTTTCCAACAATAAATAACAGATCCAACCACTTGCTATGACAGCTGCTAGTCAAGGACAAGAACATGTCATCAGCACAGAAGAAAATGCTTGTGTCTTAGAGTAGCAGGGCAACCCTCCAATTTACCCAATAACTATTTCAGGAATTAAAATAAAGAAAAGAAAAGGAAATTCCAAAGAAAAAGGACCATAAGATAGCCCTGTTTGATACTACTTAGAACTAGTGTTAAGACTGTTCCAGCCCACTTTAGGTTTGGCTTTAGTAGACTGATAACAGGCTCTGAAGAAGAATTGTTAACCTAAGAGCTGTGTAGGAACTATGAAACCTCTTTCCACAGCCTTACTACACATTTTTCTACTTCACATACTCTATAGTCCAGGCATTATGACTTATTACTGTTCTTCATACACAGTATTCTATCTTGGATCTCCATGCATTTCCTCTGGCTGTCCCCTACGCCTGTGATGCACTCCCTCATCACATCGCTCTTAGGAACTTTAATGTCCTTCAGAATTCAGCCCATCTTTTCCCAGTCTTTCTATCTTCTCTTTCCTGTACCCCAACCAGTCCCAGCCTCTAATTCCTGGTAACTTCCAACCAATAACTTTATATCTCTTTTGAATCTATTTTGTGTATGCCTATTTATGTATATATTGTTGCCCCTAATAGAATATAAGATCCTTGAGGGTAGCAACTATTGCTCATTTTGTATCCCAGTGCCTAGTGCAATGTCTGAAACACACTAGACACTTAGTAAGTGTTTGTGAATGGATTGGTCAGTTGGTTGGTTGGGTGATTGAATGGAGTTATTTAGTTTGGTTCATAGATTCTTCCTGTCTCTTAAACTAAAGTTTGATGAAAGATCAATGAATCCCACAAAGAACCTTACATTGTCCTTGATTGTTTTCTTGATTAGACTGAGCAGCGTATGTATAACTATGCCTAAAATCTGTTTACTCCTCATGCAAGATGTGAGTTTGGAAAGCACAGGCTCAATTTCTTGAGAAGAAAGAAGGCTTAGTATTATAAAGAAATTATAACAGAAGTTATAATTATCTTATATAACATTTATAAAGAAAAAAGGCCACCAGCGCTTGCCTAGTGGAAGAATTATTCCAAGAAAAGAAAAAAATCAGGCAACAGGAGAAGGCATAGCAAGTTTTGATCTGTTTAACTGATAGACACCTCAAAATCGCAGATAAAATAAAGTAAAGCAAAGCTATCAGAAGCAATGGAATGTAAAGAGCATTCAGTGGCTTTAGAGTCAAAAGATCTGGGTTCAAATCCGTATGTGAGTTTGGGCCAGATAATCTTCTCAACCCTGAGTTTCCTCAACTCTAAAATAATAAGGTAGATGGACTAAATGGTACCTGAGTCTCTTCCAGCTCTAAATACATGTTCCTTGTATTCTAGTCTCCCAAAATTTATTGTGTCATCTGATGAACCTGAAGAATTAATATACAGATGAGTAGAGAAAGGTTACAGTAGGATCAGATCTTCCTACTTCCTTCTTTAATCCCTTGAGTTATAAGGATTTGATAAAATTCCACTCACATGTAATCCTTAAAGCAAACCAAATTTGTTCCATCAGGAACTAGAGAAAAGTGTTCTTATTGAACAGACCACTGATGGATCAGAGACAAATTTTTGGATTGAGGTGAAATGAGCCCATGGAGGTCCAGTTTTCTGTACTGGGCCACGACAGAGGGTCCCATACCAACTGTGGAGGAGCTCCACCAAAGGAACATATTGATATTGATTATGGTCTATGGCTGAGAAGAGTGAGATTAAACAATAACCTAAGGTCGAAGCAATTAAGTAAGAGGAAACCAAGAATGTTAATTAAGGTAAAATAATGAAGTTGCAAGGGTCTTAGAAGTCACTGAGTCCAGCCTGTACCTGAACAGGAGTCTTTCCTAAAATATCTCCAACAAGTTGTCATCCAGCCTTTTCTTGAAGACCTCTAGTAAAAGAGAGCATCTCAAGGGAAATCAGTTCTTCTTTTAGACAGATCTAAATGCTAGGAAGTTTTTCCTTACATAGAGCCTAAATCTGTCACTCCAAAACTCCCATCTGTTGCTCCTAATTTTTCCTCTGAAGCCAAATCTAATCCCTCTTTCACCTGATATCATGATATATGAGAACAACAATCACATGCCCCCAAAGCATTCTCTTCTCTAGCCTAAATATTCCCAGTTCCTTCAAGCAGTATTTGTATGGCCTAGTCTCTAGTCCTATCATAATCATCCTTATCTATATATTCTCTATTTAATCAATGCTCTTCCTAAAATGTGACATTTGAAGTTGAACATAATTTTCCAGGTGTCATCTGCCTAGACAGAGCACAATTGGATAATTGTCTTTATTCTGGACACTAAGCAGCAATTTTATAACCTAAGATTATTCTAGCTTTTGGGGGTGTCATGTCACACTATTAACATAAGCCTAAAACTCCCCACCAAGATCATTTCATGCAAACTGTTGACTAACCATTACTCCCCAAAGGTAGGGTGAGATGGTTAATGGCCTTGCAAGACAGAAGTATCTCTGAGTTACATCCCACAGTTGGAGTAAGATCTTTGTCTGAAAGCCCAGTGATAAAATTAAATTAAACTTTAAATATTCACATGTAAAGTACATAAATGCTCATGTAAAATACAGGTATATAGGTTGTCAAGATGTGGCCTACAGAAAGCGTTGAGAGTTACAATTTGAAGTCTGGACCACTTCTGAAGGGAGGAAGACAAGCCCTTGGCACGCCTCCAGGATGATTGTTGTTTTCTCAGTCTCTGAGGAGGTACTATATTAGCATTATATCTCTCTCCTCCCCATCCCACCCCTGTTAAATATTGCTAGTCTGAGGGCATAAAAAGTTCAAACAAAAAAGCTATTTCTCAGACCACTATAACTTAAAGGGGAAGAATTACCCCTCTCCATTTACACACATAGGTTTAATTCCTTTCAAACAAATTCTTGTTATGCAAAAAACATCATAAATAGTAAATAGTGAGTAAATACATCTATACAAGCAAAAATCAGATAGAAATTATAACATTAAAAATATACCAAAAAATATACAGTGTGAAGAAGAAAGATGGCGTCTTAGATCAACCCACAGAGAGGCCCTGATTTCACCCAAGGGGAAATTCAACATAGACTCAAAGGAAGCAAGGCAGAAATGAAGGACTTATTGAAGAGCCAGATTCTCCCACATATCTACAGCTTCCAAAGTCTTGTCTCTCCCTCTCTCCCCAAATGAGTGTAACCATACATGTCTTCTCTTGAAGAAGTATCTGTCTTCTCAAAAACTCTCACACCAACTCTCCCTCTATGTGGTCACACAGCATCAACATTCTCTCCCCCAATTACTCTAGAAACCTATTGCCTACAAATGCAGGTTTCATAAACTAACAGAAAAGCTGCCTAATTTCCCCTGAGGACTTGTCTGTCATATGCTGTAATGGAGATAAATGGGAGATTTTACATCTACTAGACACTTTAAGTGATTTCCTAAAGCAACGCCGTACACAAAAACTAACCTTTCCATATGAGCGGCATTCATGCTTACATTCCACATGACCTTTCAGCCTACAGAAGACTTGTACAAAGGGAAAAAATGATTGGGTATTACGGATGGCAAGAATAACTTCGGGCGATGTTCCATGGGGAGAAGAGTAGTGGAAAGACCTAGGATACTTACTTTGGCAAATTTATTTTAAAATATCTTAAACCTCCCCAAAGTAGCCATTGATTTTAAGCTAAGTAAAAGTAATCCTCCCCATTATGAATCTCTGGTTGTTCTCTTCTATATACTTTTAAACATTTTCTTTCCACTTTGTCCATTTGGATCATCTGGCCAAGATATGTATGCTGATGGATAAGGTCCTGATCCTCCCTAACCTTAACTATATCTCTCTGAGATTATCTACAACTAATCATGTGCATATCTTGTTTGTAACTAGTTTGTGACGTGTTGTCTCCTCCAATGTATTGTGAAGTATGTAAGAAAGATCAGGATCTATTTTTTGGCTTTCTCTTTATCCCCAGCATTTAGCACAGTGCTTCGCACATAGGTGTTTAATAAATACTTGCTGACTAGACTTGACTATTAAAGTTCTTTATGTAGTTGATTCATCCCTTGCCCATCCCTTCCATACTAGATTTTCTGCCAGCAAAAACTGCCATTTTTTTTAACCTTCGTATTACCTAACTTTAGCCTGGTACTTTGCACATACCAAGTTCTTCAAAACATTTGCTATTGAATTTTAATTAGCTATATGACCTTGGGCAAGTAATTTTGTTTCACTGAGCCTCATTTTCCCCACGTGGAAAATGAGCTGCTTGAACTACATTATCTCGAAGGGACATCCTGGGCCATTGCCAATTGTCTTGACCTTTGTCTTGCTCCTGGACTTCAGTGACTCTGGAAGAGAGGGTAAGGCTGGTGTCTTTGTGCAGCTCTGCCTCCCTCAAATCCAATTCATGCGCAAGTCAAGACATCGTCCTCGTGATGTCATTGGTCCTCTTCGAGAACAAAGGATGAGCAACAACATCTCAAAGGTCCCTCTCCGTGCTATCATTCTGTGATTTTACTCCATAATTGAGTTCTCCATGCACTTTTTCAAGCACCTCCTGTGTCTGAGAGTAAACTTGGTGTAGCTGACCTAGAAGTTAAGAAGACCTGAGTTCAGGTGCCACCTCAACACATGTAGAATGTATGACCTTGAGCACTTAAAATTCCATCAGTCTAGAATTTAGACCACTCTTCTACTATAAATTGCAGAGAAGGTACTGACCTGCATTGGTAGAGAGAGTATCTCTCTCTCTGGGAGTCATCTGAACCAATGAAATCACAGATCCAGGACCCATTCCTATTCCTGCAAGCCACTAGGGTTAAGAAATGAAAAACAATGTGGAATTAACTAAAGTCTAATTCTGTATAGGGGATAATAACAATTCACATAGCTTTTTAAAGTTTACAAAGCACTTTACATGTCTTATCTCATTTAAGCATCACATCACCCCATAAGATAGACACTATTGTTCCCATTTCACACATGGGAAAACTGAGGTTGAGAAGGGTTAAATGATTTGGCCAGAGTCTGACAGCTGCTGAGAATCTCAGACGAGATTGAGAGGATAAAACATTCATATAAATAAAGTGATAGAGTGTAGAATGTGCTGAGGGCAAAAGAAGGATTGTTTTTAATACTTATGTCGCTAAGAATAATGGCACAGGCGAGAGTGAGGAGGAAGCTTCTAGACATTTATTTTTAGATGTTCAAGAAAGTTGAAGAGACATACCTTAACTGGCTTCTGATGCTCAAGAAACTCTTCCAGAGAACACAGAAATTTGACATAGCCAGGGTATCATGTGGCTTTTCTATTCTTGTGGGGTTCATCAGTGAAACTCAGTGAGTCTAATTGGGCCTTGGTTGTCACAAGAGATTTTAGACCCTGTCATTTGGAAAGTAGGTTAACCCAATGGGGCGGAGGGAAGTAGCATCCTCCAACCTGAGGACACTGTAGGAAATAATCATAACACTAGTCAACTTCTCTTTTGTTTTTATAATATGAGAAGGAAAACGGGACAGTAGGAAATACTAAGGGACTATTTTGAAACCCCACCCTTGGGAGGTGAATCAGTTTGCTCAGCTTTCTTCTAGAGCAGTACAGTAAAGTTTAAAAAAAAAACCACTGGTTTGAGAGGCAGGATTTGAGTTCAAGTTTAAACTCTATTTCTTACTAATTGTGTAGTTATGGTTCTGGACTTGAAGTTAGGAAGACCTGAGTTCAAATCCTGCCTCAGCCACTTACCACTTGTGTGATCCTTGTCAAGTCACTTACCCTCAGCCTGCCTCAGTTTCCTTCTCTGTAAAATGGAGATAATAATAGCACCTGCCTCCCAGGCTTATAGTGTGGATAAAATGAGATAATAGTTATAAAATTATTTGCAAACCTTAAAGCAACATAAATATGCTAATTATTAGTGGTGTTATTAATATTATTATTATCTTGGACAAGTGATGTTAATCCTCTGAGCTTTAGTTTCCCCATCTGTAAAATTACTAAAGTCTCTTCCAGCTCTAAATCTTATCTCAGACAAGCCTGTAAAAAAAAAAAAACTTCAGCTGACTAGCAAAGATCTTGTATTCACCCCCAAATAACCTTATAAAGAAATATAGTTTCACTTCTTCACCACCCTAAAATTACATTTCCTCACTAGCTACTTTATTCTCAGAGGTCAACTGGACTTGGATGATGTCGAAAGATTATGTTCATTGATTACCATTATTTCTTATTCTGGATGTCTTCAGATATGGACGGAATAGCTTGGGCTGTGAGGAAACAGCAATCCTGTAACTCCTTTGAGGCATCTTTGAGATTGGCCTTTTTTTTTCTCATGGGAAGAAATTTAAATTCGAAACTAGTAGAATCCCAAGGGTGGTGTCTTTAAGTGTGGAGCTGTCAGTTTTTCCCAGAAGGCAATGTTTAATGTCAAGAGGGCCATCTGGGTCTGAAATTGGTCTGTTTATGGGTCTTAAGACCTCCGAGAGGTTAACAGGAGGGGTGGAAAACATCTAACTTCCCTTGTTTGGGGCATAGGTTCCCCTTCTTGCCCCATTAATGTTTCTGTTCCTCAACAAAAGGAAAGTAAAAGAAAGTTCAAGGATGAGATCTCTCTTTGTCTCTGTCTCTGTCTCTCCCTCTTCCCCCATTCTCTCTGTCTCTTCCTCTCTTTCTCCCTCTCTCTCTTCCTCTTCTCCTCCCCTCCCCTCCTCTCTCCTTTCTTCCCTTCCACACTCTCTCTCAAGACTCACTGAGGACCAACAAAGACCAATATCTTTGATAATTCTGTAAAGGTTAGTGCTAATCCTGAGAGTCCTATAGCACCCTGAATAGTTGACAACAGATTTCTTGAAGGCAGAAATGTTGCCATTTTTATGCCATACAATAGAGTATCAAATTTGGGTAGGCCCTCAGAAGCCAGCCAGGCCAATCCATACCTAACCAAGAAGGCCCTCTATGACACACCTGACAAGAGGCCACTAGGAAGAGGGAAGCTGCTACTTCCCAAGGGATAGCCCATTCCATTTTTGGATAACTTAATATTTGGAATTTGGAACAGATGCTTTTTAAATCCAGTTCATCAAACATTTAGTAACCCTACACTGAACTCAGAGCATCATTGTTGGCACTGAGAGTGATATCCAGTTTAGATAAGACATAGTCTTATCCTCATAGTGATTAGAGTCTAGGTTTAAAAAAAAACATATAAAGAGAACACAAAAAATATCTCACTATGAAGAGTTAGATTTTAGCCTTGAGTACTCAAGGCTGGAAACACCAACAAATTCAATGTGTTTCCTATTCTTATCGTTAAATTCTTAAAATTCTTATTCTTATTGTTAAAAGTGTATTCATTTCTTAAACACACAGTAGAATAAGTTTTGAAGCATGTTACTTGAGCCAGCACCCTTCTCAGGCCTGAGGCAATGATATCCTTTTAGTACTTCCATACATTTGTTCATAACGTCCTCCATGTCTGGAATGTGCTCCCCACATTTTGGACTCTTGAAATTCTGCCTGGGAGGCCAGTTGCAATATTAGTTTCCTCTTGATTACTTTTCTCCTGATTCTGCAGAAATTTCTCTATCCATAAAAATCTCATAGCACTTTGTACCTCTAGAATTCACTTAACCTATCCCATTTTATGTTACATTTAACTGTGCATAGACCTGTCTCCCCTACTAGATTGCAAACTCCTTAAAGACAAAGTTCATGTCTTATTTAACTCTGCAATCCCCATCACTTATTATGGTGCCCTAGCACATAGTAGGAGCTTATCAAATTATTGAAGTGAATGAAAAAGAAGCAGTATCTTTAGAAGGGTAATGGTCTATCTCTTTGCATGAAGGACTAAAGAAAGAGCTGCCAATGCCCTTGCCTACCTAACTCTGCCAGAATTTAATTCAATTTTTAATGCCCCATAAATCTCAGTTTAAGAACAAAATCATGACCTCCACCCGGTTAACTCTAGTGTCGGTTCAAATCAGCTCTGTAAGATTATATAAAGACAGGCTGTTTTCTGTGGCAAATTTTCATTTGAAAGCAGCCATCTCTAAATAAAACTGGTCCATGTTCTTAGGATACACTGTGGATAGGCAAACTGAAGAATAGTTTATGACTTATAGACTTTTATCACTGCACTCCCTTCTCCCTCTCTTTTGTAATGAAATTATCCCAGGCTACCTCAAGACAAAATGCTTCTCAGTAATGTTCACTGCTTCTGCTCAAGAAGATGGCAATAGTAAGAAATGCCCTCCAAAAATCTCAAACTTGAGAGTATGGTCTAAGGAAATTAATGATCAGACCAAGGATGAAAAAATTCCACATACTCACATTATACATGTAGAAGATGGGGTGCAAGAGGGGGCAGAGCTAAGATGGCGGCAGGAAAGCAGGGACTAGAGTGAGCTCCCCACCAAGTCCCTCCAAAAACCTATAAAAAATGGCTCTGAACCAATTCCAGAACTGCAGAACCCACAAAATAGCATAGGGAAGCAGGGCTCTAGCCCAGGACAGCCTGGATTGTCTCTGGGTAAGGTCTATCCTGCACAGAGCTGGGACCTGCAGGGAGCTGAGCTGAGTGGAGCAGAGCCCAGCATGGGCAGCGTGGACCAACCAGACTGGGAGCCAGGTGGAGCACACCCTAGTGCCCTGAATAAGTGAGCTGCAGCAGTTACCAGACTTCTCAACCCACAAACACCAAGGACAACAGAGTAGGTTAGTGGAGAAGCTGCTGGGGACTGGGATAGAGTTTGTGGTTTGGCCACCACCCCAGGGGGCAGTGGAGGTGGGGCAGCTTTAGAACTACAGCTGCAGTTGCTTCTGGCCCCAGGCCCACCTGGTAGGAGGAATTAAGTGGTGGATCAGAGCAGGAGCAAAGAGCCTGCTAAAGATCTAAGCCCAGTCCAGGTTAGGGGTTCTTGAGGAAGGAGGAGTGCTGGTGTGGCAGAGCTGGTGCATCCCCCTAAGCTTGGAACATAGTTCTCATTATTCTATGAGCAGTCATACCCCGATGAAAAACTCAAGAATCAAGTTAGTTGGCTGGGAATATGGTCAGGCAGCGAAAACTCACCCAGATTCAGTCTCAGACTTTGGAATCTTTCTTTGGTGACAAAGAAGATCAAAACATACAGCCAGAAGAAGTCAACAAAGTCAAAGAGCCTACAACAAAAGCCTCCAAGAAAAACATGAACTGGTCTCAGGCCACGGAAGAGCTCAAAAAGGATTTGGAAAAGCAAGTTAGAGAAGTAGAGGAAAAATTGGGAAGAGAAATTAGAAGGTGTGTTGTTAAGCAAAAT
>CM053623.1:75341049-75388437 GCA_028646595.1 Phalanger gymnotis | reverse complement strand
GGAGGTAAACAAAAACAAACACTTTCAAAAGGGGACAGGTTCAAGGTAGAAAACTCAATAAAGGGGGGTAGGTTAGGAAGAAGCAAAATATAGTTAGTCTTTCACAACATGAATATTCACAACTTCTTAGGGAGGGTGGGTGGGAAGGGAAGAGGGGAGAGAATTTGGAACTCAAAGTTTTAAAAAATAGATGTTCAAAAACAAAACAAAAAAAGAGATTTTGCATGCAACTAGAAAATAAGATACACAGGCAACGGGACGTAGAAATTTATCTTGCCCTACAAGAAAGGAAGGGAAAAAGGGATGGGAGGGAAGTGGGGTGGCAGAAGGGAGGGCTGACTGGGGAACAGGGCAACCAGAATATATGCCATCTTGGAGTGGGGGGAGGGTAGAAGTGGGGAGAAAATTTATAATTCAAACGCTTGTGAAAATCAATGCTGAAAACTAAATATATTAAATAAAATAAATAAAAGCCCAAAAGAAAGAAGATGGGGTGCAAGGGTGATAAATGTACAACCCAAGTGCTAAACAGGACCCAGAAAATATCAGAAGGCCTCCGACATGTTGGATAGGTCTTCTTTAGAAGACTGAGGGGAAGATGAGTATAAGCCTCACACAACTAGAATAGGAATGAATGGGATATATTCTACATTGGTTGAGAGAATACTCCATGATAGATCCTCTATGGAAATTTGATGAGAAAATGAACACAAGACTCACATAGCATGAGGAGATATGACTGGAGTGTGATCTGTACTAATAGAGCTAGTATGAAATCATGGCTCCTTCAAGTTTACAAATGCCCCTTCCTCTTCCCACCCAGTCTGGGTCAACAACAGTCACATACACGTGGGGTAAAAAAGCAATTCTAGCAAGAGGACATCTCTAGCTAAAAAAACTCTAGGCAGACAAACACCCAACAAATATACCAATGATTTATTTAATTCCATTTGAGTCAACTTAACCCAGTCAAGTTTTCGCAGTAGGATTTGTTTCATTCTCAGGTTAGAGAGCTGGCTTATGCTTTACTCTAGATGTACCAGGCATTCTATTCATTCTTAGAAAATCATTTATTCCGTCTCCTAATTTGATCAATAAGGACATAGAGGCCTAGAGAGACAAAGTGATTGGCTCAGGGTCAAATTCTATGTAGTACAGGGAGCTAGGTTATGCCACGGATAAAATATTAGACTCATAATCCGGAAGTCCTGAGTTAGAATCCTGTCTCAGACACTTACCAGCTGTATTACCCTGAGCAAGACACTTAACCACTCTCAGCCTCAGTGTCCACATTTGTAAAATGAGGATAACAATAGTCCCTACTTTACAAAGTTATCATGAAAATCAAATGAGATCGTTCATTTAAAGTGCTTCGTAAGCTTTAAAATGCTATAAAAATGTTAACTATGATAATTATTATCACCATCATTTTAATTATGTACTTGTAATCTTCATCATCAATTCAGGGATTAGATTGAGATCTGACTCCATATCTAGGGTTAATTATGCTGAATTATGGTGCTATTTCAGGTCAGTCAATACTGCCCCCTCTGATTTCAACCAAACCTCAGTTTAACCCCTCTAGACTTCTTTATATTCCATCCATAATCTCCACAACAAGTTTCACTTGTTGTTCTGTCATTTTTTCAGTCATTTCCAACTCTTCATGACTTCATTGGGGTTTTCCTGGCAGGGATACTGGAGTGGTTTACTATTTCCTTCCTTCTCCAGCTCTTTTACAGATGAGGAAACTGAGGCAAAGAGGGTTAAATAATTTGCCCACAGTCACACAGCTAGTAAGTATCTAAGCCCAGATTTGAATTCAGGTCTTCATTAAGCCACCTAATTCCCCATAGTGACCACTACCTATTTCAAGCCTTTTTTTTAAACTGCTCAGCCTTTAGTCACCCCGCATAGTCTTTTCTAGCTGTCCCCCATAGCTCCTTCCACCTGTTATGAAATCATCACACTTTCTGATTCCTTTCCTCAATTTCTACTCTTAGTCATCCAGTCACCAGCAACTAGGGATGTCAATCAAGCCTGTCAACGGTCATCCTTAAAGTCTCCCTTTATTATTATTTATTTATTATTATATTTATTATATAAGATTACATATTATTTATTATTCCATTATCTACTCAAGAATTGGCAAGGGGTGGGGGATGGGGAGAAGAGGAGAAAGCCAGACCTGTGATTTCATCAGTATAAAGAGCTTAGCAAATTGGCACATGAGCCACTGTTGCCATCTTAAAGATTCAGAGAATTGCATAGGGCCCTTTAAGGGCCTTGCCTGGGGTCACACAACTAGCATGTGTCAGAGATAGAACTAGCTGTCATGTCTTTCTGTATGTGAGGTCAGTTCTCTATCCCCTACATCAAAAATGTCAAACACACGTGAGTAGCAATACTCCCGAGTACTACAGAGCAGATTAAACTAGAAATGGAAATATCTAACACAATAAATAAAAATATAATAAAGCATAGTTAATGTTATATGGTTTGATAATTAAATTTTCTTGGTGTGGCAGATAGAACACTGGGCAGGGAGTTAGGAGGAAGTAAGTTCAAATATGGCCTCAGACACTTACTGGCTATTGGACCCTGTGCAAGGCATTTAACCCTGTTTGCCTCAGTTTCTTCATCTGTAAAATTATCTGGAGAAAGAAATGGCAAACCACTCCAGTATCTTTACCAAGAAAATTCCAAGTAGGGTCACAAAAAGTTGGACATGACTGAAAGAACTGAACAACAGGTAAATTTACAGCCCACAGGGATCCTTACATACAGTTCACTGGCCTCCATTTGACACGCCTGAATTACATTGCTCTGTCTTTCTTGAAAGAGTGAAACAGCACAAATGTTAGGAGAGTAACACTTTAACTAGAACCAAAAGGCCTTTTCTACAAGATAGCTTCTATAAGATTCTAGACTCAGATTTGGTAAATCCTTGGAGACTTTCTACTCTTGCCCTTAAGTTTCTTCTTCATTTCATCTCCTTAGACATCAATTTACTCAACCATAAATATAGAAGGTTGGAATTGATGACCTTGAAGGATCCTTTTTCCTTTCAGCTACATCTGTATGTAGATAGACAGACAGACAAATAGATAGAAAGATAGATATAGATTCATATATATATGTATATATATATACATACATACACATAATGCTGTGTTCCGATGATCTCCCAAAATTTCTTCAGTGTAGGATTACACATACTCATTGAAAAAAATCTGTATTATTTAGAAAATTACTAGCATAATGAATTCATAACATCTTTTTCAAAGAAATGTAGTTGAATCAATACTGAAATTCCTATGGCTATAATAATCTTGAAACTCTATCAGACTCACCTAAAATAAAGGTGAGTTCCCAAGTGAAATATATACTGCTTAGCCAAACTCTGTCTGAAAGCTTTTCACATGAAGACTTATGATGACTCAGAGGTGGGAAAACAGCAATTTCTATGGCTTTGAGTCAGAGAGAGACAATCATATGCACTAAATGGAATAGATGCTATATTCAGCTTTCCCCAAGGTGGATGGAGTCATCAATCCCTTTCCCTATCTACCATGAAAGCACTGTGCCACCTTAGCAGGGAAATAACAAACTTGAAACGGAGGTGTCCTTGGATTCACTTTTATTCAATGATACTCACAAGGATTCATGCCCAGATATGACAGGTCCAGCCTGCAGTGAGACAGGGCTGCTTCACATTCATCTCAATTTCCCAGGGGAAATGGCTCCTAGGCCTGTATCATCTCATGCCTTCACAGAGAACAAAGCCTCTGTTGTTGTTGGTACACAGAAGCGTTCAGTTGCAGGTTGGTGTCAGAGAGGGAAAGAATATTATGGGGAGATAACTGAGGGATAATAACAAAATGCAATTATATCTATCTATCTATATATATATACATATATAATGTATAGTATATGTTCTATATAAACAGACATACATATACGTAGATGTGTAGCTGTCCAGCCCTGGTCTCTTTCTTGAGCTTTCTTCTATCACCAAGTCCTTGTTGGACATTTCCAACTAGGTGCTCTGTAGGTAATCACACTTAGCATATCCAAAATAGAACTCACTGTCTTTTCCCCCCTCTTTCCTCTTTCTGTTGAGAGCACTACCATCCTTCCAGTTACTCAGTCCTACAACCTTAGAGTCATCCTTAATTCTTCTGTCTCAGTAACCTGACATATTCAATCGCTGTTATCATTCAATTATTTCAGTCATGTCCGACTTTTGGTGATCCCATTTGGCATTTTCTTGGCAAAGATAGTGGAGTGGTTCACCATTTCTTTCTCCAGCTCATTTTAAAGATGAAGAAACTGAGGCAACAGGGTTAAGTGACTTACCTTGAGTCATATAGCTAGTGTCTGAGGCTGGATTTGAACTCAGGTCTTCCTGATTCCAGGCCCAGTGCTCTATCCGTTGTACCACCTAGTTGTCCCTTCGTATCCAGTAAGTTGCCCAGAGTCCTGTATTCAACCATCCCTATGTATCCATTCAGAACTTCATCACCTTTCACATAGATTATTACAATGATTTCCTGTGATTGGGCTCCCTGACTCCTGTCTCTCCTCTTCCTAATGTCATGCTCACATAGCGGCCAGAATGATATTCCAAAAATCCAGGCTATGCTCAGGAAGCTCCAATGGCTCCTTAGTTCTACCAAGACACCATACACATTCCTCTGGCATTTGAAGCCCTTCGTCACTTGCCTTGAAATTCCCTTTCTAGATTCTTTATACATTATTTCCCTTCACATAAAATGTTTTTTACCCCAAATGGCTTACCTGCTACTTTTTCTAACAACATCCTCTCATCTCCATATATTTGCACTAGTCACCTAGGCCTGTTTTATTCTTTGTATATCCACCATCTAAATATCTTAAACTGTGGCTGGCACATAGACAATTAATGCTTGTTGAATTGATTATTTTTTTTAAATAACCCTTAAAAATACTGTACATCTATTTCTTTCTTTACTTTACACTCTCTAGGGGTGTGCTTCTTACAGTTACATTCAAGCTTCATAACTAACTCAACAGAACTCATTTGGCCTATAATTCACACCGCCTTTGTCCCTCTCCAAGCGATTAAAAACTATTGACAAGCAGACAGGATTTCCAGGGGAAATATTTCCTCTTCCATCACTAAGCACAATTGTGAATAAGCTTGTCTTCAGTTCTTGCATCTTCATTCTGGTACCACCTCCCATTTCTATCATACATCACCAGCCCCAGAATCAAAAGTTATTGTTCAGTCACATCTGACTCTTCATAGCCCCATCATGAGGTTTTCTTGCAAAGATACTGGAGTGGTTTGCCATGTCCTTCCCCGGTCAATTAATGCAAGCAGTTTAAGTGACTAGCCCAGAGTCACACAGATGGTAAGTGTCTGATGCCAGGTTTAAATTCAGGTCTTCCTGACTCCAGCCAAGCCCAGCACTCTCTCCACCAAGCCACCCGGCTACCTCTCCAGGATCAGAAGACCCTGGTTCAAATTCTGTTTCTGGTCCTTTCTACCTATGTGATATCAGACATCTCTTAGCCTCTCTGGGCCTTATTTTCTCACCTATAAATGTGGAGATTGGACTAGAAGGCCTGGGAGGTCCCTTCCTGCTCTGAGTCTGTGGTCCCGTGTTCTCCTCCCTGACCTCTTTGCTCACTTCCCTTTTCCCCAAGTCCTTATCTTGCCCTCTGAATCCATTCAAAAGTTACCTGAAAATGGCTTAATTGGTTAGCCCTGTACTATGTGCTTTGATTTTTGTAAAGGGATCTTAAAAACCTAAAAGCCTTTAAGTCACAAAGAAATCAATGTCTAATAGGTAATTTTATGCACCCTGTTTGTGACTTGTCTCTCATACTCGAGAAGATGAGACATGAGTAGGGGAAACATCACACTAAAGACTTAAATTAGGAGCCGGAAGGCCTAGGATAAAAGAGATGCCCCAAGGAGCTACATGATTAATTGCCAAATAAATTGAACGGACAATAATTGTTAAAGCAGTTCAGAGGAGAAAGAGGTCGTTGCACACAGTGGTGGAAATATAAGGCTTTGCCAAGAAAGTGATTTGAGTTTAGCAGACCCTAAGCAGATTCTAAGAGGTAGTTGAATTACTCAGTGAATATGCATGAAGTTAATTCTCTTGTAATGGGTGCTGAATGAGCCACTTGTCTTGGGCTGGATGGCATTCCAGGTGAGTTGAACTGCATGAGGAAAAGTGCAGAGGTGAGAAAGCAAAAAGTATATTGTGGGAACAGTGAATTAACCAGATGGGCTAGGAAAAATGGTTCTGGATGGTAAGTAGTAAATGGATACTGATTTGAATATAGAACATGCTTTTCTTAAAATCTGAATCCCCTAAAACCTGAGTGTCCTATAATCACAACAGCTGTTGGTAAAGACATATTGTGGGATGATCAGAAGAAAACAATGAAGAAGAAGAGAGCGGTGATGAGAAAAACTAATACAGTAAAATTAATGCAACAATCTGGCAGAATTTCAGGAAATATGTTTAAAGCATTGTTCTCTAACAGCCCCCACTATCTCAGCAACTGTATGCTAACTCAAGAAATGCACTGTCTTTTATTTATTGATTACTACAATCATCCTGTTTATCCCGCCCTCGTAGCCCCCACCCTCCATTGGGAATCAGAGAGCTGAGTTACAGGCTGAAGTGCTACAAGTTTACTTTTTGCTGAGACAGCAACTATACATGTCTCCTATTAGGGAAATGCCATCCTCTCTAACCCGTGGAGGATTTATAGTACACAATTAAACACACACTCTCTCTCTCTCTCTCTCTCTCTCTCACACACACACACACACACACACACACACACACACACACACGCACGCACACACATATAAGGAGATAAATGGGGTGGGAGAGGGAGGAATATACCTTTTGTCCCCTTAGGATTATTCACACTGTGGGGAGATCATAGAGGTCTCCTAGAAAGATAACCTTCATTCATCTCAATTCAGTTTACTGTAACAACCCTGCGGAGCATGCATAGAAATGAACCTAAATGGGCCATCCCAAGTAGCATGCATCATCAGAATCAACCTGAGTCAAGGAGGGAGAACAATATAAACATAAGGGACTGTTCGGGCTAAGCCATGGAGGCAGCCAATGGAATGTTGTGTACAGACCAAATCAGGGAAGCCAGTTTTGCTACCCCAGGTGAAATCATCGCTAGTTCCAGCTCTTGGATGTAACTACGGTGCCAAATTCTGCTTTCTCTGTTTTCCTGTAAGGCATAAGAGCATGTCAGGTATTTAGGAACTGCCCTGCTTAGCCCCAAGGGCCTCATCACCTCTCACCTAACATATTACACTAGTCTCCTAAATTTACAAACTTTAAGAATAAGGCTGAGTTACCAGAATAAAATGTTTCTGGATAGGTTTGAGCCTTTTGTAACAATGAACCTGTTTTGTATCACAATTTTAACATTCTGACCTCTTTAAATAATTTTATGCACTTAAAGCTTGCTTCGTGAAATTCCTGCTGGTCATCGTAGCATCTCTTAGTGTTTCATTAAAAATACTTTTCATAAAAGGGCTAAATGTGTTTTATTAAACTGATAGCCCAGATAGCAATTTTGGTGTTAATTTCTCTTAAACACAAGCAAAACAATGGAAAGGAATGGAAGATTAACGTTGTACAAGATAGCTTTGGAGAATTATCAGAATTTATATGTTGTACAAAATATCTTGTGATAGCATAGTCTTGTAAAAATGCATTGATGCTATTTCTTTGCTTACAGTAAGGCTAAAAGCAGAACTAACCTAAGCTAATGATTTGTGGGGCACTTGTCTGCAGGGTTTTGTTTGCATCTGTTAGTTTAGTATTCTACAGGTCTCAATTTCTTTCAGTTAACAAAAATCTATTTTCACTCCCTCCCAACTCCCCCCAACTGGAAAAAACAAAATAAAACACGGATTTCTTATAAAAGATATTTAGCATTCTTTAAGCACCTCATTTTTCAGTTTCTTGCCTTCCAGCCTGAGATGATAATTCTGGTTTCCTCGTTCCAGCAGTGTGGTCAGAGTAAGGTAATTCATTAATAATTTACAGAGTCTTTAATTACACTTTTGTGGCATCCCATCTGATACATAATAATGTTTGTGATGGAGTTCCATTGAGTCCCTAAATGCCGCAGGCAATGTGACCTCAAAAGTTACATGGGGGGAAACTGTAACTGGCTTCCTTCCTGCAAGCTCAAATTTAGATTGTAATCTCTGGAGACAAGAGCAGGTGTCGATAATGAACATGGAGGGCATAGCCCATCCTAGCACTATGATTAACCCCCTCTTTCACCTCCAGTTTGCTCACGGCACTTTCTACCCTGCTGTTATTTTACTTGTGATTCTGCTGCTCTCAGATTTTAAAAGAGAAACATACCCTCCCTATTTCTGGATGGCCAAGTGACCCACGGGGCTGAATAGCTTTGAGTTATTAGTGGGGAATTACTTCTCTCCTTGAGGATATCCAGTGAAAGACAATTAGTTTTCCAAGCAGATGATGTTATTATAATGCCTCCTATTTAAAGGGGGTTGGGGAGCTCTTTCTAGTCTACTGAGTGAAGTATGAGTTTGAAGCCCTAGGGCTGTTTGGGTAGAAGGAAAACAGTATGATAGACTAGAAAACATGCCAGATTTTGGTATAACAGCCTAGGTTCAAATCCAAGGGAGTCTGAGTGATATGTGTGTGTGTGTACATACATATATATATGTATATATATATACACATATGTATGTATATGTGTGTGTATGTGTGTATAGTTTAAAAAGTACTGGATTTGAAATTAGAGGGCCTACATTGAAATCCCAGCCCTTCCACTTACTTCTTACATGACCTTGGGCAAGTCACTTGTCCTGTCCAGGACTCATAGCATCAGAGATCGTAGGACCATAGATTTAAGCTAAAAGGTACTTTGGAAGCCATCATTTTACAGCCCCATCATTTTGCAGATAAGGATTTTGAGGCACAGAAAGGTTAAGTGATTTACCCAGCTAGCAAGAATCTCTTATGGGATTTCCTGACTGTGCCTTCTTGACCACACTGTGCTGTCTCTCAATTTCCTCATCTGTAAAATGAGAGGGTTGGAGTCAATGATCTTGAAATTCCATTCAAGCCCTAAATCTGTGGTCCTATCAGATAAATTAATGATGCTAGATAGTCAACTGAGCTTAGCGGCCTATGGTATGAAAAGTGCCTGCTAGATACTGTAGGAGAATACCCAAGAGATATTATGCCCTGAGGAGACTACAGTCTAGTTGGTAGATAAATATTCTTAAGGCAATATATTGGACATGCTACTCTCAGTATCATCACTTTAGTGAAGGGCCTCGTCACCTCTCACCTAACATATTACACTAGTCTCCTAATTTGTCTCTCTCTCTGTCTCTTAAGACTCTTCCTACTCCAAGCCATCATCCACATAGATGCCAAAGCAGTTTTCCTTTTTTTTTTAATTTTTTTATTACTATTTTTTATTATCTTCCTTGTTTCAGGTCTGGCCATGTCATTCCTCTGTACATTAAGCTCCATGGGCTACCTACTGGCGCTAGGATCAAATATGGAGTCTGTTTGTTTTTTAAAAGCTTTCCTTTACCTCGTGCCTTCAATCTCCCTTCCTAGCCTCATTATATGGTAGGTCATTCTAAAGAATAAGCAAGTCTAAAAGTTCCTGTATTAAATTTACATTCCAGCCTATTGTTGTTGTCTCATGAAAGAGCACCAGTGGCATCACTGGAGGATGATGTCTTGACTTGCCTAAGAATTGGATTTAAGTGAGGCCAAGCTGCCCAAAGTTGTCAACCTCACCCTGTCTCCCAGAGTCATAAGAAGTCTAGTGGGCAGACGTAAGTCAAGACTACTAGCAACGGCTTCAGATGCAGCCTATACTCATTTGGTGTTGTGGTGTAGTAGAGAGTTTTTGGTATAGTAGAGAAAGTGCTATTCTTAGTATCAGGAAGACACAGGTTCAAACCCTGCCTCAGACTCTTGCTAGCTGTGTGTCTCTAGACAAGTCACTTAACTTTTATGGACCTAAATATCCTCATTTGTTAAATGAAGAGGTTGAATTTGGTGATCTTTAAGTTGATAACCTAGCTCTAAATCTATGATCCTAGGATGTGCTTTATTGTTGTTGTTCAGTCATTTCAGTCATGACAGACTCTGTGACCCTATTTGGAGTTTTCTAAGCAAAGATGCTGGAGTCGTTTACCATTTCCTTCACAAGCTCCTTTTACAGATGAGGAAACTGAGGCAAACATGGTTAAGTGGCTTGCCCAGGGTCACATTGCTAGTAAATGTCTAGTAAGATGAGTCTTCCTGACTTCGAACCCAGCAGTCTATCCACTGAGCCACCTAGCTGCCCACAATGTACTTTAATTCATCTCTAAAATGGGAATAAAACTTGCCTGCCCAAAGACAGGGGAATGGACCCAATCATAAATGTAGACCTGCAAGGAGCCTTAAAAGTCATCTAGCTCCCTTTCCAGATGAAAAAGCTGGGGCCAATAAAAGTTAATCAACTTGCCCAAGTTCACAGAGCAGGAAATAGCCAAGCCAGGGCTTGAACCCAGCTCCTCCACTCCAAATACCTCCCTCTTTCCATGATAATCTTACTAGAAAATGATCCCTTGAGATTCCTTCCAGCTCAAAGATCTACCATTAAAACTGTGACTCCTCACTAGGCAGGCCAGTCTCCTTAATGTCCCCATATACACACTATGTCCATTCCCACCTGTAGCCTTGTGCTCATTCTGATCCTTCAGCTCGGAATGTCCTCTTCACTCTTTTCTATCCAGTTGCTTTGTTCTTTCATCTCCATCTCAAGTTTAACCTCTTCCGTGAAACCTTCCCAGTTATTCCAGTATACCCACACTGAACTTGCTTTTCTCTGAACTCCTACCTAAAGCATTCAGGTAGCCTGCACCCCATAATTTTAGAACTTTATTATATACACCCTCATTTTGTTCCCCCACCGTTTCTTTCATCTGTGCCTGAATAGTATGTGAGCCTTCTGAGGGCAGGGACTACATCTTATAATTTCTCTGGATTCTCCAAAGGGCTAGGAGTCTAATAGATGTTCAGAAATATTTTTTGGTTGATTAATGTTAGGGTAGCTACAAGCAAGCTAATTAATAAAACTAGATCTTTAGTAGTGACCGAATGAATTAGCGTTTATCAAACACAGACTAAGTGCTGGCTCTACAAAGACAATACAAAAAAACAGTTCTTACCCTCAAGGAGCATAGTTCTCCACTCAATTTGTAGAGATGATCTTATGATAGAGGCAAGTAGTGCATACCTCATTTCCTTTTAAGAGAGAGATGAAAGAACCAACTTAGAGTAACAATTAAAACCCAAAGAGTACAATGGTCTTTTTTCAGCAAGTCATCCTCAACTCCTAATTTTCTTTCACATCCCATGTCCAATTTCTTGCCAAGGCAACAACTAAGTGGCTCAGAGGATAGAGCATTTGGCTTAGAGTCAGAAAGACCCAAGTTCAAATCTGTCCTCAGACATAACTAGCTTTGTGACCCTAGGCGAATCCCTTAACCTCTGTTTGTCTCAGCTTCCTCATCTATAAAATGGGGATAATAATAGCACCTACCTCCCAGGGTTGTTGTGAGGATCAAATGAGATAATAATTATAAAACACTTATCACAATGCCTGGTACATAGTAAGCAGTATATAAATGTTATCTATTATTATTATCGCTGTTATTATTAAGGCTTGTAGATTTTACCTTTGTAACAACTCTAGAATATAGCAACACACTGGTATATGTCCTCATCTCCTCTCACCTGAGCTACTGCAGTAGGCTACTGGTTGATCTGACTGCCATGAGTTTCTCCCCACTTCCGTTCATCCTTCCTTCAGCAACAAAGAGATTTTGCTCAATCAGAGTTCTGACAGTGTCACTCCACCCCAGCCTCCATTCAATAAACTCTAATGGCTCCCTATCACCTCCAGGATCAAATATAAAATCCTCCCTTTGATGTTCATTACCATGTCCCCTAACCCCCACATTCCATTCTTCCTAGATCTTACTCCTTCCCCAATATAGTCTGTGAACCAATGTCATTGGCCTCCTGGCTCCTCCTTGAACAAGACTCCTCGTCCTGATTCTGAGCATTTTCACAAACTCTCCTTCTTCACTTCTGCCTCTTGATTCCCTCCCCCCCGCTTTCTTCAAGTCTCACTTAAAATCCAACCTCCATTCCCAATCCCTCATAATTCTAGAGCCTTTCTTCTGTAGGTTATTCCCCATTCTGTATATGGCTTTTTTGCACTTAATTGTTTGCATACTATCTCCCCCTTTTGATTGTGAACTCCTCCAGGGCAGTGTCTTTGGTTTTTCTGTGTATCCCTAGTGCTTAATATAGTTTGAGGCACACGCTAGGTGCTTAATCAATGTTTATTGACTGACTAACTGTGCAACACACCAGCTATGGGGAGTTATTCCTAGAAAATAGGGTAAAAGAGGAGGAAAGGAAAGAGAATACGAAGGTTAGGAAGCATTCCAGATGGAATCATCATTTCACTTCTGGGAGAGCCTGGAAATAAACACTTGGGGAATGTCTTGAGGAGACTGTTGCAGGCTGACCAGCAGACAAGGCAACTGTTGCTGGAGAACAAAGAATCGGGGCCAAGAAGGGACTCGTTTTCCAAGCAACAAATCTCCTGGACTAACTAGATGAAGTCACATCTCTCCAGTCAGCTAACAGCATTGAATTGTTCTTTGCTGTGTGTCCTGAGCAGCCAGGCATACTTTGGAAGGAAGGACAATGGGCTAGTTTGCTAAGGAGGTACTTGAAAGAGGAATCAGTTAACATGGTAAACCGCATTTCCTGCCAGAATCAAGGAACAGAAGCCTTTGTCTATGAGCCTAAGTAAGCTGGGATGACTCCTGGATCTGCTTTTTTGAAATTCAGCTAAGTAGCCAGGAGCTGAGTAGACAGGGTCACCACTTCAGATGTTTGTTTGTACAATAAATGAATGAGTTGGTGAGCATAGCCAGGGTTCCCAGGGCCTGGACTGCCAGCTCCCTGGTAGTATGGGTGGATTCTGGCAAGCCTCGCTCCATGCTCTGACCAAAAACCAAGCTTTGTCATCCAGCTTTTGCTGACCCTTCCACCACTGGAGTACTTGGAGAATTCCTTTCTGAGGGATACAGCCTGAAATATGTGATCTCTTCCACACATTCTCTCTCTTATACCTAGTCCCGTGTAGTAAGATATGAAATAATAATTATTCTATCAACGATAATAATAAATATTATTATTATAAGGCCTAGCATTTATATGGTACTAGAAGGTTTGTAGAGTTCTGCACATATGTTGTCTACCTTAGTCTTGAGTGGTGAGACAGGCACATAAGCCAGAAGTGAAAGGCAAGGAACGACAAACGTAAACATTGCCTGCTTCATAATTTTATCTAAGGCTCATTCTGTTTGGGATGGTTTATGCCGGATGTTTTCCCTCCTGAATCACTACCTTGTTGTGGTGGAGGGACTTGCATAACTCAACGAAACTATGCACTGTGCCCTGCAGGGTTACCCAAGATGTTCACGTCATAATGGAGAGTACTGACAAAAGGTGATCCACTGGAGGAGGAAATGGCAAACCACTCCAGTATCCTTGCCAAGAAAACCTCATGGAACGGGGTCATGAAGAGTCAGAGATGACTAAACAATTAAACAATGCTAGATATTTAGAAGTATAACCTAGATGCAGTCAGACACTATATGTGGCACTGAGTGCTTGGAGGATTAATAATAAAAAGATCTTGGTATCTCCTGTGGCATGATCAAAAAATTTCTGTGTCATGCTATCCAAAAACTTTATATTTGATGTGTTTTCTCTATCCAATAGGTACCTTCTGTCCCCTTTCATATGGCTTTTGGATCAATCTTTAGTTAGACTGACTTTGGGGATCTTCATACTTTGACCAAAAGTACAAACAATGTACCATTGCAGGGTCTGACCAAGGCAGAAGTACCCTGCTATAAAGGGCCCCAGGGAGGGGAGATGCAAAACATGAAGTTCCCCCCAAATTATTCAGTAATTACCAATGCCTTGACTATGATTATTATTCAGACAGAATATCTATGTTCTGACACAAAGAGTTATTTATTTTTGGCACTTAAATTCCAATGATAAGGCACCCTCTTTAAACCAATGTAAGAAGTATTTTGAACGAATTCATTGCAAAGTTCACGTGAAAAACAGAGAACAACACCTGGGGCTGAAGACTCCTAGATTTGCACCTATCCCAATCTTACCTGTTCTCCAAGACCCAAGTTGAAGTGCTCTAATTCCTAGACAAAGCTTTTTCCTAACCACCTCCTCATCCTGCACTAATGTCTCCTTTTTCTGAACTCCTATGACATTTATAGCACTTGATTATGTCAATCAACAAAATCTTTTTTGAGTACCTTTTATTTGCTTAGCACTAGGCTAGGCATTGAGGATTATGCAAAGAAGTATAAGATGTGGTTTATTCCTTAAGCAATTCACAATCTCAAAGAGAAAATGAGAAATACACATACAAAAAAAAAAGTTAACTAGCCAATTCCAGCCAAATGAAACAGGAATTTGGAGGAAGGAGAGATCACTGTGGGTTCAAATGTTTAGGGTTACCATTTGAATAAGGAAGATTTTTCCAGGAATAGAGAAATAGGAAGAAAAAATGCTGAGAATTATGCAAAGCATAATAGGAAAAGGGTAGACTAACTCAACTGTAGCAGAGAGTTCAAGTTGGGAGGTAGGAGGAGATTAGAATGGAAAGGTAGTTCAGAGTAAGATTGTGAAAGGTCTTAAAATCCAAAGGAAGCTTCCAGAGAATAGATATGAAGCTTGCTTTCTTTCAGTAGAAATGTAGGAGACAAGGAGAGAATGTCACGAATTTCTCTAGACATAGTCGCTGTATTGTCCCTTTAAGGTCCAAATTAACGCTTTACCTCCTTCCATCACTTCTCTTCATTCCCCTTCATTTCCCAAGAAATCATAGTTTCAGAGTAAGAAAGGATTTCAGGGACCTCTAGCCAACCTGTCCCAAAAAAATATTCCCTCTGCAAAATGCCTAACAAGTGGTCATCCAACCTTTGCTTAAGAACTCCAAGTGAAGGGGAAAACCCCAGTGACTCAAGAAGAAACTTATTCTTCTTTTGGACAACTTCAATTGTTAGAAAGTGTTTCCTTATACCAAGCCTAAATCTACGAATTCTACCTACTGCTCCTAATTTTGCCCTCCAGGAGCAAAATGAGACTGTTTCTTCTTGCGCATTCAAAACCATTGAAGACAGCTATGAAGTCCACTCAACACCCCCACGTATCCACCCCTGCCAAGTCTTCTCTTCTCCAAAATAACCATCCTAAGTTTTTTCAGACCACATATGATATGGAATAAAAACCATTTATTATCTTGGTTGCTGTCTTCTGTGTACTGTCTGATTTATCGATGTCTTTCCTAAAATATGACACTGACTACACTATTCTAGATGTGATATGACTAAGGTAGAATACATCAATGATGAAAGAACCTGTTTCTCAATCATCAAATCATATGTTATACTATATTCACTCCATTAGTCTCCATTCTACTGTCTGCCATCTTCCCTGACTCACAGGCACTTCATTCCCATCCCTACTGGAGACAGGAAGGGAGGAAATGATCATTTCTCTCTCCAGAGAAAAGTTAATCCCAAAATTCTAATGACTGTAACATAAGCAAAGCTTCTATCAATAACCCTAGAACCAAACCAGACTTGAACATTGTACAACACTTCACATCTCCAAGAGACTGACAGAAAAGCTGGTTTGGACTTCCCATCTGAATTCCAAGTTGAATTGCTCTGAGAATTTGGATTGTCAATTAAGCAAATAAACGGCACTGTTTTCTCCACATTGTAAGGAGAAAAGCCCAGCTGCGATTCCCTGGAAGGGGGGCTCCAATCAGCTCATTAGGCTTCGGAAATAAAAACAAAATTTCTCAGCTTTGGCTCAAGTTGTTGCTGACCTAATCAGTTGTGCTCTAATCCACATCAAGCAGAGAACGTCATGCTATGCTCTTTTAAATTTTTAAATACTCTCCCTATGCTCAGTTCAGAACTTAAGTTCAAGCCTTGAGCCATGGAAGCAAGATCTTTTTTTTTTTTTCTAGAAAAAAAATCTTTCACATTTCAAAAAGGTAGAAAGACATCCAGGTCCAGGGTGCTGTATAAAAGGTTACTCATAAACGTCCTATTATTTGTAGCTTTCAGTGGGCAGGAGCTGACAGTGAATGCCAAACAACCTCCCTCCCTCCCCTGTCTCCAGTTTACTGTTAGTGATGATATATACTGCTTCAGCAGGCTAGACAGGGTCACCCTGGAACCAGCCATTCTTACATGCTTGGTCACAGTGGGAGCCTAAGCAGCCAGGAGGCTATCCAAGCATATTTGGGCTTCTCTCCCATATGACTGCCTTGTAGCACAGTTGAAAGGAAAACATGACAGAAAATTATTTTCCTAACCATAACCTCACCAACCGAAAAGGAAAAAGAAAATGCAGAGATATCTTGAACACTTCAGTTTTGAGGACTACAAAAAATGTTCTTCAGACAAAATGCATTTGTTTCACAGATCTGCTAGATGAGGCGTACAAAGTGTGATATAGTGGACATAGCTGGATTCGTGTTCTGTCTCTGACACATACTAGCTATGTGACCACAAACAAATTCTGTAAGTTCTCAGTGCCCTTAGGCAGCTCTCTAAGAGCAAAAGCTACAGAGGAATTGCCTATCTGTATTGGTGGAGGGAGTTTCCACACTTGGAGTTCTCCATACAGATGAAATCATAAGTCTGGGACCAGAAAAGAAAAAAATATAATGTTCAAGATACTATTCTTGATGCTATGAGGGGGAACAAAAATGTATAAGATAGAATTCCTGCTCATTGGGCATGTACACAAATAACAGGTACAAGGCAATGTACTTGTTATGCAGGTGGGATAAACCATCACAAGAGTCTAAAGGGCAGTATGATCACTTCCAGCCAGGAGTGATCAAGGAAGGCCCTATGGAAGGATGGATAACATTTCTAGAAGCAGGCATGGGGCAGAGACTATTCTAGACAGAGGAAATGACATCAGCAAAACCACCAGGACCCCTCCATATACACTATAATCCAGTGACTCTGGCCTCCTTATCCTTCCCCAAACAAGACACACCATCTCCTAACTCTGGGCAATTTCACTGGCTTTCCCTTGTAGTTGGAATGTTCTCCCTCCTCATCTCCACCTTCTGATTTCCTTGGCCTCTTTTAGGTTTCATCTGAAATCCCACTTTCTATGAGAAATCTTTCCCAGGTCTCCTTAATTCTAGTGCCTTCCTTCTGTTGATTATCTCCAATTTATCCTGTGTAAATCTTATTTATGTATCGCTTCTGCTGCTGCTGCGGCTACTGCTACTGTTGTTCACCTCTTGTTCTGGAAGAGGACCGATGACATCATGAGAACGATGTCTTGACTTGCCCGTGAATTGGATTTAAGTAAGGCAGAGCTGCCCATTTAATGACTAAGGGCTAGATAAGAAATGAAACAAAAGATTGAATTGTGTTTATGCAATTGTTAGGCTTCTAATTTTTCTTGTATTGTGATTTTTGGGAAATCATTGTAAAACACAGTTAATTACATATCTGTATAGTTGTTTGCAGGCTGTCTTCTCCATTAGACCATGAGTTCTTTGAGGAAAGGCACTGTTTTGCCTTTATATCCCCAGAACTTAGCCCTTTGGCTTACCAGGAGTAAGCACTCAACCAATGTTTGTTGACTTGACCTTACCAGATGTTAAGATGGTTTTCCCTTGGTAAGGGAATTTCATATGGGAAAGAATAATCTGCTATGGACTGGTGCAAAAAGAATAATCAAGATCAATTCCCAAAGGCTTTCATAATCAGTTGAAGTTTGGCAATGAGCATCTGTCTGCATAAAATTTCCTCCCTACAAGGTTCCTAAGAGCCTTGCTGCCACTATCTTCAAAGTGTGATTCACCATAATTCATTTAGTGGCAAGCTTCCCAAAACATCCTTTCTTACCTACAGCTATATGTTAGGGTAGCTCTTTCACTTTCTTCTTGAAATGAAGGTAACAAGAGCTTCCAAAATGTTGGACAAAATACCTAAGGAGTGCAAAGAAATAGTAACCCTCTTTATGTACTTCCCTGGGTTATCTAGCAACCCTCATTGATGCTACACATATTCTAATCATCAGGTACCTAACAGCCAAATTACAGGCCACATTTTATCAAGGGGGATCACACAGGAGGGCAGATTTTGGCTCAATATAAGAACAAACTTCCTAAAAATTAAAGCTGTCCAGAAATGGAACGGCCTCGGGGTGTCGTGAGGGGTTATGTGTTTCCAAATACTGGAAGTTTTTTGAGTGGAAGCTAGATGATCCCTTCTCAGGAATGACATAGTAGCAAGTCTTGCTAAAGGTAGGCAATAGACCAGAAGACTGTTGAGTTCTCTTTTAATTTTGGAATTTTATGAATTCTACTACTAATTACCCGATACTGCTCCTCTGCAAGAGTCTGGTCTGAATTCTGAACCAATGATGTTCTGGAACTGCTGAGAATGTCTGAAGGTTTGAGGATGAGTTTAAAGCCAAATCAAGGAAAACAGCAACTCCAGGGGGATTTCACGGGATCCAAGCTTCTTCTCCTTTCCATCTCCTTTCCTTTTCAAATACCTCAAGGGCTCCTAAATTCTCTTTGGGAAGCCTGACGTTGCCATAAATGATACTAAATTATCTTGAATTTCAAATTCTAAAAGGGACCTGAAATTACCAGACCTTCTTTCAATGGGGTCCTCTGAACCAGAACTTGAAAAAGAGGAGCCCCTGACATGACTGAATTCTTCAGCTCCCTCCAGACCTGACCCAAACCTCCTCCTCCCTCAACCCCTAAACCCTCTCAGGAGTTAAAATATACTCAGGATCCAAAAAAGCAACTAATAAAAGAACTGGAAACTAAAGTGTGCTGGTCAGGGCATAAATGAACAAAGTATGACGAAAGAATGCAATGGAATATTATTGTGCCATAAAAATGATGAAATGGAAGGTTTTAGGGAAACCTTGTAAGATTTGTATGAACTGATTCAGAGTGAAGTTAGCAATACCAGGAGTACAATTTGTACAATAACAACTTTGTAAAATGAACAACATTGAAAGACTTAGGAACTTCTATGAACAAAGCACTCCATCTCTTAGCTCCTGCCATTTTCTCTGGCTGACCCTCATGCCTGATAGCCTCTCTCCTTGTCTCTACCTACTGGTTTCCCTGGCTTTATTTAAGTCCCACTTAAAGCCTCTTCTACAGGAAATCTTTCCAAACCCTCTTAAGTCTAGTGCCTTCCCTCTTTTAATTACTTCCTAATTATTCTTTATATCTTGTGTGTACTTACTTGTTTGCTTATCATTTCCCCTATTCGTGAGCTCCTCATCAAGGGCAGGAACCATCTTTTGCATCTTTTGTATCCCTTCTGCCTAGCACAGTGCACGGCATATAATAGGTGCCTAAGACCCATATGCCTGATTGAACTCTGATCAAACCAATTAACCATGATCCCAAAGAACAATGACGAAGCAAGCTACTTGCTTCCTGTTAGAAAGATGAAAGATTTGGGGTGTTGAAGCAAACACGTTTGGACGTGGACAACACGGAAATTGTTTTCCTTGAGTGTGCATATTTGTTTCCGAGGGTTTTGTTTTCCTTTGGGGAGGAAGGGGCTAAGGGAGGTGAGATGGAGAAAAGATAAATGTTTGTTAACTTAAAAAATAAATTTTTTTAAAAAGGTAACTAATAGCTCTTGACTGGTGGCCAACTTAGAGACTGACAATAAGTACTTGAAATACTCCCCCCTCGTTTTTCATTTGTTCTCGTGGTAGTCCAAATACATATTTTCATAAATGGGTTTACCTCAAGCCTGATTGCAGAGTAACCCATGTATTAAGTTTGGGGTTTGTTTGGTTTTTTTTATCATATCTCCTCCCTACCTCTATCATTCCTAGCAGCCCCATTATCATTCTCCTCCTCCATGGTAGGCAAGATGACTAATTGTAATGAGAAACATAGTAAAATGTGTAGTATCTTGTACAGAACAGGCTTGTAATAAATATTCTTAAAGGAATGAAAGAGGTCTTAGGCCTTACTCATAAAAATAAAAGGAAACCCCATTGCTAATGCAGCTTGGCATAGTGAGGAAAGCACTGGACTGAGAGTGAGGAAATCCGGGTTTTAGTCCCAGCTCTGAAATTAGCTAGTTTTATGACCTTGGAGGAATCATTTCAATTCTCTGAGACTGAGTTTTCTCATGCAAAATGAGAGAACTGTTCTCTATCTAGACCACATTGGGTTCAATTATGGGCTTCATGTTTTAGGAAGGGCATTAAAAAACTAGAGTGTGTAGAGGAGAGCAGGCAACTTGTATAGTGTAGGACTGCCAAGCTATGCCATACAAAGATGAGTTGAAAGAACTAGACATGGTTAGCAAGGAAAAGAGGTGGATTTTGGTTTTTTGGTGGAAAGGAGGGTAGGCAGATGTTGAGGGGTGAACATGATTACTATTTTCAAGTATTTGAAAGGCTGTTGACAAAGGGAAAGATTTGGCTTGTTCTATATGACACCAGAACATGTTGCCATGGGTAGAAGTTGCAAAGAAACAAATTCAGGTTTGATGTCAGAAAAAACCTTCTAATAGTTAAACAGAATGGGCTTCCCCAGAGCAAGTCAGGTCCCCTCATTGGAAATCTTCAAGCACTGGTTAGATGGCCACTTCTCAGGGATGTTGTGAAGGAAATATTTGTTCAGTTATGGATTGGACTAGATGTCCTCAGAGGTACCTCTGAGTCTCTGTGATTCTATGTACATGCTTCATACATAATATGTACATACTTCCTAAGGTTGCTTCTAGCTCTAACATTCTATTAACTCCAATATTAAATCAAACTGTCTTAACATGAATGTTTAAAAATACTTTTAGTGGAAGTCAAGCAACTAGGTTTTTATAATTCCAACAATTTCCAAATCAATAAATATTTATTAAGCACCTACGCTGTGCCAGGCACTGTGCTAAGCACTAGTGATACAAATAAGAAAAAGAAAGATGGTGCCTGCCCTCAAGAAGCTTACAATCTAATGGGGAAATACAACACACAAAAGGAAGTCAGAAATGGGGAGAGAGGACAGACACCAGGGAGTACTCAGTGGGGTGTCTTCTTCCATGGAGTTGAGACCAAGCAAAGTTACAAGTGCAAGGTAAAGTGAGTTACCAAGCCTACCTTCTGCCTTCTACAAACAAAGGTTTTGGGTAGAGTTGAGTGCTTCAGGCACCAGCCCTCCAATCAGAGGGGAAAGGAGGCTGAGGGAGTTGAGAAGGTGCTAAGTATATCCAAGGCTGAGTCAAGCAGCATGAGGAGGATTTCTGGTGAGCAGCTTATCCTGAGAGGGATATCAAGTTCTAGGGGATTTGGGACCAAGCAGAGTGGCAGATGCAAAATGGACTGAGCTAGAGTAAACAATTTAACACATGAAAGTGTTTTCAAGCCTTATTTTTTGCCTGTGAGTCATCCTAAATTTTCAAGATGACCGTAAATATTTATGGAAATTTTGCAACAATTAAACACCCTCCCCAGTAAACTGAACACTAATACAGATAACATGAAATGAGGTATGGGAGTAAAGCCAGTTCTAGTCAAATTGAATATGAATTGGATCAGACAGTTTTTAAAGTCTGTCCTTTTGAGCTTCTAAAACAATTATATACATATATGAATGTATGTATATATACATGTGTATTTTTACATACACATACACATATACATACATGCAAATAGAATCTGTGGCTACATAAGCCACATCAGTCACATGAACTTCATTTCTATAATGTGAATATCCTTCACTTAGGGCAGTCTTGAAAAATATCACAACCACTGAGTGAATAAAGCTTCAATAATTAAATTTCATTAACAGTTTCTTCCAACACACATGCCTACAAGGATTCCCCAATTTACTAACAACCTATTTCCCAGATGTTAGTTCATAAGACCTAGCACTTGAAGAGACTTCAGAGGTCTCTTTAGTCCTAGTCCTTCATTTTATTACAGGTAAGAAAATTAAGGCTCAGAGCAGTTAAAGGACTTGCTCAGAGTCACACAAGTACTAAACTTCTGAGGCAGGATTTGATATTTCCCAACCCCGCTCCTCCCTCTGCCAACAGTCTTTTTATTTCTGGAACCAGTTTTCTTTCTCCCATAACATGCTTCCTCTATAGTTTTTAAGTCACTGCTTATAACACAGAAAATGTTATAAATAGCGGATGAATTCCTAAGCTAGCCCATAAAAGTCATCTTAACCCTTAAGGTAGCTGAAGTGCTATTCATTTGCAAAGGGAAAATAGTAGCTACTATGAAACATAACTGTAAAGAAAACAAGAACTCAGAACTACTGATAGAGGAAAGAGGAGAAAAGTAGTGAGAGGGGCATGCAGGTAGACAAGGTGTCTACAAGCAGGATTTAATTATAGTGACTGATACATCAAGCTCTATCCATTAGCTAGACCCAGTTATTTAAGAGTTAATAAGAATCTCTAATATGTTTACACAGGGAAATGAGGAGGAAGGATGACATCTGTTTTATGCAGGCAAGAGAGTAGTTTGAGGACCATTAGCAACAAGGGAGTTTTTTGACTGATAACCATCTGTCTGATTTTGAGCTGTATAACATAAAATGGATCCAGTCTCCCTTGAGGCAGGGAAGATCATAGGATTAGAGCTAGAAGAGAATTTAGAAGTCATTCATCTAATTAATATAAATCTTTCATTTTCCAGATGAAGGAAATGTGGCTCAGAGAGGTTGAGGGTGCTGCCCAAGGTCATACAAGTGGCAAGTAGTACACGTGGGATTTGAAGCCAAGCCCTCTAACTATATAGCCAGTGTTCCTCCTGCTATATACCACATAATTCACCTGATTCCTGCAATTTGGGGTTATTTAACACTCTGCTTCCTTCCACTAAAACAAATGATAATAATAACAGTTTGCAATTGCATAGCACTTCAAGGTTTTCAAAGCACTTCACAAATATTATTTAATTTCATCCTTACAACAATGTTGGGAGGTAGGTACTATAATTATCTCCATTTTACAGATTAAGGAAACTGAGGCAGACAGGTTATCAGCATAGTTATATGACTTCCTTCAGAGACGTTACTTCCTTCAATGACATTCTATAAGCATACTTTTATGAGCAAAGAAGGCAGATGGAAATAGTGTAAAACTGCAATCTGGAAAGAGTGAAAGGCAATCATGAGTCCGGTCAAGTCAGTAAGGAATTATTAAATGCAACTAAGTGCTAGGCACTAAGCGCTGGGGATGCAAAGGCAAAAAACATCCCTCCTCCCAAGGAGCTTACAGTCTAATGGAGATGATAGTTAAGTTGAACTGATTATTAAAGGATCAAGATGTCAAAGGGAGGAAAGTGACACCATAACAGGGATGATGGCCTGTAAGTAGGTGGGAGGGTAGGGATGACTGGAGGTTGTAGTGAAGTTAGAGGATAGACTTAGGAGGAGTAAAGGACAAAGGAGATGGAAAGATAGGAAGTAATGGTAAGACAAAGGAATTTTTATCAGGTCCCTTCCAGCTTTAACATTTATCACTCTGAGGTACCAACATCATTATTTTACCTTACCTTGATGGGCCTTCATCTCCTATGGATTTTCTGTTTCCTGACAGCTTATGATCCAGGTAGAACAGAAGGTAAATATCACCAGCCCCACACACGGTAGTGAAGTAGACAGATGGATTCGCCTCTCTTGGCAAAAGAAATTGAAGATTACTATGAACTCTGGGTGATCTTAAGCCAAACTAGTGAGACTTTTCCTTCTGAAAGAAATTTATTGTATCATAGGGCTTGCTGTCAGTAAAACCAAAGTGGAGGAATCTTTTTCTTCTAGTGATATTGAACAATAATAAAAATCACATTCAGAAAGCCCTACACCTGTGGTAGAAATACATGTACAAGAGAATGTTTTCAATTAAATTCAAGTACCTACTATGTACAAAGCACTGTGTTTTAGATGAAAATGCAGAGGTAAACTCTGCGTAAATCTTGCTACCGGTCAGAAGCAGCAGAAAAAGAAACCTTCTCTGTTTTGGTGTTAATAGAACACTTAGTCTCTATGCTGAAAAAGCTATAAAACTGTGCATACCCTTTGACCCAGCAATATCACTACTAGGTCTATATCCCAAAGAGATTTTAAATTTTTTTTGAAAAGGGAAAGGATCTATATGTACAAAATTATTTATACCATTTCTCTTTGTGTTGGCAAAGTATTGGAAATTGAGGGGATGTCCATCAATTGGGGAATGGCTAAACAAGTTGTGGTGTATGATTGTGATGGAATACTATTGTGCTATAAGAATTGATGAGCAGGATGCTTTCAGAAAAACCTGGAAAGACTTACATGAACTGATGCAAAATGAAGAGAGAAGAACCAAGAGAATATTGTACACAGTAACAGCAATATCATACAATGATCAACTATGAATGACTCAGTTTTTTTCAACAATACAGTGATCTAAGAACTCATGATAAAAAATACTATCCACCTCCAGAGAAAGAACTGACAGAGTATGAATGCAGATCAAAGCATACTTTTTTTTTTACTTTCTTTTTTCTTTTTGGTCTGTGCTTTCTTTTACAACATAACTAATATGGAAATATGTTTTATATGACTGTACATGTATAAACTATCTCAAATTGCTTGCCTTCCTAATGATAGAGGAGGAGAGAGAGAAAGAGGATTTGGAACTCAAAAAAATTTTTTTTGAAGTGGGGAAGGCAGGGCAATTGGGATTAAGTGACTTGCCCAAGGTCACACATCTAGTAAGTATCAAGTGTCTGAGGTGGGATCTGAACCCAGGTCCTCCTGACTCCAGGATCAATGTGCTACTCACTGTACCACCTAGCTGCCCCTGGAAATCAAAATTAAAGAAAAAGAATGTTAAAAATTTTTACACATTATTGAAAAAAAAATGAAATATTTTTTTAAAAAGAACAATTGGTTTTAAACATGATCTGAATCTACCTTAGTCTTCTACCAGGTTGAATAAGATACTCATAATCTAAACTTTTTCAAGAAGAAAAAGAGCTAATTCCTTCGAATGGCAATAATGCTTTCTCCCAAAGAAAGCAAATAAATTGTCTCTTGTCTTAGAAGTCAATTTTAAAGATGTGATGCAGGGTGATAGTGGACCAAAGGAAAGGCCGGAGCCACTCCCTTGTAGTAGGAATTGTACTATCACGATCTACTTTCCTTTGCTCCCTCTCATTTTCTTCTAGCAAAATATACCCACTTCCCCTGGATTCTGGATAGGCTATATCCTGAAACCGATTAATACTCAGGCAGGCTAAGGCACTTCCTGATTGGGCAGAGCTTGGCCCTAGTCAGATGCTCCTGGTTATTACTTCTAACCTCTTTTTCCAGGTTCTGAACCCAGATATCCCTCAGTCCCCAAGAATGTCCCTTGGCTCCTTGTTTGCAATTGACATCATTGGAAAATCTCTTTCTTTAGAAGATTGGGGTTCAGATCCAATCTCTGCCACTTACAATACTAATTATGTGCTTTTGGGCAAATCACTTCATTTCTGCTCATCTGAGGATGTTTGAGTTAGATGTAAGGGTCCTTCTACGATTCTTTGAGGTGTTGATTTCACTGTCTCACTTTGCAAGGCTATTTAGTTCCTCTGGTTGGTTTGGTTTGGTTTGGTTTGGTTTGGTTTGGTTTGGTTTGGTTTGTTTCCTGACATCCTATGTAGTCCTTCAGTATCCATAGATGCCTAGTTCCATCTACATTCCCTTGAATTCCAACTCTCCTGGGGCCTCTGATTGAAAACTACCTGCCTGGGCTCAAAATTCCTTCTAGTACCCGCGTACAATGCTACTGCGCTTTGTTTGCCCGCTTTTGACCACCATTACCCTACTTTCCAGTTGCTAACATCCTCAGCTGCTCTCTTTTGGATACTGGATACTCACTGGATATAGTACCAGATACTGGATACTGGCCCACTTTTGGGCCTAGCCTGGGCTCTTCGCCTTGCTTCAGTTTTCCCTGTCCCAATGTAAACGAGTAAGAACTTTAAATCTCAAAATGCCCATAGTTGCCAAAAACAACATTTTTGAGAAGTTAAAATAAGCCCCTAAAGAGAAATGGGAGAGGGCCCAAGGGTTTTATAAATTCTTAACCCAGACCTCCTTCTGGGTCTAGGCATTCTGGCAAACCAGCAGGATCCATTCATCACAGAAGGCTATAGACCATCCATAATTTGTGGCCCATGGCAAACAAACTCAGACCTGTGGCAGAGGAAGAGTTTTTTTTCTTTTCTGTACTACTCCTGACCGACTGCTCCTAAGTACCAAATTAAATGGTAGAATGTTGAAACTGATCAACAGAAAATAATTTGAATATGTTGAGATTCAAGATTACTAAACAGATTTGTTTTATCCTATTGTATCCTTCAGGGCATTCTAATGGAAACCACATGAAATAAAATTTATAATAGAGAGGGTATAAAACTAGTCACAGAAAAGCATTTAACTTGGATATGGATGGAATGAAAAAAGTATTTTCAGGAAACACTTCTAAGCTAGTCACCTCAGTTTTTTTACAATAAAGAAGAGAAATAAATGGACTTTTAAATTGGCTTCCCCCCGAAACCTGATATTTTTCACATACTTTAGATTTGAATATATTGTTCAAAAAGTAGACTGAGTGATCCAGTTTAAGAAGGTAAGTAGACACGAAACAGATTGAAAATAATTGAAAATAAAAATGAGAGAGCATTAAGCTCTGTTCATTTGTCTTTTCTGCCCAATACTAAAGCATATATAACATATATTACATATAACATATGTTATGTATCATATTATATATAGTAATATATATATAAAGACTGAAAAAGAAGTAGGTAAAAAGTTGGGGGAGAAGAGGAGGAGGAAAACAAGATGACTGTGAAATCCTCACCCTGAAATCTGGCCTTTATTTGTTGGTGTTGATCTAGACTGATATCTGTCCTCCAGCATTGCACCCAGTAGGCCCCATCTCAACTTTCCCCAAAACAGGAATGTACACTTCACTATGTTCTGAAGGCATCACAAGTCATGCCAACTTGTTATATTCATAATGGTGACTGGATCATCTATTTTGATGGGCAAACATAATTTACCAGGTTCCTCTAAACTATCTAAATCTTTCACAGCTCTGAAAGTACATCAACTGGCTAATATGGTACAGCAATTCCTATGTTTTTTACATAGAAAAATATCTGATGTTTGGAGAGTGGCATTTTTAAAGGTTAGGAAACCACATTCTTGATCTTGTTTGTGTGGTTACCTAGCAAAAGTAATTTCATTCTCTCAAATACAGTCTCAGCAGAGAAATTTTTATTATTCCTACTTACACCTGGATTCTTCCCCTTTGGTGAGATTTTTATTTAGAGGGTTATGGTGGGGAGGGAGGATCCTCTTTTGCATTTTGTTATATCAGAATTAACTTACAGTAAAATAAAAAACAATTTTTTCTTGTTTAGTAATAATAACACATTATTAGTATAGTAAAAAAATATAAAACAATTTTACTTTCTAATAGTAGTGACATATACTAAAAATAATACCTCACATAGAACTAGTAACAAGTTACAATTTAGCTTCAGTAGTTAGCATTTTCATTATTTTACAGTCTTCCAAAATCTGTTGCTATAGAGTTTACGAGATGATTTACATGTTAATAATGATGTTGGTTGGCATATGCCCATGACAGCTTGGTTAGCAGAATGAAGTTCAAAAGTATACTTGGAGGAGGGCCTGTTGTTTCCAATCTATACTCTAGAGTCTAAAACTTTTCTCCTTCTGGACAAAAACTAAAAAATTTATTGAAAACACCGGGGAGTGAACAAATTTGTTTTTTTGAGGGAGAGGGATTATGGCAAATATTTAAGTATTGAAAGCTTGATGTTTAAAATGCATAAGGAACTGTCAAAAATCTACAAAGGTAGCTTCCAGACCTCATTAGATACAGGATATAAAAGACAGTTTTCCCAGCAAAAAAAGCACATTATTAATAGTCAGTTTGGAAAAAATTTTCCTCCTCACTAATCATCAAAGAATGACAAACTAAAACAACTTTGAGATGTATCCCCATGCCCATCAAATTAATAAAAGATAATTAACAGCAATGAAGCTCCATGCTGGCTAGGTTGTGGAGAAACAACTATACTCTGTTGGTGATGGAATTGCAAGCTAGTAGAATCTTTTCATAAAGCAATCCGGTATTATACAGAAAAGTTATTTTTTTAAAAAATCATACCCATTTGGTTTAGTGATTCTTTCATCAAGAATATACCCCAGAAACATTATCAAAGAGAAAAAAGAACAATCTGTTCAAATATTTATTATAGCATTGTGTGTGTGAAAGCCAAAAAAAAATGAGATGCAACCAAACTGTCCAATAATAGAGAAATATTTAATTAAACTTTATTGTGAATGAATGAATGAGCATTTATTAAGCATTTACTGTGTACTAAGTGCTGGGATACAAAGAGAAAAAGCCAGGTAGTGCCCGCTCTCAAGGATCTCATACTCTAAAGGAGAGGTGGGGAGGAGAGGGAAAAGGGGGCAGGTATATATAAAAAGTTAACCTGTGGGGCAAATGAAAAGGCCCTGAGCTCTTTAGGGTGCAGCAATGTTCCAGATTTCAAAGTAAGAGGGCCTTAGGTTACTGTGCTAGGAGATTGCTGGGCAAAGAGGCTGGATACATGTTAAAACCTGGAGGATCTAAAGCGATAGAGACAGGGAAGATGGTAAGGCCTCGGTGTTCGCCATCTCATTTGTAATGAAAGATTTCCATTAGTACTTCAGGCTTTCTTACCTGGAACATCCCTAGGTTGTGCCAGCCCATTTTTTCTATTAGTGAATTCTTTCCAGGTCCTCAATTTTGAGGACATGCCAAGTCAATTACACGTCATTCCTCTCCCAGCCATGCTTTTAAGTCCCCAGATTTTGCCACTGTGCCCTTAACACAGAACCCGTCACATTATAAGCACTTAATAAATTTCCTTGCCTTGACAAATGTAATGGAACATAATGAAACACAGTTAAGATTGATGAGTATAAAGAATGTAAAGAAATATGGAGAGCCCTTTATGAAATAATGCAAAGTAAAACAAGTAGAACTAGAGAATACACACAATAACCATATAAAAGGAAAAATAAAGGGGAGCTATCCAGAGAGTAACTGCAAAGTTATTACATTTTATGCTTTGGGATTTGTTTTTCTAAATGTAAATAATGGCAAAGTAGGTATAAGTGGTAATTTTAATATTTAATGTTAAGTTTATGATAAATCTTATTTTTAGAGAAAATTCAGGAAATTGATTCTTTGATCATTGACAGGTAACTCAAAGTATTTTTAAATTGGAAAATTCCATTTATTATAATAGAAATATTTAATAAGAAATGTAGACACAAATAAAAAATAAGCAGGAAATCTACTAATACTCATGAACTGTAAATGCTGTGTTTTCACAGATTATTTGCAGTTAAAAGCAAGTCAGCTAGGGCTTGCCATAAGTCTTCAACATTTCCTCATCAGTCCCTGCTACTCCAGCATTACTCCAATACCAGATTCTAGCCAGGACTTGGAGTCCCCAAAATATCATAATTTTCCATAACGGATCCCTTATGACAATACTGACACAGATAATAGTTTCAAACAGAAGTTAAGCTGACCTAAATCAATTGCTATAACAAGGAAACCAAAAGAGTCTAGAAACCATCCTAGGCAGTAAGCATTTGATCTCTTTGCCAAGCAGAGAGATGTGATAGCCAAAAGCAACACCAGTTTAGAATATAAATAGATTTACAAAACCTTATGTAGGATTGAAGAAGATTGTAGGCAGTATTGCCTTATAAAACAGCAAGGAAGAGTAAAGAAAAAAATAAGTATAAAGAAAGCTTGAAGGGAAATTCAACCCAGGAAAATCATACCAAGGATGAAACTGACATAAGAATAACAAACAATGGAGAAGCTCTGAAGAGATTTTTTTGTAACTACTTCTTTTCACCTTCAAGAACAATAGACCCACCACATCTGGACTCTGACATTATAATCCTATCAGATATGTTGCAAGATAAAGGGGAAATGGTGCCGAAGAATACACAGAAAAACGCAGCTAGACTAGGCTGGCCAAACTGGCCTTCTTGCTGATGGTCACACTCCATCTTCTGTCTCCAGGCCTTTTTATTACCTATTGCCCATTCCCAGAATGCTTTCCTTCCTGTCTCTGAGATCTTTTCAATTCCTTTGTTTCCTTCAGTACTCAGCATAAGCCCCACCTCCCACATAAAAGTTTTCCTGATTCTCCCAGGTGCTCAGTCCCTCCCTGCTAATACTACCTTGCATTTAGTTTGTATACGTAACACAAGCAGTCTCTGAGCCCACTCTCTCAGGACCAAGTCTGTCATATTCTATTCCCTCTCAGAGTTCTCCTGTAACCTGAGGAGTTTGGAGAGTTTCTCTTCTCTATCATCAGCTTGAATCCCCACTAGTTGTACTCCCCCATTTTAGGAACCCTGTGACTAGCACCCAAGTTCTATTTAACTACTTAACATCAGAGTAACTTTTACAAAGGTGCATTTGCTTCAGAGATAATAGCTAGAACAAACATACAAACATTTTCCTCCCGTATCTTATGGATATAATCTCCACTCCACCTACATACACACACACACACATACACACACACACACACACACACACACACACCCCTTAGTTTCTGGAGAGGGATGGGGAATTATGTTTTTACAGCTTAGTTCATTTCCTCCATGGCATTAGTACCACCAAGTTCAAGACCTAACATCCCTGGGCCTTGGCCTCACTGCTAGATTGATTGCTGCATCCAGCCTGGATTACTGGATTCTAGGATCCCCGTGTTTTGAACTCCCTATTGGATATGCCACTTCCATCCACAAGAATGCTAAAGGACAGAGAAAAAGGCCAAACTACCCAGGCCTGTTTTTTCAAGGCCACATGGCCAAAATTGTGGGGGGTGAAGAGGAAGAAGAGAGGCAGCTTCCTGGCCCTTCCTCCTTACTATATAGTGTAAGCGAAGGAGTCCCTTACCCTAGGATGTGAATGTAGGAAAAAGCTTTGACAATGTTACATCAGTTAGTTTTAAAGATGGAGACAGTTCTGGCCTTGCAGCCAATGGAAAAAGGCTAGTCTCAGCCATGTAGTAAGCAAATGTAGGAAATCAACATTCGTACCAGTTGTCTAAGCTTCTAGAAGCTAGTCTTCCAGCAACTTACTTATGGTGACACCATCTAAATGGTCTACGAATGGGCCAAACCCCCATTACCTATATATTCTGCATATACTTGTGTAGGTAACTTGTCTCTCCTGAATGTAAGTTTCTTAAAGGCAGGTAATATTTTGGTTTTGATTTCGTTTCCCCAGTACCTATCATAGTGCTTGGTGCATAGCAAATACTTAATATATGCTTGTTGATCGTTTGACAACAATAAAGAAACAATGACCTTTATCTCCACAATGAAATTGTATGAACAGAACCTTGTAGGGTTTTCTGAGGGCCATAAGTCTTCCACTTTTCAACTGCCTAGAGAAAAAGTAGTTGATGACATGAATTATTTGGAAGTACTGGAATGATTTCATTGTGTTTCGAAATATGTTGGAAGAACAGCAGGAAAGTTTGCTAAATTCACTCCAAATATCAATGCTGCAGAGCCTCTATCAAGTGTGTGGGTAACTTAGTATGTCCAAAAGGAATGATTACTTACTCTGAGAAAACAAGCACTGGCCAAAACACAAGGAATTTTTGAGAACTAAAAACTTTTCTGCCATTCGGTGGCTACTATTGGGAATTTATGAAGAATTATGCTTTTATTACTAAGTCTCTCAAAAGTCTGACACAAAGCCATAGGGTCAAGGGTAGATATAAAATACACATTATACACATTTCACTAATTTACTGCATACACAAGCTCAATCTGTGATATTAACATATTCCATTTGACCTGTGTGTGTGATATATTGCGTATAGTTCTAATCTAAATGTCGAAAGGCAGTTTGACCTGGTATATTAAATGCTTGAATTAGGGTTAGGAAGATCTGGATTTGAATCCTGCTTAGATACTTACTAGCTATGGGACACTGGACAACTCCTTAAATTCCCTGAGTCCTAGTTCACTAAATTATAAAATAGAGTAATAATAGTGTCTATCTCACACGGTTATGGGGAAGATCAAATCACAGAGCCCCAGTGAGAGACTGATTTTTATCCTGCCACAGAAATTTTCCTCAGATCTCCATGAGACAGAGAGCACTGAATCCTTATTAACTTGTGAGTCAGCCATGACTTTGTCCCTCCTCTGAAATGCTATCTGATTTGATAGGGGTTAGAATTTAATTGATTTGGTACCTTGAAGAGGTTGCAGACAATTGAATATTGGTGGGGCGGGGAAAAGAATAATGCTATTATTTATTTCTTCCTTGTTATTTATGTGATATATGTTATTTATGTTGTTTTTAAGTTTTAATTAAATGCTTAATTGTTGGATTCATGACTTACATAGTCTGTAAGCAGAGATTAATTTACTAGCGGTAAGAGAAGCAGGCCATGATTTGCATAACTGTATCTAGAACATTCTTTACTGAACCTGAGAAAATTAGCAAAGGGTTCCAGAATCAGAGTTCTCAGGTGAATTACTGGGGACTCTTGTTATATATACATATGTAAGTGTGTTGAAGTATAACTATATATGTATGAATATTCATAAATGTATGTGTATAGATACAGACACACACATACATACATATACACGGACACACACTCACTCATACAGTTCAATATTTAAAGGATCAGTGGTTTTTGTCAGTGTGGTTGTGCCAAGAGATCAAAATTCCTCTAAGACTTAGTAAATGGTCTTTGAGAATTTCTGTGGCCCAAAAATTCATCATCCTTCAGGCAACTGCTAAAAGAGAAATCAGTAAAACTCTTCAAGGACACTTGATTGAATGAATGAATTTGAATTGAATAAATGCTAAAAGCCCATCTTGATTCTCAATACAAGTGTATATACTGAAATATACAAATTTTCATAAAATGACAAGACTATCCAAGACCTAATCTATCCTCCTGCCTTGGGACAAGACAAACCATTGAGTACCATGATCAGATCAATAGCCATTTTATTCTTAAACATTATGATAAATAAACTCGCTAAAATACTGTTACACAGCATTACATATTCAGACACACTAGAACTCTATCTTGTAAACTTTAGAACACTATATGAATTTTGGTATTCATTAGTAGTAGTAGTATTACTTTCTAGCCTGTAATATTAATTAAAGTAGGACTTTTTTTTACTGATTTCTCTTTTAGCACTTATTTAGTCAAGTGCCCTTGATGAGTCTGGCCTTTGTTTCTTTGATTAAATTAGGAGTCTTTGATGAGCTCCTTACCTCAAGGGAAAGCCTGGTTTGCATGGGTTTGAATGACATGTTTGCGATGCCAGAGGCTTTTAGACCATGTGGATTTGAGTCCCAGGTTTGTGACGCTTTTGGGTCACGTTGGTTTGAGTTACACATTGGGATGCCCTTTGACCCTGAACAAGATATATAAACCCAGAGGCTAGCATTCTCCCTTGGGGTTCTCAGTCACTGGAAGAGTGGCATGAGACTCTGAGCAGCCATTTTAAGAGCCCTGCCTTGTAAACCCAGATGTTGATGCTTTCCTGGTAACTATGAATTGTGATCTGGTCTGTTTATATCGTGTATGTTTGTAATTTGTTTGTATTTGCTCTGAAGCTCAGGTTGCTGGCTTTTCATCCTGAACTAAGTGAATGATATTTGTATATTGGATTAAAGTAAGATTGTTAACCCCTTAAAGTTATTTTCCTTAGTAAAGCAGATCAAAGAACCTGTGTTAGTGGCCTTCTGTGTGCTGGTTGTTGTTGGTTTTACACAGCCACAGTAGCTGCTAGCAGATTGTTGCTATATAGCTTCATTCCACAAACATTCTCACTACCTCTCCCAAGTTTTCTCTTCCATCATTCTTCAGTCCTGGATAATCATCCCTGACTCAGTCCCTCCCTCATTCCCCAGACATTTCCCACCAGAGTCCCTTCCCTGTGGACCATGGTTATATATCAGTCAATGGAAATGTTTTTTTTTCCTTCTCAACTTAGTCACTAAGCAGTCAGTGGACCAAATCCCTCTCCCCACTACTTGTCCCACTTATTCTTTATCTCTCAGATGACACCATAGACCTTTCATTTTCTACATTGAGAGTTCCCACTCCCCCTGTAGCTTAGCAACCACTCCTCCCCTTATAGCCAGATGCTCCTTTTCAGTCCTTGGCATGGTAAGTGAATTCTCCAACTGGTACCTCATAGCCTAAGAAGAAGGAGGGTGGCAAGAACTATATGATGGCCAGAAGGAGTCAGGACTCAGAATTCAGCTAAACAGGATTGAGGCTGGCTGACAGGTGCGAAAAGTTTGGTAAACCACCAGTCAAATTATAGATGAGACTACAAAAGCAGGGAAGGGGTATAATAGGTTTGGTCAAGTTAATGAAAGGTCAGGAATTTAGGAGACTGGGAAACAGGGATCAGGAACCCTAGCTAGACAACAAGGGAACAAAGGAATCGGGAAATCAGGCAAAGAGTCTGGGAAACAATGGGCCTGTCCATCAGAACAAGGCACCTGTGTAAAGAATTAAGCTTGACACTGACACGTGATCTCTATATGCTGAGATAAGATCCCTACGTGCTTCCTGACCAGGGACAGAAAGGTGTCAGAATGTAAATAGACTTAAGCCCAAATATTGAGGCAAGTGGGTATATCTGACTGAAAGAGAAATGGAGAGCTGAAAGGAATAGGGAACAAAGTAGTTCTTGCCAGAGGCTATCTTCACCCTCTTCTTGCAATGGATAGAGATCTAGGTCTGGAGTCAGGAAGACCTGAATTCAAATCCAGACTCAGACACTTACTAGATGTGTGATGTTGGCCAAGGTGCTTGCCTCAGTTTCTTCAACTGTAAAATGGGGATAATAATAGCATTTACCTCCCAGGGTTGTTGTAAGGATCAAATGAGACACTTGTAAAGCTCTTAGTGCCTGGCACATAGTAGGCACTATATAAGTGCTTGCTATTTTTATCACTATTATAAACATGTTTATCATAATTAAAATTTGGCTATGTGCCTAGCCCTGTTTTTCTTCTGAGGGGACAGACACTTCTACCAAATCTAATAAAGGTACAGTAGGTTCAAAGTCTAGACCATCTCCCTCTGTTCTTCTTTGATGTCAGCAGCTTTTTAATCAATGCTCACAGATGTCCTATCCAATCCAGTTTGGCAGGAGGCTTGGAGGGGGTCAGGACAGGTTTGGAACGGAAAATAAATCCTGTTACTGACTCAGAAGAACAGAAGGGATTTTCCCCCTTGTCTAAGCCATTTGCTAGTGGAGGTGCAGCTGCTGTGTCCTGCTTAGTCTCTTAAAGAGTGCGAGTAAATGCTTTATCTGCTTTACCACCATATGTAGAGCTATTCAGCATTACCAGGTCGGGTTCATTCTCTTCTAAAGATGAAGACCCCCTCCGATGCATCAGTGTTGCTAACTGGTGCGGTAGCACATGTTGTGGCAGGTTTCTTCAGCAAGTATGATTCCCTCTGCATCACGTTCATAGACACCAAAGGTAATGAGGGAACCAGATCCTCCTTCATCAGCTTCACTTATATCAGGGCAATTTGCCAGTACTGAACAGGAAAAAAATTGTCTCTTTCACTGACACAAGCATGGACCAGCAGAAACCATTTTGTTCCCCTCTCATTAACAATTACAAGTCATTTTCCTATTTAGCTAGGTGGCATAGTGAATAATGTGTTAGACTTGGAGTCAGGAAGACCAGAGTTCAAACTCCACCTTAGAGCTTTACTAGCCATGTGACCCTGGGCAAGACGTTAAATCTTAGTCTCTGTTTCCTGATCTGTAACATGGGAGTGAAAATAATGAACCTACTTCACAGGGTTGTCATGAATACATAGAATGAAATAACATGCGTGCAGCACTTTTGCCAGTCTTAAAGTGATGTATAAATTCTGACTTACCCAAAAGTCTACTTTGTGGGTCTTTAAATGAGTTCATCAGAATCAATCTACATAGTTCTTTTGTTAATATTATGCCCTTTTGTTAAGGGCAAAGACACTCGAATATGCCTATATATTGGCCTCTAGGGAAAGGTGAGGCTCACTGAACCTGAAGTTGAATCTGTTCAATGTCAACCTGGAGGGAATCCCAGTGGGCCTTGGCATCTCCAAGATGGCTTCTAGGATGATCGTGGTTGGTCTGGGGCCTTAACTGCAGCTCTGGTCTTCTTATATCACATTTTAAAGGTATGGATGTCCCAGGAGTGTCTGGCTCTGGTAGGTTTTGGTATGGATATCAAGGGTTCAAAAGCTTCTACAGAAAACTGAGAGATATCCTACTCTGGAGCACCAATTGATGCCTTTTGGAGGTTCAGATATTGGTGTCAGCCTTAAGGAATAAGGCGGCAGCAATGCTGACTCCCGAGTAGCGCTTGTGTTTCAGAAGGGAATTTTAATTCCTTGGTAGTTAACATAAGTTCTTCAAAGTGAAAAAGCAGCAGCCTCAAGGACTCTTTATTTCTCTTAAAAAAACACACACACAGTTGGATTTTTTGAGCCTTAAATCAATGGAATCCAAATACTCTTTTCTTTCTTTTTTATTATTTATTTTTAGTTTTCGACATTCATTTCCACAAGATTTTGAGTTCCAAATTTTCTCCCCAACTCTCTCCTCCCCCCATCCAAAGATGGCGTGCATCCTGATTACCCCTTTCCCCAGTCTGGCCTCCCTTCTATCACCCCACCTGCCAAAATACTCTTAAAGAGCAAAAGTGCTTTATCTGCTTCATCATCGTATGTAGGGCTAGTAGGCATCACCAGGTCAGCTTTAGTCTCTTCTATAGATGAAGATCTCTCTGCTGGGAGTCAGAGGACCTGAATCCAAACCATGGCTCAGTCACTTATTAACTATGAGACTTTAAGCACATAACTTAATATCTCAGAGCCGCCTTTGTTTCCTCATTTGCAAAATGAAGGTGGCGGGCTAAGTGACCTCAAAGATCCTTTTCAGATTCTATGATCCCATAATTTTTCAATGTCAGAATTCACTTAGTTTTATTTCTTGGAGTTCTCCTGCTCCTCCCCAAAGGGCAAGGCTATGGAGAATTTTCTGATAGATTCTTGCCTCTAGGGAGAGTGAGTAATGGTTTTCTCAGGTGGCCTGGCTTCCAGGATGGGAACCAAAGTTTAGATAATACCTCAGTATTCACTGTCACACTGGAATTGCCTGGCAAGAAATTAAGGCTGACCAGCAAGGGGGTGGGGGTGGGGGCAGACTTGAATATAGGCCAGACAGGAGTTGGGGTGTCAGGTAATACAATTCAAAACTCGAGTTCATAGAACTCAGCCAAGATGGAGAAACAGGAATTTGCCATAAATCTATACAGGAAAAAGGCCAAGTCCAAGAAAATTAGCTAAGGCAGGGAGAAATAACTAGATATTGTGTATCTAAGCAGTCATGGTCCAGAAGCTATGGACCAGACAACAAGAGTCACAATCCCAGGCTAGAAGACTAGAGAACAGAAAGACCAAGGAAATGGTCTAAACAACAAGAGGTCAGAGTCTATTATAGTCTATATCTAGGTGAAGGGCATCTAGGTGAAGCAGTGGATAGAGAGCAGGCCCTGGAATCAGTAGGACCTGAATTCAAATCCGACCTCAGACACTTACTAGCTCTGTAATACTAGGCAAGTCACTTAACCATATTTGCCTCTTTTCCTCATCTGTAAAATGAGCTGGAGAAGGAAATGGCCAACTACTCCAGTATTTTTGCCAACAAAACCCAAATGGGGGGGTCACAGAGAGTCAGACATGCCTGAAACAACACAACAGCAACTTATGTGCAAGATGCCAACAGTAAGGATGTAGTCTAATACTTAGACGAGGGTAAGCCAAGGGTACATTGAAAAGTTCCTCTGAGTGTGTGGGTGGCCTGACCCCGCAGGCTTAGGCACACCTGGCACAAGTAGGGAATGAAGCACAGGTGATAAAATGCTACCTGATAACTATATATATAATCTTTCAGGGAATGAGAATTATATATGTAAATCTTGAGTTTCTTCATCTGTAAAATGGAGATAATTAATCCTTGCCCTACCTACCTGACAGAGCTGTTGTGAGATAGTGTATGTGAAGGCACTTTATGAATTCTAAGATTTATATAAATATATGGATAAGAGGCAATATGGTATAAGGGGAAGAGTATTAGCTTTGGAATTGGGAAGATCTCGGTTCAAGGCCTGGTTCTGATACGTGCTAGCTGTCTGATTTGGGCAAGTCACTTAACCTCAGTATCTTCCTCTATAAAATAAGAATGACTCTTGTACTACCTGCCTCACAGAGCTTTTTCAAACTATAAAACGTTCTGGCTGTGTTTTAGCTCTTCTTAACTAAGAGTTAACCAAACATCATTCTCACCACAGTCTTTGATTCCAAAATAATGAATGAAATCACTTGGTAATTTCCTAAAAAGGGTTCCTGGATTTCTTGCCGGCCTATCCACAATGACATCAAAAGCCTAGGAAGGTTTATTGGCTGTATTTCATGCTGAAAAATTTCAACTGAAAAATCTAAATGGCGGATTAAGTAAGTATACCAGAAAGACAGGAAATAAGAGAGGTCTACTTTGTGTTTTAGTCTATGAGTTTAGCATCTTGTTCTTAAGTCATTACCACGCTGGATGCACTATCGGATCGCAATTGTTAACACCCCTTCAAATGGAAAGCCCAAAGACATAGGAGAGTTAGAGATGCATGCTCAGGAAAAGTCTCATACCCTGGCTATTCAGGCCCGTCTGAACTCCATATAAATGTAACCCATCAAGTTATACAACAAGGTGTCCAGTGTTAGCCTAAGAAACTAGGAGAGTTCTTTGTTCAGTATGAGAGGACAAGAAAATTGCCCTTTTCTAGGTGTGAAATGTGTAAGTTATCCAAGCAATTACAGGGGAAGAAAGTTCAATCAAATGTACTTACACACCTTCATTGGGAATTTCCTGCCACTTTGCACTGTGTTGAACATTGAACACATGCCAACCGCTCCAACTAAAGTTAAGCATGGACCTATAACAATTATGAAAATTGTGAAAATATGACCATTAGCCAGAATATTAATACTAGTGAAAGAAAATGCATTGCTAGTCACATGGTTTGGAACCATTTAGATCTAGATATTTGCTCTGTCTTATAAACAAATACATTTTTTTTTTCCCTTGGGCAGCTTGATATAGTGGTTAGAATAGGAGACTTGGAGTCAAGAAGACTTGAATTCAAATACTGTTTCTCACACTTAATAGCTGTGTGATCATGGGCAAATCAACCAACCTCTCTGAGCCTCAGACAACTCTCTAAAATTTTAAGGTATAGATGAGTTGCAATCTGATTTAGTAAAAGGAGTTCCCACACCAGGAGTTCTAACACTGATAAAAATCAGAGGTCCTTGACATTATGGGTTTTTTTTTTGGTTTTTTGTTTATTTTTTTACCAAAAGGTAAAAACCAAACGATTAAAAGTTTAGCTATTTACCCCATGCAAAGTAAACTAGAGAGCTATATAAAGGGATATCAAATAGTGTAATTATAAATGCACGGGAAAGATATAAATACTAAAGTAAAGAAAGTTGTTTTTCTGGAGAATACAGATAGGTCATTGAGAATTAAAGCTGAAATAAAAATCTTGGAAATTTTATGATTACTTGGAAGACATGAACTGAAAAAATAGTTTTACACAAAATTGCAAGAAGTAAGGGATTACTCCCTCTAAAGAGAACTATTTGAAGAAAGAAATTCCAATGGTTTGGCAATTTGGCAAACCATAGTGACCCCCTTTTGTCTGCATTTAATTTCACGAAGTTCTCAAGGATTTCATTATAATGAGTTCAAATAGGTCACTTCTTTCAGTGTCCACCCCCCCCCACTCCCTCCAAGCCCATAATGAAGCATAAGAAAAATGTCTATCTCACATACATTATCAGTTCTTTTAAGACCCATCTCAAAACTCTCCCCTAACAAGAGATCTTTCCTGCATAGATTAATTGGATCTACTCCGGTCCTTCATTTCCTTTGTATCCTCTAGGATTTACATATCAAATTTAACTAGATTTTTTGTACTAGTTGATTTATGGCTCATAATGGTTTATAAGCTGTCTCATATGTGTATGTTCTAGTTCCAAATACCATGTAAGCCCCTCAGTAATAATAATAATAATAGTTTACAACAGGCACTAGTTCCGCGTCTTTGTAATTTCTCTTTAAGGCCAAGTTGTGAGGCAATCCCAGAAGCTCCATTCCTGCCCCAGTGATGAGCAGGTTCCAACCTTTTCTGGCTCTAATTAATACTTGTGGGCTTAGAGCTGTGTCCACACCAACCAGAGAGCACAAAATAAGTGATGACGATAGCAATGATGATTTGGAGGAAGATGTTGTGATGGTAGACTAGAAAGCCAACAAATCTCTGTCCTTGGATCAGTGCTTACCTTAGTATCTCATGTTCATAGTTCTCTTATCTTTGACTTCTACTCTTGACCCTGTCTGCTTACCAGGAGTTCTTAACTTGAGGTCTGGGAACTTGCTTTTAAAAAATATTTTAATAACTCCATTTCAATATAATTGGTTTCCATTGTAATGTTAGCGTTTGGGGTTTTTTTTTTTTCATTTAAAAACATGATTCTGAGGAGTGCATAGACCACCAGACTGCCAGAGGAATCGCACAATAAAGTTTAAGAACCACTGCCTTAGGCAGAACCTGCCTGACCCTATCTATGTTAGCTAATTTTTATAGACTCAATTTTTTTTTCCTTCCTTTAACCCATCTGATTTACCCCTTACTTACTCAGCCTTGTCTTCTGCTCTAGAAATTGACTTTTATTCCTACTGACTTTCAGTATCTGCCACTCCCCTTGCCTCAAAAAATTCTTGCCCTTGGTACCTCCAGCCCTGTTGTTAGATACATCCCAGGCTCTTCCTTTTTAGCCATCCTTCACAACTAGATTCATCCTTCCTGGCCTTGGCCTGTTTCAACTGATTTCGGTGATTTCACTGACACAGAGAACTCCCAATAAAGAAACCTTCTTTGTTAATGATACAGATCACCAACTGTTCTACGACTTTGAAGTCTTAAAAAGTTGCTCAAGGCATGGAGAATTTAAGTGACTTGCTCAAGGTCACAGTGTATCAGAAATGACACTTAAACTCATGTCTTTCTGACTGTAAGGCCAGTTTTCTTTCTAAAATACCGCATTGTTGTTTCCTCAAAGTCTTCCTGTTTTCCTTTCTTTATCTCTCTCTCCACCATCCCCTCTCTCTCACTATCTCCCTCTCTTCCTTCCCTTCTTTTCCATACATAGACATATGAAACAGGTGTTCCAGCCTCCCAAATCTGCGGGGGAGAAAAGGGAACAGTCTGAGCCCTTTGGAGGCTTTAATAATTTTTGAAGTTTTGTTCATAATCTAAACAAGATGACAATAGCAGGTCTATGCTATATACATACATAATATATACTTATGTAAATCACTCAGCACTGTTTGGAGATTTAAAGTTAGTGGTAAGTGTATCATTAAAAACAAATGTTCTCACCACATTGCTCTAATGAGAGACTTGTCAACCCCAAAGGCCCCGCGTTCTAACTACTACTGGTGGTTTTTGGCTAGTTTCAACTAGCTAATGTAATTTTGTCCTCTCATGGAATGGGAGAATTGTTTTTATGAGGACCAGTTCTATGCTTCTTTAGATAAAAGCTATAGTAACAGCATAGAAAGCTGAGTGACCTGGTCTCTGAGAGATGGCTATTTAAAAGATATGGATCTTTGAAAAGTCTGCCTATGCTTTCCCTGTTACCCAACAGTTAAGTAAGTTAATTAGCTAGTATCCAGTGTATTTGATTGGTCTGTTGGAAACAGAAGAATTATCACTAACAAGATTTCTTAGAAATAAATTTGAACTTTTATTTCTGCTTCTTAGGAATTAAATTACTTTTTCTTTGTTTTAAAACAGGAGAACAAGTTAAACTCAAAATAGCGTTTGAATGCAGTGATGGATAAAGCAGCCATTTTTTCTTCTCTCCTCTTCTCCAATTTGCCCTCTGATCCTTTCATATTAGTTTTTTACTCATCTCTCATACATCTTTCTTTAGCAATGTTTAAGTATAAAAGTACTTTCTTTTTTTGTTTTTAAAGTAGCATACATGTTAAGTGGTTTGGAAGGCTGGTTATAGATAGAGATGAAGTATACAATGCCATATGCTATAATTTAAAAGGCCGTGCTGCAAGGTCCCACCTACCCCTGAAATAGTACCACCCCACCACCATCTTGCCATGATGCCTCTCTCCCCTCTTTCTCTTGGGTCTAAGATTTCTGCTGCTGGAGCCTTTCTGCTAGATTAGATAAATGAAGGTTATTACATCTAGAAGAAGTCTATATGCTTGTATCTATGTTACCTGGGATTATCCCTTTCAGCCATCTCTCATTACATGTTATAATTGATCAGTGGATAAGATTAGCTAGGTATCACCCTAGGAAGCTCAAGGAGTCTTGCCATGAAGGGATAAATCATAAAATTTTACAACTGGAATAAATATAAATAACGTCACCTAATTCTCTCACTTATAGACGAGGGAAGTGAGACAAGAGAAATCGTGAGACTTCAACTAGTAGATAGTAAGGCAGGACTAGTACCCAAGGCTCCTTTTACCCTTTGTCTAGTACTCTTACTTTCCATAATATCTGCAGTAATGTTGTGGGAAGATGAGTAGTCTAGTCTCACCTAAACTATTAGACTAATCTAGTGTTACCAACGATAAGTTAACTAATTAATTAACTGTACCACACTGGAAGAAAGAAGACTGAGAACATGCCTACATGAGGAAGTCGGGCTCAGGTAGGCTGTAGCAGTGGAGAATGCTGGGTAGCTTAGTGGCAATGTGAAAGCTTCTATGGGATCCCACCAATTATTCCATGGATCTCAGAAACTTAACATCCTTCTACTTTATATATACATATATTTATACTTACTAGTTTACTTACTAACTATGTAATCCTGGGCAATTTACTTAAACTCTGGATGCCTTAGTTTCCTGATCTGTAAAATGGCCATTACTTCCTGTGATTGCTGTTAGGATCAAATGAGATAATATTTGTAAGGTACTTTGTAAACTTTAACTTACCCTAGGAGATAAATCCAAGCAATTCTAGTTAACTTGACATTCTCATTCTTACAGCTTTTGCTGCTCCCCAGAGTGCCTCCTAGTCTGCCCTTTCTCCTCTTCAAGGTGCAAGCCACAACTAAGCTTAGCAAGGGCAAGAGAAAGAATATAAAATTTACAACATGCACAATAGTGTATAAGGAAAGAGGGTTCAAAAGTGCCAACAGTTTGTTATGCTCATTCATGGGCTGTCTCTACCTGGTAGTCCCTCTGACAAGAGTCCATCCTCCTGAGTCCCCATCAGCCAATCACCTTGAGGGGCAGCCCCAGTTACAGAATACCAGTCAGGAGTTGCATCAGTTCAGGAAGATATCAAGGATCATGATCACACTCTCTGTGAGGAGGAGCTTTACCTCTGACAAAGATTTACTCCTTGTGAGCTCATCAAAATGATTAGGGACTCACTTGGTCATTTCCCTTTATATAACAAATGACACTATTTGTTTTCTTCTTTTTTATTCTTTGAAGAAACCTTCCACCAAACCTTTCACCAAAATGGGACATTAATGTGAAAAATTCAGACTCAGATATTTAAACTAAGTGAAGTGACCCAATTATTTCAGATGGCTCTGTAGATGGCAGATGACTTTCACTATAAGACAAATTTTTTTTGCAGGATTAAAATACTTAAAATTAAATTAAATTCTTAAAATTAACATTTTAAAAAGCCTGTCCCTTGATTGCCCCTTCTCTTCCTTTCAGTCCCAAACATATTATTTCTCTCTCCTCTAGCACTCTACAGTCTTTTGTGTTTCTCTGATTTGTTGTGATGGTTCAGTCGTATCCTATTTGTGGCCCCATTTGGGGATTTTTTGGCAAAGATAAATGGAGTGGTTTTTCTTTTCCTTCTCCAGCTCATTTTTTAAAATTAATATCTATTTATTTAATATTTTTCCCAGTTACATGTAAAAACAATTTTTAACATTCATTTTGTAAAATTTCAAGTTCCAAATTCCCTCCCCCTCCCTCCCCTTCCTCCTCCTTGAGAAGGCAAAGCAATTCGATATAGGTTATACATGTGCAGTCCTATAAAACATATTTCTATATTAGTCATGTTGTGAAAGAAAACACAGACAAAGAAAAAAGGAAAAGAGTTTTTAAAAGTGTGCTTTGATCTGCTTTCAGACTCCATCAGTACTTTCTCTGGAGATTGATGGTTTCATCATAGGTCCTTTGGATCTGTCTTGGATCTCTGTATTGCTTAAAATAGCCAAGTCATTCACAGTTGTTCATTGTGCAATATTGCTGTTACAGTGTACAATGTTCTCCTGGTTCTGCTCACTTCACTTCGTATCAGTTCATGTAAGTCTTTCCAGGTTTTTTCTGAAATCTGCCTGCTCATCATTTCTTATAGTACACTAGCATTCTATGACAATCATAAACCACAACTTATTCAGTCATTCCCTAATTGATGGGCATTCCCCTCCATATTCTATTTCTTTGCCACCACAAAAAGAGCTGCTATAAATATTTTTGTACAAATAAGTCCTTTTCCTTTTTTTTTAATCTCTTTTGGAATACAGACCTAGTAGTGGTTTGTATTGCTGGGTCAAAGAACATGCATGGTTTTTTAAAGCCCTTTGGGCATAGTTCCAAATTGCTTTCCAGAATGGTTGAACCAGTTCCCAACTTCACCAAATGATATGGCAATTAGGGTGGGCCTTTTTTTTTTTTTACTGTTTTCTCTTTTGAAATGCTGAGGTAATCAAGTACCTTTGATGAGTTTTGCTTTCAAATGTAATGTCAAGCAAAGTGGACTTTTGTTCTCTTTGTTTTGGAGTGCTTCTCAGCACTAAGGAATCTTTGATTGAATGGTGAGTCTTTGATGACCTGCTTACTTCAAGGGAAGGTCTAGTTCACATGGGTTTGAGTTGCAAGGTTGTGACACCCTTTGACCTTGAAGAAGTGTGTGTGTGTGTGTGTGTGTGTATGTGTGTATATACATATATATATATATACACTCAGAGGTTAGTGTTTCACCTTTGGGGGCACACTCATTGAAAGAGTGTTGGTGACAAGGCTCTGGGTAGCTATTGAAGCAGCCTCCCCACCTCCCTTTGAAAACCCAGATGTTGGTGCTTCTCTCTGGTAATTATGTATGTATCATGATTTGATCAGATAGAAGCCTGTCTGCTGAACTGTTTGTAATTTCTGTTTGTATTTGCTCTGAAGTTCGGGTTGCTGGCTTTTCCCCCTGAACTAAGAGGCATACGTATGTTTAATTAAAGTAAGATTGTTAACTCCTCAAAGTTGCTTTCCTTAGAAAAGCAGATCAAAGGACCTGTGCTAGCAGCCCTCCTGTGTGCTCTTCTTGTTGGTCTTTCACCTCCACAGCAGCTGCTAGCAATATTGTTGGTACACCAACAGTGCATTAGTGTCTCAATTTTCCCCTCCAACATTTGTTATTTTCCTTTTCTGTCATATTAGCCAATCTGGTAGGTATATAGGGTGATACTTCAGAGTTGTTTTAATTTATATTTCTTTAATCAAAAAGTGATTTAGAGCATTTTTTCATATGACTATAGATAGCTTAATTACTTCATCTGAAAACCTCCTGTTCATATCTTTTGACCATTTATCAATTGGGGAATGGCTCTTATTTTTATAAATTCAACTCAGTTCTCAACGTATTCGAAAAATGAGGCCTTTATCAGAGAAATTTCTTGTGAAAATTTTTTCACACTTATGGTTACCATGTATTTCCCTCCATCATATTTTCCCCTGTTTATCCTACAGTTGCTCTCTTTTCACCTTTTCTGTCCTCAAAAGTGTTTTGCTTCTGACTACTGCCTCTCCCAATCTGTCCTCCTTTCTATCTTCCTCTCCTTCCCTTCTCTCCTTCCCGATACTTTCCTGTAGGATAAGATAGAGTTCTATACTCAACTGACTGTGTATGTTATTCCTTCTCTGAGCCAATTCCAATGAGAGTAAGGTTCAAGCACTTCCCACACCCTCATTTTCCCCTTCACTGTAAAAGCTCTTTCTTGCTTCTTTTTTGTGAGATAATTTACTCCATTCTGCCTTTCCCTTTACTCTTCTCTCATCTCTTATTTTTATTTTTAAATATCATCCCACCATATTCAACTCACACCCATGCCCTCTGTCTATATATATATATATATATTCATTCTTTCTAACTGCCCTAATTAAGAAAATTCTTAGGAGTTAGAAGTTTTGTCTTCTAGTGTAGGAATGTAAACAGTTTAACCTTATCGAATCTCTTATGATTTCTCTTTCCTTTTTACTTTTTTGTGCTTCTCTTGAGTCTTGTATTTGAAAGTCAGATTTTCTATTCAGCTCTGGTCTTTTCATCAGGACTGTTTGAAAGTCCTCTGTTTCATAATTGTCTGACCCATTTACCATCTATGGGCTGAGAGCTACCACAGCTGCTTCTGCTGATTCAGTTGGCCCCAAGGCCAACTCCTGGCTTGGTGGGATTTGCCTGCTCTGGACAATGCTCCACCTTCACTCTGGTGTGACAGACCTTTTCTGCCAAACTTCTGAGTTGTCTCGGGGTGGAAAATTCTTTCAACCTGTCTTTTTATGGACTCAGCTACTCCAGAATTCATTTTGAGATGTTATTCAAAGCTGTTTGGAGGGGAATTTTGGAAAACTCAGACAAGTCCCTGTCTTTTCTCTGTCATATTCCCTCCACCCTTGTCCAGCTCATTTTTTTTTTAAGTACCTTTTTTTTATTTATTTATTTTTGACATGTTTGGTTTTCAGCATTGATTTTCACAGGCGTTTGAATTACAAATTTTCTCCCCATTTCCTCCCCCCCCCACTCCAAGATGGCGTACATTCTGGTTGCCCTGTTCCCCAGTCTGCCCTTCCCTCTGTCGCCCCATTCCCTTCCCATCCCCCTTTCCCTTCCTCTCTCCCCTGTTCCCTTCCCAT
>CM053623.1:75314148-75340549 GCA_028646595.1 Phalanger gymnotis | reverse complement strand
TGTGTGATCTCTTTGGGATACAACCCTAGGAGTGGCATTGCTGGGTCAAAGGGTATGAACATTTCTATAGCCCTTTGGGCATAGTTCCAAATTGCTCTCCAAAATGGCTGCATCAGTTCACAACTCCACCAGCAATGTAACAATGTAATGGAAAACATTTTTAAAAGACTTGTGGTGCATTATAAACATGAGCTATTATTATTGTTATAACCTGATATTCAAGGCCCCATACTATAAGGTCCCAGCTTTCCTTCCTAAATTTATCTTACTCTATGTCTTCAATCAATCTACAAGCATTTGTTAAGCACCTACTGTTTTGGTTTGGGGTGCTGGGAACCCTGAAATGTAAGGGTGGGGGGTCTGCCTAGAAAGAATTTGACCACTCAAGACTTCTTTCAGTCAGAGTGTCCAGGTTTATTTGTGATGCCAATAGAAGCAGGCTAGATTCTAAGTGAGTCTGAGCTATTGTAACACAAGTTTCTTAGGGAATCTTCAAAATTTAATGGGGGTAAGATTGGTATTTATATATATGAGAAAAGACAGTGTGAAGATCTGGATGGCATTAAGGAATGGTAAATAGCCTGGGGTGGTCCAGGGGCAACAGAGAAAGGGTCTAGATGGGGATTAAGAAGTATCAAGTAAGCTAATTAAGTAATTAAGGTCAGCTGGAGTGCCCCCCCCCCCCATAAGGAAAGGAGTTAAGTGGTCTGGCATGCCTCAGTGAAAGGGCAGTTAAAAGGCTTATTGAGTATCTAGATAGGTTGGGATGGGCCAGGTGCCTCAGGTAAAATGCCAGTGTGGGAGAGTTCAGTGGCTGGGTTGCTTTCAAAGACATGATCTTTTCCTTTTAGGGGTCCAGGTCCCATCACCCCATTACATACTATGTGCCAGGCAACTCTTTATAAGTTTCAGAAAAAGTGCTAAAGAATAGAAAGACAACAGGAAACAGACCCTGTTCTCAAGGAGCTTACATTCCATTGCAGAAATAGCATATATATGTGTCTACAGAAATGTACAAAAAGAATACAAGGTAGTTGTGAGAGGGAGGCTACTATTAGCCAGGAAGATCATGAAAGACTTTGTGGGAAAAGGAACAGCTGGTTTTTGAAGGAAATCAGGAATTCCAGGAGATGGAGATAAAGATGAAGAGAGACAACATTGCAGGCATGGGGAACAGGCTGTGCAAAGATAGGAGATGGAATGTCTCCCATGAAGAACAGAAGTAGGACCTTAGAGTGCATGGAGTAAGTAAATAGGGAGTTCCTAGTATTTACTAAATGGGGCAGTGGGTAGTAAGGAGCGGAAGGAATGATATTATCAACCTGTATTTAGGGAGATAACTTTGGCAGCTGTGTAGAGGGTGTAGTCCCTTACCTGCCTGTTCTCTGCCCAAAGGGAAGGTAAATCTTAATCTCTAAAACTTTTTTAAGACCAGCAGTAACCCCATATCACTCTGGTTGAAGAACAAGCCCTACTTGGTCACTGTTTGGGCCCTGATTGGTTCAGAATGAATGTAAATAATAATTGTTTCTGTTTTGGCTAGAAACCCCAAGAGTCTCCCCTCTCACATCTATTTTTTTTTAAAAGAGGCCATTGGTTGCCTCATCTTTTAAAGACTTAATCACTGAATGGGCATTGCCTCAGTCAAACTGAGACGTGTTAAAGACCTTAGTCTGAAAAGGCCAAGGACCCCCACTGCATTCTGGGCCATGTCCAATTGTCTTGATCCATATCTGGCCACAGGACCCAGAAGGCTCTGGAGGAGAAAGTGAGGCTGGTGACTTTGCACAGCCCTCCCTCACTTAAATCCAATTCACTTCCATGTCACAGCATCACCTCCTTGATGTCATGGTCCTCTTGGGGGAACAAAGGACAAAGAGCAAGAGGGTGTAGTAGAGTGGGAAAAGACTTGAGACAGGGAGACAAAATAGTAATGGGGTGATGAGACCTAGACCTCTAAAAGGAAAAGACCATGTCTTTGAGAGCAACCCAGTCTCTGAATTTTCCCATACATTTCAGTAGCACAGATCACTGGCACCTCCTCCCAAGGCATCTGGTCCATCCCTATTCACCTAGATCACTTAAATTAGCTTATTTGACATTCCTTTCACTTTTGCTCTTGGTCCACTCTAGACTACTTGCAGATGCCTACCACTCCTTAATCCCATCCAGGTTCTTTTACTGTTCTTTCGGTATAGAAGCATCAGTCTCATCCTCATCAAATCACAAATTCACTAAGAATCCAGCCTGCTCCTATTGGCATTATAATAAACCTTGCTACTTTGAATGAAAGAAGGCTTGAGTGTTTGAAGTCTTTCTAGGAAGACTCACCCTGTGCCCTGACATTTTGAGGTTCCAGTAGCCCCAAACTGCATCAATAGGAAGCTATTGTAATAATGTAGGCAAGAGGTGAAGAAGGAATGAAATAGGGTGGTGTCTATGAAAGTCAAAAGAAAGGGACATATATAAGAAACAACAAAATTTGCAACTAATTGGATGTGTGGGATGACTCAGAGTGAAGCCAAGGATAGTGCTGAAGTGCCCAACCTAAGTGATTGGAAGGATGATGGTTCCTTTGATTGTAATAGAGAAGAAGAGTGTTTTTCCTTGGTGGGGGGAGCGGGGTATGATGGTGAAGATATCAAGTTTTGTCATAGAGATGCTGAGCTTGAATTTTAAAAGTCCAAAGGACATTTGGTGATGTGAGACTAGAACTCAGGAGAGAGACTGAGAGTGAATATAAAAATCTGGTAGTTATCTGCATAGAAATGATCATTGAACCATAGGACATGATGCCATCACTAAGAGAGAAAGTATAGAGATAAAAGAAAGAAGACCTATCTGTGACAAGTATGATCCAGCAAGGAAACTGAGAAAGGAGCAGGCAAAATGTGTAGGAGGAGAGATCAGTGTCACAAAAACCCAGAGAGGAAAGAGTATCCAAGTGGAGAGGGTGGCCAACCATAGCAAATGCTTTTGTTGCTTTTAGTCTTTTAGTCTTGTCTGACTCTCCCGTTTGGAGTTTTCTTGGCAAAGATACTGGAATGGTTTCCTACTCCAGTTCATTTTACAGATGAGGAAACTGAGGCAAACAGGGTTAAGTGAATTGCCCAGGGTCACATAGCTAATGTCTTCAGGTCAGATGAGTCTTCCTGACTCACAGCCTAGTGCTCTATCTACTCCTTAACCTAGCTGTTCCCTTGGCAAATGCTACAGAGATAGATAAGGATAGAGAAGAAGCCATTACATCTAGCAATTAAAAGATAGTGGATGCCTTTGGAGAGAGCAGTTTCAGTTGAGTGCTAATGTTGGGGGTCAAATTGCAGAGGGAATAGAGAAGAGTAAGAGGACAAGCTTCTCGGCGTACTGATGGCTTTTTCAAGGATTTGGTTGAGAAAGGAAGAAAGATATAGGATGATAGCCAGCAGGAATCTACAGAGGGCTTTTTAAAACCTGGGGAGACTTGAATATGTTAGGAAGACTGAAGATTAGAGAGCAGAAGGATTTGATCGTGGGATCAATCTCCCTTGAAAGACTAGAGGGGAAGGAATCAATGGTACACATAGAGGAGTTTGCCTTGATGAGATTAGAGCCAATTCATCATCAGACACTGAAGTAAAGGCAAAAATAGTGCCAGATGATAACACAGGCTTATAGATGAGGAAGAGGGGAGGAGAGGGAGCTCGAATCAAATGACTTCTATTTTCTCTGTAGAGTATACACAGGATCCTTAGCTGAGAGAGGGGTGGAGGGGTTATTGTGGGAGGCTGAGTTCACAAGAAAACGGTTGTAATCATTACTTTGCTGAACAGGATAGAAAGTCAATTAAGGAATTGTAAAAGAATTGCCTTATTGCATCTCCATTGAGATTAGACAAACTACATTTCAGTAGCTTGAGCCAGTGCCCTTGAGTGACTTCCTTTGGCTTTGTTCAGCAGCACCAGAGAAAGGTGGGAGTGATAATACATGTTGGAGCTTGGGCAGGCATGAGTGGCAATAGGTTTAGGAAGTGAGGGATCTGAAGGTAGAGGGGAGTAAAAAGCCGAATTGATTCACTAAATGGTAGATTAAGAAGGAAAGAGAGTATAGCCAGAGAGCAGGAAATGTACTGAGGGGCAGAGTTATTGGAAGTGTAGGAGGAGTAGGGAATAGGGAAAGATGGAATGAGAAGAGAGCTTTGTTAGATAAAGGGATTTCAGAAATCTTGATCAAAGAAGCAGAACAGGTAGGGGTAATCATAAGATCAGAAGTATGACCATCCCTATATGTAGCTGAAGTGGAGTGGACATTGGAATTTACTGAGGAATTATGAACTCTGCTCCATCCAGACTAGTCTATGGGTCATCGTTTTCTACAAGTTTTTCTAATGCATACCTTTGCTTTGCCCACAGCAAGGACATGACGTTTATTAAACTGAATCGAATTGTACTATAAAATGCCTCCCCCCCTTCTCTCCTCAACCTGTCTACTTCCTTGAAAGCTCAGTTTAAGAGAGTATCCAGTAGGAGTCAGAGGATGAGGGATGATGAGACAGCTATGTGTTAATCTAAAAGTAAAGGTGGAGAAGTGTGCTGAGATGGAGAACTTCCCAAATTTTATCAAGTCTGATGATTACTACAAATTTCTGGTGACTTCTGTGGGCACAAATGACACCAGTAGAAAGCATCTAAAAAGCCCTACTGTTAATTATGATGTCAAGGGTCCAAACTAAAGACTTTAAGAACATAGTGGGTATTTTTAAAAAATTACTGCTGCCCAATGGACCAAGTACACTGATACAATCAGCTCTGCTCCAACTCATGTTTTGAAAATACAAATTTGTTCCTATGGGATTGATATGTTAGGGAATGTTTTGAGCACAATCAGATTTTGAGTTTTGCTTCTGCCTGATCTCTCCTGCAAGAAACAGAAGAAAACAGTACCACTTCACAATAACTCAAAAGCTGAAACCTAGGCCCACTTCCACAGGCAAATATCTGGTCTTAGTCAAGGCAAAGTGCTATATTTACTGTATATCTTCAGGTGCTGTAGGGACTGTGGTTGGAGAAGGGCTATTCATTACTACCTACACACATATCCACTTCCAATCTGGCCTCTGGCTGGGACTTGAGGGCCTGGCCAACCTACTCATGCAGCCCAGGGCCCAGGCTAACTAGCAGCACAGAGCCTCTGAGAGGCAACCACTATTTATTATAATGGTTATAGTTTACCTAAGCACTTAACATGTGTAAAACCATGCTGCTGTTTATTTTTATTAGGTTCCGTTTTCTTTCACGTGTCACTGGTGAAGTTTTTGAGCATTGTGCCCCACTTTTACTTTCCCCAAAAGCTCTTTTTTGTGTGTGTGATTTTGCATAGTGGGATGCTTTTCGGGGAATGACTATGTCAGGTTATAGCATAACTTACTGAACAGTTAGGTAAAGAACCAGGCACATACATCTTTCCCCTTAAAATCCTCCCCTCTTCTAAATTCCCTTATTATTATTGAAGGTACCATCATCCTCCCAGTCACTCAAGCTGAAGCTTATGGATCATCCTTCACTCTCTACTCTCCTTCATCTCATCCTACCTACTTTTTGTAATCTGTCACCAAGTCCTGTGGATTCTACTGTCACAAGATCTTGAATATGTCTGCTTTCCTCTCCTGACATACCCACCACCCTAGTGCAGACCCTTATTATCTCACGCCTGGACTATTGCAATAGCCTCCTGCTTGATCAACCTGCCTCAAGTCTCTCTTCCTTCCAATCTATCCTCCACTCAGCTGCCAAAGTGATTTTCCCAAGGTCTGACTCTATCATTCCGCCACTCAATAAACTTTAATGGCTCCCCATTACCTACAAAATCAAATATAAAATCTTCTATTTGGCCTTTAAATCCCTTCACAACCTGAACCTTTTTTTCCTTTCCAGTTTTCTTATGCTTTACTCCATAATAGAGTACCATTGGTTTCCTTGCTGTTTCTTGAGTATGAGGTCCCACATTCTAGATATCCTAGGTGATGGGTTTTATTGCTGGCTCCTTTCTTGAATTTTCTTACGTGTGAATTGCTGGATATCACTACTGATTATTTTTCCGACATGCTAGCTATATGGCTACATGGCTTCCTCCTCACCTTTATTTTGTATTTTAAAGAAAAAAAATGGAGGATCTAGATTCAAATGTTTCCTTGGATCTTCAATATTTCTGTGAATTTGGACAAGTCATTTACCCTTGCTGGGATTCGGTTTCCTCATCTATAAAACAGGGTTAGTAGATGGCCTCAGAGATCCTTTTTAGCACTTTGTCTATAATATTATAATCTTATCATCCCTTTTGATTAGATCTGCAAGTCTACAAGCAAATATATTCTTACCAGTCCTTGTTAGGTATACACTATTCCTGGCTAATCCCCTCTCATTTCTGTATTTTAAGCCATGGTCTCTAAATCTAAATCCTCTCCTCATGCGCTATTTTCTTAATCAGGTATTCACTAAAATCAACAATAAGGTATTCACTAAAATCAACTATATCCCAGGCATTGTGCTAAGCCTCAAGGATACAAAGAATGGTAAAAATAGTCCCTGCCCTTAAGAAGCTCACATCCTAAGGAAGGAGACAACATGAAAATAAACTATTTACAAGCTATATACAGAATTGGAGATTTATAAATGGAACCAGTAGTTTGTTCTTTGTAGTCAAAATCCCCACAGAATTGTAGCATACTCACAACCCTATGAAAAATTAAAATAATTACTTATCAACAGAGAAAGAAAAGGAGTGCTTGTGTCCTAAGAACTAAAATCTTGTTTTCATAACACTCTCCCCTTCTGACTAGAAATCAACCATTGCCTCATGCTTTGTTTGAAGTGGCAGGTTTGTGAGTGCTAACTCCTTTTTAATCTATTTAAAATGAAACATCACTGCTTCTTTTGCTCTCTCAAATGTCAAATTAACAAGGTTTTAATGAATACACATATTATCCTTCTCATTTTCCAGATGCAGAAAATGAAATAGAAAGAGATTAAGAAACTTGCCAAGGTACAAAGTAAATGATGACCAGGATAAGAGTATTGCACTGTCTGCCCCCAATATATAAACTCTGAACTTGCAAATGACCCAAATGCACAACCAGTTCACCCTGTCCCACTTGCATTCTCCTACCTTGCCCCACAGCTAGAGATTCCCATGTCGCCACTTTGAAAGCTGTCTAAAACAAAACAAAACTTGGAACTTTTAAATAATTCCTGGACTCATAGTGAAAGAGAAAAAAAGCTTCAAGGAGCTGACTACAAGACAGATTCCAGGCAAGGCTTGTCTCTGTATTGTGGTTGTCCCCAAAATTTGTTTTACATATTGCCTGACTTTTTGTTTCAACCTCCTTTACTTATACCGCCTAAAATTCTACCAATTGGAAATTAATTTGTACTAAAATACAAATCCTTCCAATTGGGGTACAGGACTATTGGGCACTCACGTACTAATGTAACTATCCAATGGGACTGCTTTCCTCTTAATACCTTCTTGAAATCCATGACATTTCAGCAACAGACACCTTGATTGAGAGTGAGGCAGATCATTTTGTGAGAGGGAGCACTTTCAGGGATAGGTCAGGGTTGGATGTGTTGCTGCAATGTGAGGCTGAAAAAAGCATAACTTGTCCCTCTTGTGCGTGAGCAGAGGATTAATAAGAAATAGGACTGGGTAAAGAAAAGAAAATAGGAGTGGAAAGATGTCAAGGATTAACTTTGTCAATTTCTTAATTTTGTCTAAGGCCAGCCAACCACTCTTGTAATTCCAGCATTATATGGTCCCTTGCTTCTGGAATGTAGGAGAGAGCCTGTTAGTAATAGTACTACAGTTTAGGGACATTATGGACCTCATGTATAGGCTTTATAACCAAGTCACTGATAATTCCTAAGGAGAAATGCATCCTAATTATCAAATAACAAGGGCTGAAACACAAACTCATATATAGATCAAAGTATGATTGGACTATAGATTCTCTCCAGGGCCTGATCCTTCCTCTTAACCACTAAATGCCTTTTTTTTTCTTTAGAAAATCCCCCCTTCTTTCCCCCCTCTTTTCTCATTGCTACAATGGGGCTTAAGTTATATGGCTACTATTTTTTCATGCATTCATTTGCTTTATAATGTCTTTAAATTATGTCTGGGATTGTTTCAAGTTTTTATTGGCAAAAATTTGGGTGTACATTTCAGTCATGAGTGATGAAGTGTGTCTTCCAGGTCATATATTCCAGGTCATATTTAAAGTTGTGCCAATAAAAACTTTGTAATTCATCACCACATATTTTGCTTAATCACTTTTTTAGAACCATGGTATTTAAAGAATGTGAATAATGACTTTAAAATATTTCCATTCATACATTTCGAGTTTCTTGACCTATAAACTGAATTATTTTCATACCTACGTGCTCAATTTAGGCACAGAACAAATATTGGATCACTCATAGTTCTTCAGTAAACACTTAGTAATTAACCATGGTCTGATACTACTAGTTCAAGATTTACCCTCACTAATTTTTTCCCAAAAGATGTTAGGTAAAACACATGTTATTTTGTTACTCTCTGATGTCCTTGTCATGTAATATTCAGTATTATAGCTCTCTGTGTTTTGTATTTTAACCCTCTCCCAGATTATAAGCTTCTTGAAGGCAGAAATTTTGTCTTATCTAAACTTTATAGGTCCTCCAAGCCTATTGCATTGTTCTCTGTAGAAGAGTCATTTAATAAATGTTCTATTGTAATGTGCAGCATTTTTCTCCTTCCTCTTCCCTTTCTTCTTCCCCTTTCCCTTCCTTGCACCATCTTCCTCCTCCTTCTCCTTCTTTCACATCCTTCCTCCTTTCTTTTTAGGGACAGGAGGAAGAAAGTCTAGTTATGTTGCCATAAGAAGCAGTGGCTTCTTCTACAGATAAGGTGAAGCCAAGGACTGAAGATTCTGAAACCAGAAGACTAATTTCCATGTTGATGGTGTTTCTGAAAATTTGGTCTGAATATTAAACCATTGCTGTTTCTTTTCATTTGCAAGTTCATTGATACCTTTCTACCAGCTCTATCCACAAGACTTCAGATCAGATGCTGCTGTTTTGTTAACCAAAACAGCTAATCCAGGGGGAAGTACTGAAAGTACCTGTGATTTCTTTGTGTTTTCATTCAGTAATAGTTTTGATGCCACAGATGACAACCCCTCAATGCTGGGTTGATATACTTAGAAAGCTGGTGCGGTCCCAATATTCACAACCTTTCAGTCAACCTGGTTATAAGTCTTTATGAATTTACCTAGTCTAGTGCTCAAAAAACATACGACAGCCTGTACTCGAAGCCTTTTCAGCTTGGCAGGGTTTTCTATAGCTTGTGGTTCACTGGCATGACCTTCAGGAACCTACGGTTATGTCCACACCACAATGGGGTCTCAGAGTAGGCCTTCTATGAAGGGAGAAATAATATGGAGGCAGAAAAAAATAAAGATCTTTCCCTCTGTAGATTTGTGGAGAAGTGAAAGAAGAAGAGGAAAGGAAGGATACACAAAGTGAGGTCATGGTAATAAACAAGTATATATGCCAAACTAGCATTCAAAGTTCCTCTAAGATCAGCAGCCAGTTTAACTTTTCCTATTCCTTTTTGTATAACATTCTTTCCTGACCTCCCGACCCTCCTGCCCATCCACATGCCCCCTCCCCATCCTGCCCCTTTCACCCTATTCCTTCTTTCCAGATAACTCTAACTTTAGACTAAAGAGCTAGAACCAAACAGTACGGAACTCTAACCACTGGTCTCTGGAAGGGAAAAGACAGGGAGTGGGACATATCATGGAGGGAGTAGGCCCTCAAAGTGATAACCAATCATAGGGTTTGTCTCCAACACAGATACACTTGCTCTAACCCCTCTTCATTCCACCCCTTCCTTTCTATATTAGAGCTCCCTTTCTTCCCTTATAATGCCCTTAGGGCATTTATAATACAAATTAACTACTATTCAAAGCATCCACATAAGTTTCATTAAGAAAATTCTGCCCTCACTGTCCCTCAGATCATGTCATACCTGAGGCAGGTATTGAAGCAGGGGTTATATGCTTGAGGACAGATCAATGTAGTATATAAGAGCCCTAGCCAATCACCCCTTTACATCTGGGGATGGCCAGAGTGAGTTGGACAGGATGAGCAGAGTATAATAATATAGAGTACTTAAAGGCTTGCAAAGTGTTTTACAAATATTATCTCCTTTTGTCTTCACAACAACCCTGTGAGGTAAGCACTTATTATCCCCATTTTAAAGATGAGGAAAATGAGGCAAACAGAGGTTAATTAACTTGCGCAGGATTCCACACTATTAAGTGTCTAAGGTCTGATTTGCACTCAGGTGTTACTTATTCCAGCTCCAGTGTAATTTGTACTGTACCACATTGCTATTTATGATGATCTGGATTGCGGACAAAATTCTGTTATCTTTCCTCCACAATTCATCTTTTTTCTAAACTTTCCTTTTACTCAATCACATCCTTTTAGTTACCTGGGTTTTTGCAACTTTCACATCATCTTTGAATCTTTACTTTCCCCTGACTGCCCAGCTACACATCCAATCAGTTACCCCAAATCTTGTTGGTTCTGTATCCCAGATATGTCCTTTTATTTTTACTCACATAGCCACCACCCTAAATGAAGCCCTCATCATCATTTTTGGCCTTCTATTTGACCTCTCTCCTTCAAGTCTCTCTCCATTTCAATCTCTTCTCTGTGCAGCTGCTAAAGTGATAATCCCAAAGCACAGGGCTGACCATAGCACTGCCAGCTCAATATACTCTAGTGGTTCCCAATTTACTCTCAGATAAAAATATCATTTCATCTTTTTCTCATTCTTTTAAAATGTTTTACTATTTGTGTATTTGTGTAGTATTTGTGTTAAGTATATTATTATTAGTGTATAGGAGTGTTTATATATAGGTATATAGAAATATACATATACGTGCATGTGTAGTTACACATTTATTTAGTTGTTTTTCAGTCATGTCTGACTCTTCGTGGCTTGTTTTGGGGTTTTCTTTCTTTTTTTTTCTTTTTAACATCTTTTTATTTTTAGTTTACAACACTCAGTTCCACAAGTTTTTGAGTTCCAAATTTTCTCTCCCTCCCTCTTCTCCCTGCTTCCCCTCCAAGACAGCATGCAATCCGATATAGCATCTACATATACCTTCACATTAAACTTATTTTCACAATAGTCAAGTTGTAAAGAAGAATTATAACCAATGGAATGAGCCATGTGAAAGAAGCAAAACCAAAAGAGAAGAAAAAAAAAAGAGGGAGCAAATAGTTTGCTTCAATCTGCATTCAGACTCCATAATTTCTTTCTCTGGATTGGATAGCTTTTTCCATCATGAGTCTTTTGGAGCTATCTTGGAACCTTGCTTGGCTGAGAAGAGCCAAGTCTATCAAAGTTAGTCCGTGTGTCCATAATCATGTATAATGTTCTCTTGGTTCTGTCGGGGCTTTCTTGGCAAAGATACCAGAGTGGATTCCCATCTCCTTCTTTGGCTCATTTTACAGATGAGGAAACTGAGGGAAATAGGGTTGTGGGACTTGCCCAGGGTCATATAACTAGTAAATGTCTGAGGCGGGATATGAATTCAGGTCTTCCTGACTCTAGCACTCCATCGACTGTGCCATCCAGCTGCCCTAATATATTTATCGTCGTTCAGTAGTTTTTCAGGTATCTCTTACTCTTTGTGACCCATTTGGGGTGTTTCTTGGCAAAGATACTGGAATGGTTTGCCATTTCCTTCTCCAGCTCATTTTACAGATGAGAGAAGTGAGGCGAACAGGGTTAAGTGACTTGCCCAGGGTCAGACAGCTAGTTGGTGTCTGAGGCCAGATCTGAACACAGGAAGATGAGTCTTCCCAATTCCAAGTCCAATGTGCCACCTCTCTGCCCCCCTAATATATACATATGTGTATACATATATACTTACATATATAGATACACACATATACAAATATATATGATTAGGGACTGGACCTGTGATTTCACTGGGATTTGGAGCTCTCTTTCCTAATGCAGGTCTACAACTTGTTTGCATCTTATAGAGTTACCCCTAGAGCAATGAGATCTTGTGATTTCCTCAAAGTCATATACTCAGTATATATAAGTACATATGAGTATTGTATTTTGGTCTTTCTGACTTAGATGTTGGCTTTCTACCTACTACACTGCATGCTGTCTTTACTACATGTGGCTAATTGATAAGTATACACATAGTGGATGTACATCCTCAGATACTTTTTACTGATAGTATGTATGATCAAAAAAGTTCAGAAACAAATACCCTAGATAATAAGAAAAAGTAGACTCTGGTAATTCTAAACTAGGAACTACTGCTTGAAGAGTACAGAAAGAAGTGTTCTCTGGCTGTACCAAATGGACTGGCAATGGAATAGAACTGATTTTGAGCCATGAACCCTTTATGCTGTCTCTGTGAAGTGAAACGAGCAGGCAGAATAGAGGAAAAGGTCTAGAGGTTAAAATAAAATGATTTTACCCCATCATTTACACTGCCTCCATTGGTCTGTAAAACACAGGAAAGCAGTTTTTATGGCAGTTAACTAAAATGTGTTTCTTGAGCAAGCACTCTAGAAGCTGACTGACCTACTTTTCCCCCCAGCTGAACATGCTGTGTTAAAACTGACACATGGGAATCAAGGGGTGGGCAATGCCATCTTGGAGTTTTAGGGTCTGTCCCCACCAAGAAGGGGAGAAAGACCACTTCATTCCCTCTTTTGCTGCCCTGCTGGAGTTTCAGATGCCCAGCCAAAATGAGAGGAGGGGAGCATGCAAGGGAGAGAGGGAAGGGGTACGCTCAGGAGGAAGCAGATCTCAAGCAAAGCTGGATAATAAATTTGAGTAAGGTGGTAAGGAGTGGGAAAGAGTAACCTCTCCCCTTTTCCTGGTTGCCTAGGGGACCATAGCTAACAAAAAGTTGTCAACTGAATATCAGAGAAAAGTTTCACATGCAGATAAGCTTATAAAAATCATTACACAAAGCATAAATAGTTTATATGGTATTTCCATCCGTCAAAATGTAATAGTCTTTTGGATAGTTTAATGGTTCAGAAGCTGTGATTTGTAAGGATTTATCATCCTTTCCTGACACAGATTGTCACCTCTCTATGCTTTAGTATAGTTCTCAGTATAGGCCAGGCCCCTTCTACTCCCAACCTTCCCCACCCCCCACCCCTTGCAGAGGGTTTTCGAAGTCAAAACTATTTTCATAAAAATATTGGTATTTTAATTTCTAATATGGAAAATATCAACATATCTATAATTCACATTAAAAAAGGCTCTTGCAGGAAGTTCCTCAATAGTTTTCAAGGTTATAAAGGGGTCCTGAGACTAAAACATTTGAGAACTACTTTCTTAATAGAAGGTCTAAATGGTCTCCATGTGTTGCTGTCCCGAAAAAATTCATTACCTGGTGGCTAAGCCCCTACTTATGGAACTCAGTAAGATTAGTGTCCAGATAGCCCAGCTTGTACTTAACACTTTCAGAAATGCAATAACCTTCCCTTCCATCTCCATCTGAAGTTTTTCTTTTTCTTCAAGGCCCAACTCAGATACCATTTCCTCCATGAATCTTTCCCTGCTCCTCTGTAGGTGTATACGTCTTTTAGCCCCACAGTTGAAAACAATTTCTTCCACCTTAGGTTTCCTGTAGTATTGTAGAAAGGTCGGAAGGTCTCTGCTGGAGGTGGAGATGCTAGGAAGCTTGCTTCTGGGACAGTCTTGATAATGTGTTAATGGAAATGCCTTGAAGAGACTACAGACCATTGTGACAGACAGAATGTGTAGACATTCTGTAACTGGTTCCAGTTGTGTGATGTGATGAATGGGAAGTCTTTTCTGGCTATGTTGTCAGAACTGTGTCTTCAAAAAAGGCCCAAGTCAGACTTTTCCTAGCCTCTTTGGCTGCCTTCTGGTACCTTGAATCCTTCACTTTTGCATGTGATTAAAAGAAAATAATGATGTCAACAGGAGAGACCTTAGGGCCTTCTCCCTTCTGAGCCACAGACCCTATGAAATGGACCTCAGCCTTTGGCCTCTGAGTTTGGTTTTTTTTTTAACTTGCTAGGTGAAGAGATTGGGTCTCTAATCCTGAAAGATCAGGAGGCCTATCTGTAATCCAAGTTGTGCAACTAGCTCAGCATGCCCCAAGGACCAAAGAGTGATCTTAAGTAACCTTTGAGATCCACCTCAGGGAAACCTGAGATGAAGCTCTATTGGGCAGTCATGCCACATGTGGTAGTGAACCAGGTGTGACCAGAGTAATGTAGATACTAAGCTACAAGTGAGCTGACCTTCCCCAGAGATCAAGGTGGAGGAGGAGGGAGTATATGCCCAAGGTATGGGGGAAAACATTTGTACTTTGTTTTTGCTATAGCTTTGAAGTAAATATACCTTTGCAAAAACAATTTGCTGTTAAGTGGTTAAATGGAACTTGGGCTCTATTTCCTAGTGCCCAACACCAGTGGGGAGGGGAAGGAAATACAGTTAGTGGGGGCTCTAGCTGATAATTGTAGACAAGAAACTTCCCCCAAAGAAGTCTCCCCTTAGAACTCTTAGGGATGATACAGCCAGCCTGGTTCTGGGATAGTGAGCCCAGAGCCTACTTGTTACAGTATTTTTCCTGGTTCTCTTTTGCTTGTACTTTGTTCTACCTTGTATACTATGGAGAAAACAGTAGGCTCCCTGGTGGTCTGGCTAGAACACCCCTCATAGATTGTTGAGCCTATTATCTCAGATGAACATTTTCAATTTTGGAGATAACCTTATGAGTCTAAGAGTTTGGGAGCTCCTATGTCCTCACAGGATAGGACACTCCTGTGTCTGTCTAGTCAGCGCTGGCTGTATTTTGGGAGGAGCCTCCAATAACTATTCCAGAGTTTCCTGAAGAAGACAAGTGTTGTTTGTCAAGAGGATGAATCCAACTCCTGCCTGGCCTTGCTTGCCAGAAGACACCAATCTGAAGGGATCTGTATATACAGGGATCTGTGAAGAGATCTCCACAGAGAGTCAAGGTGAAGGTGAAATGCAGATTCCTTTGCCAAGAGCTTAAAAATTTTTGAAGTGATTATACAAAATATTTGCAAAATATAAGCACTTACTGTAAATTTTAATAAAAAATAATCCTTCAGTAATGAGTTATCTTAAGAAAGTTGTCCCTCCCCTGTCTCTAATAAAAAAACACAGTAAAAAAACCCCCAAACTACCTGGTTTTATTATAATGGTACAAGGGATTATTACTCATGGAAGAATTATGTTACTGTTCTAGACTACTGCTGTAGTCAGACAGGTTGGCTTTTTTGGTGGGGGATGGCTGCTTTTAAAATCTGTACCATAACATAGTTATGAGGAGGAAGGGAGAGGGACAGGAGAAGGGAAGGGAGATGAAAAGAAAATAAGCATTTATATAGTATCTCCTATGTGTCAGGCACAACAACCCTCCCAGGTAGGTGCTATTATTATCCCTATCTTATAGCTGAGGAGACTACAGGTATCTCGTCCACATTTGGACTTTCCCCATCACAGTTTCAATATATCATCTGTTGGCATCATAAATTAAACGGGAATTTTTGGAGAGTTTTGCAGAAGCCATAGATGACAGGAGGCCAGCAGATGACATAGAGCCTATGATCAAATATTTAACCCAAGTTTTACAATAAGGCACTGCAAATTCCCCATAAAAGGAAAAGAAAAAATTCAGACTTCTCTGGTGCAAATGGAGGGCCAAAAATTTTTATGCAGACTTTCCAGATTGTAAGAGGTGTCACATCCCTAACCTGGCGATGCGGATGAAAAGCAGACAGAAGCTAAATGACATGGTCAGTGTCACACATTTAGTACATGTCTGAAGCTGGATTTTAATTCAGCTCTTCTGAGTCTACATCCAGTGCCCTATCTACTTGATTCTAGGTAAGAATGTTATTAAATAAAAAAGAATAATATAAACATGAAGAGGAATAATATGAAATAAGACTGGAAAGGTAACTGGGATCTAGATTACAGATGGCTTTAAATGCCAGGCTGGGGGTTATTACTTTATCCTAGAGATAATAGAGAGCCTCTGAAGACTTTTGAGAAGGGAGATATCATGGTCAGATCTCTATTTTATATCAATTTGGCAACTGTGTGAAGGACATATTGGGGAGAGAAAGGACTAGAAACAGGAAAGACCGATAGGAGGCTATCGTAACAGTCCAGGAGAGAGGTGATGAGAGCCTGAACTAGGTTAAAGATTGTATTAGTGAAAGGAAGGGGGTAAATGTGGAAGATGCTATAGAGATGAAACTGATAAAATGGGGTAAATGAGTCAACATCAGGGGAAGGTTTGGAAAAAGAAAACTCAAGGATGACACCGATGTTGTAAACCTGAGTAACTGGAAGGGTGATGGTGCTGTCCGGTGAAAAATGGACCTTTAGAGGAGCGATGGCTTCAAAAGGCAATACAGAGTTTGACTTCAGACATAAAGTCAGAGATCTAGAAATAGATAGGGACTTAGAAGTCATCTAATCTAATATTTAAGTTTATGATATGTTTTTGTTTCTTTATTCTGCATTTTTGTTCTGGTAAAATAAATTTTAAACATGTAAAAAAAAGAAATCATCTAATCTAATCCTTTCATTTTATAAATGAAGAAAATGAGGACCAGAGAGATTAAATGATTTGCCCAGTGCCACACAGGTAGTCACTGGCAGAGCTGGAGTTTGGGACAGCTACTGGAGGTACATGTGATGTCCACCGGGCAGCTGATAACATGGGCTGGGGTTCAAGAGAGAGAGAGATCAGGTTGAAATATATAGATTAGGGATTAATTTTCAGAGAGATGATAATTGAATCCATGGGAACAGATGGGATCCCCAGAGGAGAGAGAAAAAGAGGAAGGGAGAACCATAGGGAATGCCTTTTACACATCGGCTGGAAGAAGACATCTAGCAAAAGAGATTGAGAAAGAAAGGTCATACAGATAGAAGTACAATTAAGAGAAAAAGGTGCTATAGATAGACGTTGACTAAGCACTTGGTATGTGTGATGAGCTGGGCAGATAGAAAGATAAATGACGCTGTCTTTACCTTTAAGAAACTTCTAAGTCCAGATATCAAAATTAATATACTTTACTCATAAGAGAATCTCTTACAGCCTTAGTCATAGCCTCTTTATACTTATTTACCCACAGTGCTGTCAATCTTAGTTATCTGGTTTCCAAAGCCTCAGTAGATTTGAAGCAGTAAATTTAATTGGGGATGACAGTAGGGAGAAGTGACAGTTAGCAGCAATACAGAGATTTAAAACAAAAACAAAAAAAGTCCTACGTATAGCAGAAAAACATTTGATTCAAAATGTGCCGCAGTGCCACAGCTATCTATCTAGTACATGTCCAAACAACCTTCACCTTTTGGACATAACTGTTTTATAATATACTGAATAGTTGATGTTCATATTATATCCAGTTGTTTTTCAGTCATATCTGATCCTCTGTGACCTCATTTGGAAATTTCTTGGCAAAGATACTGGAGTGGTTTGCCATTTCCTTCTCTAACTTACAGATGAGGAAACTGAGACAAACAGTTAAGTGACTTGCCTGGGGTCACACAGCTAAATATCTGAGGCTGGTTTTGACCTCAGGACCTCAGGAAACTGACTTCAGGCCTAGCATTCTATCCACTGTACAATCTATCTGCTTCCATTCATATTGATAGTTGAGTCATTAAGAAAAGGTTTTGTTATATTTGATATTCTGTATTTAGCAGGCCATGAAGCATGTAGCACATCTTATACAGACTTCCATTCAGATAGTTAACCAAAAGAATTCTGATGCTTAAAAAGGTAACCTCAGTTATCCAGACAACTCAGATCCAGAACATTATTCTCTGAAGGCTCCAGATAACTGTAGTCTAAGTATAGATTGGCACATTTGTGATTTCATCCTTTACAAGAAGAAAAACATACACAAACACACACAGAAGCATGATTTAGTGACGTATGAGATTTTGTGCAACTTTTTTTCTGAAATTCTTGATGGAAATTTTCTTTATACCACGTTATTATTCCTTAAGAGACTTATCACATCACAGTTTCAGGCTTCCCAAAATATCTTGTTTTTATTTCATAATCTGAATGCTGGTGGAATGAGAATGTAACTTATATTTAACTTAAGGTATGAGTATATCACAGAGACAAAATATACATGATTCAATACAAAAGGTGAATAAATTTGCTCTTAAGAGTTATATATTTGTCAGCAGGAAATGCAGACTTTAGAATAACCAAATTTCCGTCTGCTTGAGGCAGTCAGCATTTAACTGATTCAGAAACAAAACCAAAGAGACAATCTTCTCAAAATATACAGTGTAGATTTCCTTTCAACTAGGAAACTCTAACCAGCAATTTTTTTTGGACTGGACCTGTGATTTAATCAGTGTTCTAAATTCCAGGTGAGGAAAATCCCTCCACCTACAAAATTTAACAATGGTCTGTAATTTATTGCCTTAGAGAACTCCCCCAGGGACTGAGGTGACTAGGCAGCTCATATTTATCAAAGGCAGGCTTGAATGCGACTCTTCTAGAGTCTAAGGCCAGCCTCTCTCCACTATGCTAGGAAGCTTCTCCATCAACAGCCCACAGAAGTATTTTTTGAGGAAACATCTTAATATGATGGAAGTAGCAACACTCAGGAGAATAAATAGAAAACTAGAACTGTAGGAGTTGAGACTCTAGGCAAGGCTCTGCCACCATTTTTTCAATTAGCTACCTCAGTTTCCTTATCTGGAAAAGATGCTAAAAGGAGCTTAGTTGAACAACTGAGTTCACATTCCAAAGGAAAAGTAAAATTGTGGTTACCTGTCCTGACAATGATCTGGACAATTTCACTAATTTCATTTGGTGTTTGATCAGCTTGCAGGCTTTTTCTCTACTACATGCTTAGAAAATGGGCATGTATCTAATGAGGAGAATGGTCAGTGATGGTCAGGCCTAGAAATATTCTCTGAGCTGGGCTCCTCTATTCCACATTATCACACACACACACACACACACACACACACACACACACACACACACACACACTTTTAGAAGATGGCTTGTTGTTAGTTAGTCATTCAGTCCTGTTCAACTCTTTGAGACTCCTGTGGACCACAATGTCCATGAAATTTTCTTGGCATATACTGGAATGATTTGCCATTTTGTTCTCCAGTGGATTAAGGCAAACAGAGGGTAAGTGACTTGCCCAGGGTCACACACCTAGTAAGTGTCTGAAGCCATATTTGAATTCAGGACTTCCAAACTCCAGGCCCAGTACTCTATCCACTAAGCCATCTAGCTGTCTCCCAGGGGCAGAATTTAGACCAAGATTTTCTGACTCGGGAGTCATTACACTTTCCACTGTAAGAAGGCTACCAAACCCATTTGCCTGTCAGATATTAAAGGGCCTCTAATTTCAGGGTGCTTTTTCAGAATTCCTTCAGTGTATAAAGTTTCACTTTGTGTCACAATGGGCCTTAAGAAGGAAATGGACTGCCTAAGATGGCAATGCCAAAGGTAATTTTCAGCTGCAGTAAAACTTCATTAATATGGATTTAAGTAATTCTTATTCTAGGATCATTTGAATAGGGGTTAGGCAGTGGCTTGGCATTATTTATTAATAAAAGATTTGCTAAACAAAATATCACTAAATGTAAAGTGGGGAGTCTTTAATTAATTGATCTAAAATATTTATTAATTACTGACTATGTGCCAGACTCTGCTAGGGGCTGGGGATATGAGTTAAAAAACTGAATCCGTCCATACCATGAACGGGCTTGCATTCTGTTGGGGTAAACAACACGTACAGTAAGTCAGCACAAACACAGACAAAATAAATGCAAAATAGTAAGAGAATAAAATGTCTTTAAGTACCCTTAAGCACTTTAGAATATCCATCTATCCGCATGTATTATAAACATAATAACGATAAATCATGCTTATTTCTTAATCAAAGTAGATCCTTTAAGTACCTCTAAAGAGGTAGCAATATGTCAACTTACTATCAACCAATCAATAAGCATTTATTAAACTCCTATTAAATATGTACCAGACACTGTAGTGGCAATGAGGCTAAAAGACCAAAATGAAGCAGTTTCTGTCATGAAGAGGCAACCTGTTCTTATATAAACATATACATAATATTGACAAAATAGAGCCAAAGTAATTTTTGGGGAGTAGCTCAGTAGCAGCTGAGGGGTGAGGGTAGGCAAGGGGTGGCAGGAAAGGTTTCCTAAAGAATGTGGTCCCTGAGCAGGGTAACCAGAACTTTGAGGGAGGGATGAAGCTGATTTTGTTTGGGAAGAATGAGCCTAGAGCCTTCCTAAAGCTGACTCACTACATGAGATATAGTGGCCTGTCTCTGGGACAGTGAGCCCAGGGCATATTCGCTACATAATGATAATTTACTTTGGCTCTATTTTAAGATACTTTTAAGAAGGTTCCAATCTTTAATTTGATTAGTATCTCATTGAAACCAAGAATTCTTGCCCTTCTTTGACTGGGGGGAAGGAAAAAGGAATAGCCTGATTTGGCTTAGCTGCCAGTAGAGTCTAACTAATTCTGTGGGCGTTCAGGAAAGTTTTGGTAGTGATGATAAGGCATTTTTTTTCAGTTATTAAAATCTGATAGGAATAGTCGACTGAGAAATACACACTCAGCATAGATTAAATGCACGAACAATGGGTGTACTTGCCTGCTTAAAAAAAATAGGCTGTGAACATTTAGTTCTCTGATTATTTCCAATGGCTTTGAGCCATGAAAATGGACTTTCCAGTGCTGTGAAACAAATGAAAATGTGCAGTAAATTTTCTGCTGAATACTAAGTTCAAGAATACATGGAAAACTACTTGGAAACTACAGGATGAATGTATAATTAATTACAACAGATAAAAGATCTTGAAAACACTAAAATGGGCCTGTTAAACATAAGTACAGGATGAAACCATAGGAGAAAAGGAGAATTGTTACAGTATTATCACAGCTTAGTGCATATTTCCTATTCAGAAGCCCATCCTCCAAACACAACTCATTTCGCACAGTGAGTTTTGAACCCCTTGTTCATTCTATGGCCTAAAAAGGAAAGATATGAATTTTAATACTAATTTGAACCATCATTCTTGTTCTATTGCTATAGGAAATTTACCTAACATTAGTTTTCCTCAGATATTTCATGCAAGAAGAATATTTATATATTTTTATATATAATATCATATTATACAACAAATATATTATACAGTGAATATATCGTGCAATGAAGAATATTTATTAGTCATCTACCTAGCTGAAGGGTTGTAAAGAAAAAAGTTTATAAAAATATAAATCCATCAACAAACATTTACTTAGTGTCATGTTCTCCCATTAATTTTGTCCCATGGAATCCACCTAACATGTCAACAGTGTTCTCTTTTTAAAAAAATGAATTTGTACTGCTATCTTTTGTTTTTACATTTCCTAAATTCTATGTCTTTCTATTCTTCCCTGTTCCCAGAAAGCCATTCCACATAAGAAAGAATTTCCTTTGTGTCCTCTTAATACCACTATGTTACAAAAAGAGCACATGGGCTTCATCAGTTATCTCTCAATTCAACAATCCCATTTTCAAAAGCATTTATTAAAGATCTACTGTGTGCCAGGCACTTTCAGGCCATATCTCACCATGTGACTAGCTTATCTTCTTTTTTGATCCTACATTTCTTTGATGACATCTCTTATACTGCTTCTCTTATGTAATTCTTTATTTGTCACATATTTTGGCCTACTCAAGTCTCTTGTTTATGTCCCCATCGTCCTTTGGGCATCCTTTATAAGGGTATTAGAATGAAATATTTTTGCAAATCATAGCACCCAATCAGCAACCTCTTTACCATCTGAAAATGGCTGAAAGATATAAATTTCATTGTATTTATTATTTGTTGACAATTTTAAAAAAGCATTTGATTTAGTAGAACAAATGACTACCTTAGAAGTTTTACTCCAGAAGGATGTCTCCCATGTGTATGTCAAAATCCTATAAGATGCTTTGAAAGATGATAACTTTGTTAGATGACCTTCTGATTATGTCTACTAAGATATAAAATAGGCATGCTTGCCAAAGGTATTCATCATTGCCATGGTAGAGGTCCAGACCAAATCTAAGTCAAGGGTGATTCTCCATAAGTGATGTCTTCCAGATTCTCTTGGTTGTAGATAACATTATATTGATTATGACACCAACATTACAAAGTTCCAAAATGAGATCCAGCATGACTCAAAAGAGTTTGGCCCAATTATCCACACAGAAAAATCCAAGTGAATGAAGAAAACCTATAGTTCAGGTTATATTATGTAGTTCGGAGGTATTAAACTCAACCCCTGGGTGGCCCTGCCAAACTTTGGGTAGGAACTTGATTAAAACATAACTGGGGAATATTTAACAAAATAAATAAAAATGTAATACAACATAGATAATGTTCATTTGTGGTTTTCTAAATCGACATGGGCCTGTAGGGATGTTTCCATTTGAGGCTGACACCAACGACTTAGCAGAAAATACAGCCTAGAGAATTCATTCATCAATATGTATATCTTAGATTGCAAATGGAACAACAGATGGATCAGAATTGAACAGGAAATCTGACTGGATGTCTTTGGGGAAATATGAAAGTCTTTTAATGACCTAAAAGCTTCTCTGTGAAAGAAAGGTCTATCTTTTTAATACCAATACTCTCGCAGTCATGTATATGGCTGTGATAAATGAAATATTATAGTCTATGAAGAATTAAACTTGAGGATATAGTTATTTTTCTTTAAAACTGAAGGGATTCATCTTTATAAATATGTAAAAGTTATGAAAAATTATACATACACTTGTAGAGAAGTAGTGGGCAGAGGAGAAAGAGGAAAAAAGGGTCAGGGAGAGGAGAGAAAAAGAAAGAGGCATAAACAGAGAACCTGAAGAAATTTCTAAGTGATGAATATGACCATAGAAAATATAGTTGTTCAATCAGAATGTTTACTTTTGTGCCCTTTGTAAACCCCATTTTTCAGCCCAAGGAAAGGGATAAATAAGAATATATTTGAACTTTAGACAGTCTACTCTTTGAACTCTCACACCAGCAAGAGTCACCTTCATACAGAAATTTTTTTTGAGAGTTTTTATTTTTAGTTTACAATGCTTGGTTCTACATAATTTTGAGTTCCAGGTTTTCTTCCCTGCCTCTGCATCTCCCTCCCCAAGACAGCATGGAATCTGATATATCCAGAAAATTTTTTTAATAAATACATTTGGAAGGAAGATTCACTTTCAGTTTAGAATATTCCTAATTCACTAGCTACTCACTTAAATCTAATAAATAGCTCTAAATAGGAGTAAGAATCAGATGTGATTCAAGTCTTTATTGCATGTTAAAGTAGCCATTAGCTCTTCTAGTACAAAATCTGATCACAATGAGCCCAATTAAATTTTTTTTTTTCAAGGTGAAGGGTCTCTGGCTTTTTCAACTAAGATGTATTGCAGTAGAAGCCATTAAGATTATAAAAGCTATTCTGGAACAAAATTCAAGGTCTTTCAAGGTGAGAGGTTCTGAGCAAAAAGATCTACAGATTCTTTTTAATGAAAATTTGCTGAGAGTTTCTAAGTGAATAGAACATTAGAATTTTCAAAAGAACCCAACAAATACTACTTTATACCAACACTGCAAAAATATAAGCACCCAACAACCAAGAGTGAGAGCCAAAGAATGAACACCTGCCAACTGCTACCCACTGGGGTCGGACTCTCCTCACAATTCAGTTATTGAATATTGTTGGGGCACCCCCAGCATCCTCAGGAGAATTTCCCTGGTTGGCAACCCATTGCTGCTTCCTTTTTATTACTTCCTGGAATGTGCAAATAGAACGGAACATTTCAGAAAGCACTGGACAAATGCCTGATTGCCCCCTTTGGGGAGATCCAGCTCTATCTACCAAATCCTATCCTACCCTTCATGAATTTGGGGTCAAATCATTCCAGTTTTACAAAGTTTCCTCTGCTTCAGAGTCTTGTGAGCAGAGGGTAATTGGCATAACTTGTGGTTAGAATCTGTTAGTACTGGCACAATTTTACCACCCTGGGCAGATCGTAGATACTCTGGGGTTCAAGGATGGAGATTTTTAGAATCATTGACCCTTCTAGCTAGAAAGATGTAAGGGTTCTTTTGGAGAGGCAGAACAGTGCAGTGGTGTGAAGAGTGGATGTGAAGAAGGAGGACCTGGACTTGAATCTGAGAGAAATGATTATTTCTCTCTCATATTAATAACCAATTATGAAAATTGGGGAGACCCCAGCTTTTATCCCGGGCCCTATTTCCTTGTCCAATCTCTCAAGCACGGGGCTAACGGAAGATAGGATTAACACTGTCCTCTTTATGGGTATTGCTACTCCTCCCAACTAGACCAGACTTTGAATCTAAGGTGAAACTCCCTTTTGCTCAGCCTTAGGTGGGGGATAAATTCTTTGGCTAGACTACCTAAATCTGGGGGTATATGAAATTATCAAGGTTCATTAGAATAGGTTTATTTCCTTATTGTAATATTCATTCTCTCGTTAATTGTTAACCAATCAAAATTGAATGCCACCCTTTGGTAACATCCGTCCTCCAAGGGCATATAAGCCACAAACCTGCTGACATGATTGTCTTTGGCATTCGCGAGTGCTACAGACCTCCTTTTATTAAAATGCTGGCATTATTAATAAAATGACTAATTACCCAGAAATTATGTCTCTCAAACTTTTTAAATGTCACAAATCCTGACTTAGTTACTAATTAGCTGTGTGACCTAGGACAAGTCATTTAACGTTTCTGGACCTTGGTGTCTTCATAGATAAAATCAGGGAGTTAAACAGGATAGTATCTAAAGTTTCTTCCAACTCTAAGCCTATGATTTTGACCAGAGCTGTCAAACACTTGAACCATGGATGGATGCCAGGGATTACCCAAACCAAATTTGTGAGTGTGAAATATTTGAACAAAATGAGTAAAAACATGATAAAATATAGATAACTTTACCTTTTAAAACTAGGTCAATGTGCGGCTCCCAGGAATCCTTATATACAACTGACCAGTCCCTATTTCTATTTGAGTTTGAAACCACTGGTTTAGGCCACCCTTTTTGAGCAAAAGGACTCTTTTTTTTAAAGACTAATAGGATAGAAATTGTATTATTAGTACAGGTTAACTGAAGAAATATACAATGACAAAAAGATATTATGGACTGGATAATGTTTATTAATGACAATACCAATTACATACAGTTGGAAATTTTTTTTGTATATATATGTGTGAGACACATTATATATTCAGTCTATAGAAGGCAGGTTTATTCATTTATAATAATGAGTCATTTAAGGGAATGGACTTCCTGAAATAAGTATATGGCTCCTCCCAGGAGGCCCCCACCTAGAGTTTGGAAACCCATGATTTCGTGAGGCAGTATGGTATATTTGAAAGAGTGCATGGCTTAAGGCAGGATGTAATAGGAGTCATAACAGACATACAGGAAGAATAAGATTTTCTTTCATTCACACTGCAATTTAGTTGTTCAACATAAAATGAGTCAGGTGAGGTACAGGTATAGCAGGTATCCTCATATATTGTCAATTGACTCATAATTAGACTTTATTAGACACCTACAGGAAAGGTACCACCCATTGGCTTGGAAAATAATAAAATTTATAAATGACCTCAAAGTTCACTGACCACTCTCTCTGTTTCAAAACAAGACACAGACTCATTGAATAGGTATTATTCAGAATGGATGTAGAATTGATATTTAATTCCTTTCTTATTAGAATATAGGTTTATTTTGGGCAGAGCCAAGATGGTGGCTGGAAAGTAGGGACTTCCCTAAGGCTCTCCCCCAGGACCCTCCAAACACCTATAAAAATGGCTCTGAACAAATTCTAGAACTGCAGAACCCATGAAATACCAGAGGGAAGCAGGGATCCAGCCCAGGACAGCCTGGATGGTCACTGGGTAAGGTATATTGCACCGTACTGGGAGCAGAGCAGAGCCCAGTGTGGGCCAAGCCAGGTGGAACAGGCCATAGCACCCTGAATTGGTGAGCTGTGGCAGGTACCTGACTTCTCAACCCACAAACACCAAAGACAATAGAGACGGTTAGTGGGAAAAACCGTGGGGACTGAGTGAAAGGGGTTTGCAGTTGGCCACCACCCTGGGGGTGGCGGAGGTGGTGCAACTCTGAGGCTGCTTACAGAGCTACAGCTGCAATTGCTTCTGGCCCCAGGCCCACCTGGTGGGAGGAATTAAGTGGCAGATCAGAGCAGGAGTGCAGAGCCTGCTGAAGATCTGAGTCAAG
>CM053623.1:75286246-75313648 GCA_028646595.1 Phalanger gymnotis | reverse complement strand
GAACTTCAGAGCAAAATACAAGCAAATTACAAACATCAACAGACAGACCTTGTCTGATTCAAATCCCAATACATAGTTACCAGAGTTCAACAAAGTCTCAGCATCCGGGTTTACAAGCTGGAGGGCTCCTTAGCTACAGCTGCCCGGAGTCTCCTCATCAACACCATCTCAAGAGCCCTTAAACAAATTACAAACAGACCCAAGACAATTCATAGTTACCAACATCTGGGTTCAGCCCAGGAGCTCAGAACAAGGGCTGGCCCAGAGTCATGAGCGCCACCACTGCCGAGGCAAAGAGCTCCCAGGAAGAAGAGGCCAACCCCTGGCTTTTATGTCTTTGTCAGCGTCAGAGGCGAGTTGCCCATGCGACTCACCAATGTGACCTAAAATCGTCACAAAGAGGCGGACTTAAACCCATGTGGTCTAAGAGTCTCTGCTGTCCCATTCATGTAAACTAGGCCCTCCCTTGAGTTAGCCCCACCTTGGGCCCCACCTTAATTGCCAATCCACACCCACATAGGTTTTACATCTAATAGGGGTTTGGGCCTGGGGCTTAGCACTTACTAAGACTCAATGAAATACACTGAATTACTCAGCAAAAACAAAAGCCAAACTCTTCAAGGGCACTTGTTGAACTAAGTGCTAAGGAGCCCATTTTGCTTACCAACACAGGGACACATGGGCATGTTTGTACATAGCAGGAAAGAAGCCAGTCCATGGGGAGAAATTGAACATAAGGAGTTAGGGATATGATGGTAGGGGTGATGTTCTGGAGAAGACAGGGTGGAATGAGATCAAGGATTAATGTAGAGGGACTTCTCTTCATGACAGACAAAGGTGAAAAAAGGAAAATACCGAAGATAGCTAAGTGATATGGGATGAGTAAAAGGGAAGATCTTAGTGATTTGCCTTTATTTTTTTCTTTGAAGTAAGAAGAGAGGCTCTCACCTGAGAGGGTGGTTAAAGGGAATGCTTTGGAAGGAGTAGAGAGAAAATCTTAAATAGCTCGTGTAGAGAGTGGATTGATGAAGGATGAGAAGGGAATAGAACCACTGCCTAGTTGCAAGCTGGAAGACACCTTAGTCATCTAGTCCCACCCCTTCATTTCACAGATGAATGGGCTCAGGAAGCTTGTGATTTGCATAAGGTCAAATAGAAAGTAGCAGAGTCAAGCTCTGGGATTGATTGATGAAAGTAGAAATTGGTCCTGAAAGTTGAAGATATTGAAGATATGAAAAGGGTGGCATATCACTAAGTGGTGTGAATTTCAAATGGCATTGGAGAGTAAAGTCCAGGTCTACCATTCATCTTCTTTCAGTGAACTGGAAGAAGAGGGGACTATGACTAGTGAAAGGAGGAGAAGGGGATAGTGCATGTTCTTGTATGGGGAGGGCTCAATTAAGTGAAGTGGTTAGAAAATGGTAGAAAAAAAAAGGAAATTCAGCCACAGTGAAATGGTACCCTTTTCAAAAGGTATCACATACCCTTTGCAAAAAGTCATTATAACAAATAAAAGCTATTTTATTTACTTATTTAGAAATGCAAATAAAATAAAATTGACACTAAAAACTCCTCCTATGTTAGGAGCCTAAACTGAGGGATTTTACCCTTAGTATATATAACGGTTGTGTTTGTCCTTCATTCTTTAAGAAGACCATGACATCAGGAAAATGATGACATGACTTGCAGTTGACTTTGATTTGAGTGAGGGAGGGCTGTGCAAGGTTACCAGCCTCACTTTCTCCTCCAGAGCCATTTGGCTTCAGTGGCCTGATATTCACCAGCAAGACTGGAGATGGCCCAGGATGTAATGGGAGACCCTGGCCCTTTTAGGCTAAGGCCTTTTCAGGTTCTCACTTTGAGTGAATAGGCCTCTTTGAGAAGTTAATCGAGGGGTGGCCCCTTTAATACAATGCTATGTATTGTATATGTCCATATCCTTTACTGGTCATAAACCTAATTTTTCAGAAGCTGATGGTGGCTAGGCTAGATGATTCCACAGGTCCCTCAACAACTCTGCAGTTCCTCGATTTTATGTGTAAGATGGATCACATTTTAGTACTAGGAACCGACTAGGAACTGACCCAGTGTTTCTGGAATAGAAGGACCTCCCTGCAGCAGCACATGCCCAGGAAGCACTAGTGTGGTGGGATTACGTATTTCAGTAGGTGGCACTCTTCCCTATGGCCAGAAATTAAGCCCTAGCTTGCTGCTGAATATGACCCTTCAGGCCTTTGGCTGAAATTGCATTGCTGAGTCCTCTTAATCCCAAAAGAGTCCACCAAAATCCTTCCTTGAATGGCATTTGTCAGCATCTATTACACAATTACTATGTGCCAGACACGGAGGATACAAAGAAAAGGCAAAAAAAAAACAGAAAGAAAACACAAAAATAACAAATCAGCCCCTGCCCTCAAGGAGCTCATATCCCAGTGGTGGAGACAGCACATAAATAATCAGGTGTGTACAAGATATGGACAGAGTATATGGAAGGCAGTCTCAGAGGGAAAAGGCACCAGCAGTGAGGGAAGGAGGAAACTGGGCAATATGTTTTTCTTTACTCCTACACTGGGGTTATACACTTGGGGTGATACAACAGTGACAAATCTGTAACTAGAAATAGAGGATGTAGCTGGATGGAAAATCGTGGTTTATTTGAGGACCTGGTTACAGGGCTTTTAATCCCATCTCTGCCATTAGCTATCTCGGAGTGCCTAGGAAAATCACTGCTCCTCTATGGGCCTCAATTTCCTTATTTGTAAAATGTGAAAGGGATTGAAAGAGGTTACCTTCTAGATCTAATGAGGATTCCAAATTACCCCCCTTTTAAGTGCTATTTCTTATTACCAGTTGTAATCCATGTTTCTCATTTTGCATTGATAATTTGGGGTGCTCTTGTTAAGGTGTGATTTTAAACTGTGATCATGCCATGGGGCATCCATGAAAATCAAATTCATGGCTGTACATGTCACACCATCTATTTACAATTATAAGTCTAGAATTGCAACAGACCTCAAGAGGCCTAATTCAACCCCTTATTGTACAGAAGAAACAGACTTGTGTGTTGAAGTGACTTGCCCCAGGAAGGATTTGAACCTATCTTCAATCCCTGTTCTTTCTATCAGGCATTGACTCAACGCTGTTACTTCTAGTTTTAACATGGCAAATATAAATGGTTGGGGGAGCTTTGTCACAAATCTAAGAGGTTTGGTTACAGCAAAAGTTTGAATGTAGTAAACTTTAACTTTTGTGATTGGGTTTTAACTATGACGATAGGGCTGTTTTTAAGATTCCTGATACTCTATGGAAGTTAGAAATAGGATTTTTTTTTTATTGGCACTCCCCGTGATTTCTTTGATATTGGAAAACTCCTGGTGAGCAAATTCCCTCCAACAATGCAGCTCAGCACCTGCCAGGCAATATAGGAGAACTGCCAGAGGCGCTGAAAGATTGTGATTTTCCCAGAACCACACAACTGGAATGTGGCTGGGTAGTATTTGAACCCAGCTCTTCCTGGGAGCCGAAGTGCATCCTGCCTCAGGAACACAAGACAAAAGCATCTATTGTTCCCGAGTGCCTTCCCCAAGTCCATTCTTAATTTGTGGGAGCATTTGGCTTAACTCAACATTTATTAGGCACCAGGCCCGACCGTGTGCCTGCTAGGCACAGGGGATTCAAAGAAAAGCAAAAACCCAGTCCCTGCCCTCGAGGAGCTCCTAGTCTAGCAGAGGGAGCCAGCACGCAGCCACCCCACCGAGGACAGGCTAAATTGGAGACATCCCCACCCCCACCCCTGGCTTTCTGCAGAGCGCCTCCCTGCCCCGCGCCCCGGAGGCGCTTAATGAGCGCCGGTTCCCGGCTGGCTCTCGAGCTGCAGTTGAGCCTCTCTGGAGGAGGGCAGGATGGGGCGGGGGGCGGGTTGGCGGAGGAGGGCCCGGGAGGAGCAAACTGGAGGACTCGACTGCTCCTGGACGGATGCGCTCTGCCGCTGCTGCTCTACTGCTGCCGGCGCGCTGCAGCTGGAGGCCTCGCAGGTTCGCACTCGTTGTGTGGGGGAGGGATCGTGGGAACTCGGCTCTTTTTTAGGGGCAACGCGGCAGAGAGGAAACTGAAGCCTCGGACTGGGGTGGGGGTATGTTTATTTTAGGGGGCAGGTCGGTCTTATTACCCGGGAAGCTGGGAGGGGGGTGACCTCTAACCCGAGGGCTCCGGGTAGAGGAGGGCAGCGTGGAGGCGGGGTCCAGGGCGTCTCTAGGGCCTCGACCCCGGCGATGGCGTCTGCGGCGATGGCTCCCCTCTGCCGGGTGTGTGATGGGCTAGGCGAGTCGGCCGGCCTGGCCGGGACTGAGCGGCTTGAGGGCGGGCGGAGGGTGCGCGGCGGCGGCGGCGGCGGCGGCGGCAGCGGCAGGAGGAGGAGGGTGGGCGGGACTGGCGGCGGCGGCGGCGGCGGCAGGGGGGGAGGGGGAGGAGGGAGCGGGTGTCTGTCGCACGCAGCTCCAGCCCGGGCGGCCCCTGGGAGAGTGGGACGCGTCCAGACCTTGGCGGGACGGGGACCGAACCGCGCTAGAGACCCTGTGGGGCAGGTGGCGACACCGGCAGAGCTTCCTCGGCCCGGGAGGAAGATGCTGGTGAGTGTAGGCCGCTTGGAGGAGGCTGGGGCTGGGGGAACGGAGCAGGCCCGGGCCGGAGCCGCGGTGTCGCAGTGACGGTGACCGCGACCGAGACGGCGCCCGACGGGACTGGGCCGGGCGCCGCCGGGGCCTTGGGCTGGTCTTGGGCACGGCTCTCCGGGCCGGGTGCTGGGGGAGGGGTGTGCGGAAGCGAGAGGTGCTGGCCCGGGCCGGGGGCCTCGTGTAGGTGCGTGTTGCGGGGGGAAGGGAGGGGAGGCGGAGGAGGGAAAGGGAAGAAAGGCGGTGGTGCGGTGGGAGTGCAGGTACTGAGTCACCCCGGCTGGCCCCTGCGGCCCAGGCCCCGGGGCTCTGCTACGCCCGGGGCTACTAACTACGCACTGGCTACAGGCCTTTCTCCCCGCAGCGGCGGTGGCGGCGGCCGAGTTCTGGTGGTTGTGACCGCCGCCGCCGCTGCCGCTGCCTCCCTGGCTGGACACGCCGTGCGCTCTCTGCCCTTCGGCCTCGGCTCGCCGCAAGGGCAGGGCCGGGCTGGGAGCCCAGCGCTTGGCCTCGGGGCGGAGGCGGGGGGTCTCCTTCACCCCCCCCCCTTCCGGGGACAGCGCTCTCGGCACCCCAGGCTCCGCCGCCTCGTCCTTCTCCCCTGAGCTGCCTCAGCGAGTGAGGGCGCGGGGGCGACAGCAGCGGCGAGGTGGAGGAGGTGGAGGAGGAGGGTGGGCAGGAAGACCGAGCTCGTTTTCCGGTTCCTGATCGCGTCGCGTCCTGTCCCGTTCCCGGGGGTCCTTGGGTCCTCTCTGTATGCCCACCCGCCCGTCGTCGGCTGGCCTCTTCCTTGCCGGGATCCCGGGGAGTTAAGTATTATCTGATGATAATCGTACCTTCTGGCCGTTCTCCCAGCGCCCCTCGGCCCTCCCAGGGCAGAGGCCACGGGGAAGAGGGAAGAAGAGAACGGGGTGCCCCTTCCCGCCGGGGACACTGAGGCAGCGGGGTCCTGCCCGAGCTGGGCCGGTCGGCGCCCCCTCCCGACTCTGGGGACCTGGGACGGGTGACATGCTTTGAGCGCCTCGGGACACGCGGAAGATAGAGAGTGACCCCTTGGGATCCACGGAAGCTTGGGAGCCCGGGGCGGGGGGCACAGGAGCCTCGGTGGAGTTATTCCGGTCAGGTGTAGACCCCAAAGCCAGGTTTCCTCGTCCTTTCTCCAGGGCAGGGCCTGAGCGATGGTTCCAGAGAGACCACGGAAACCGGCTGTGGTGTAGGTGTATACATCAACAGGGCATACCCAAAGTTTTTAGTGTGCTTTTAGCTATATCGAAATGCATTATGAAGCTTCTATTTTATGCAGGATATTTTAAAGCTGCTTGTTATGTTGCTGTTATGTCATACATAACAGAAAGACATTCTCAAAAGTCTTAATGGGCTTGAAAGCATATTCAAGTACACCATTAAGCTTTTCATTTATTTTATATCTATTGTTACAGGGCGTTTCAAAAGTCTTACTGCCTAAACTGCACCACGACTTTTGTGACACTAATTTGTAGTAACATTAGTATAGGTAACATATTAACCTAAGGTTTCATTTTTATAGAGAATGAAATTAAAGTTAATATAAAACAGAATAACATTTATATGTACATATACACATACATGTGTGTACATACACATATGTATATGTAACATAGGTGTGGATATATATGGTATACATACATAGGTGTCTATATATTTGAATGAACTTTTGTGCCTTTTCCCCTTGCATGTGTTACAGTAAATTCTGAAGACCGTTCTTAGTTCTAATTTCTGTTTAATTGCTTTGGAGGTGGTGGGATTAAAACAGTAAAGTTTTCATTTGAGATACAGTCATGCCTTTTATACCGTAGATAGGAAGCAAAATTTCATTTTTATTTTTATCACAAGCTTTGGCTAATTTAGGGGATGTATTGAAACAGAAGTATGACATTGATTTGTACATCATAAGCATTTGATAAAAAAAAATTTCCATTCATTCATGAATAGCTGTAATTTTAAAAAACCTCTTGGAATAGATTGCCAGTTGCAGGCAAGAGGACCTTTGAAGATAAAGTAGAGAATTTGAGAGGTCAAATTGCAGTCATCCTCACTTAACTTTCTGAAATGCTATGAATTTTATATACCTTAAGTTAATGTTCTGATGCTTTCAAACTGCAGCAAACTATACAATTTTGCCCCCCCCCCCCAAATCTCATCCTGGAAGTGTTGGCTATTTTGAGAGAGATTCTTCTCTTCATTCATTCTCTTCAGCTGGTGAAGTTAAAATTTTTTAAGCCTGGTTTTAAAATTTTCCATTTATTGCATTCATTTTTAGAGTAAAAAATCTATTGAATTTAAAGTATTCAGAACTCTAAAGATACTGGAACTCTTGCTTCAATTTGAATGTACACCTTTTTTGGAGTGTTCAATAGAGGAATATAATGTTGCTAAGTATAGGAAATTAACTTTTTTTTTTTTAAAAAAAAGGCCCAGTAATGTTTTCCCAATTGAACACTGTTTTTCAAGATTGTTTTTTCTTTAAGATCTATGTAAGCAAGAATTTTCTCCAGTGTACAAATTTTGTTTCTTAAGACCACCTACTCCTGTTCTTGCTCATAGGATCTAGTTTTGGAATAGGCCTTTGAGATAGTTTAATTTGACCTCCTCCCTCATTTTACAGATGAGGCAACTAAGACAGACAGGTGGCTTCCACATGGTCACATAGTTCCTTGAGCCAGGATTTTTTACTGTGCTATCTTGTTTAAGCTTTGCCATTATCCTGTTTCGGGTGTACCCTATGTTAAAATGCTAAGAACATGAATAGCTGCATGAAATGAGTATTTTTAGTCCTCTTGAAAAACAAAATTCTCATAAGAATTTAAGGTATACCACTATTCTGTTTTTTATCTCTTACAGCTCTTAGTACAGTGCCTTGTACGTAAAAGCCAGATAAATATTTGATTGGTAGGATCATTCCTAGTTTAGGCCTTGAGAATGTAGTTATGTGTCAAATTGTGAGTTTCAAGCAATGCATGAACTTTTAGCAAGTTTTTTCATCAACAATTTCGTTGTATTTTGTTATTTGTATTAGAGGTTGGTTGTTAGTAATAGAAGGATAGAAGATAGACACTGGACCTCTGATTTCTTTGAATAAGGATAATCTTGCCAATACCAGTGGGCACCTACTCTGCAAATTATAGTCTTAGAGAGTTGCCTTGGGGGCACAAAGGTTTTAAATGACTAGGTTCACACAGCCAGTATGTATCAGAGGTGGCGCTTGAACCCAGGTCTTTCTGGCTCCAGGATCAGCTCTCTACTATGACATGAGGCTCCTTTCAGGGTAGAAAGAACATTAAAAGGTCACAGTCTTGCCCATGAAATTAAGAAATAAGAATTTTTTCTAGTTCCCATTATTTAAGTTTTAGAAGGATGGAAAACCAGTTAGAACATTGTATTAGATTTTATTTGGAAAACGTTACTTATTTTAGCTTACAAGTTACTTCATCTCCATCAGATAGGACTTTTCTCTTACTTGGAAGTGATTTCTTTCTCATCTAATCTTGTACTTTAACCTCCTTAATGCACTTTCATTCTCATCTGTGTTATATTTGTTCTCTCCTTGCAGTAACAGTATTTATCTTTAATCTCTCCTAGTGCTTTGAGAATGGTAGGCAGTATACTCAGTGAATGTTGGCTGAGGGACAGCTAGGTGGCAAAGTGTTGAGTAGAGCACTGGCCCTCGAGTCAGGAGGACCTGAGTTCATGCAGCCTCAGACACTTGACACACTTACTAGCTGTGTGACCTTGGGCAAGTCACTTAACCCCAGTTGCCTTGCCTTTTCCCCTCAAAAAAAAATGTTGGCTGAATGAGTGAATATGTATTGAGATAGGAATCTAGTTAGTGGTGTACCTAGTCAGACAAAATGAAGCAGTTGGTAATGTTGTATGCCATAGTATTGCCATATTGGCAATAGTGCTTATACTTGTTATTCATTCAGCAAAACATTTATCAAGTGCCTGCTGTGTGCCAGGTGCTATGCTAGGCATTGGGGATACAAAGACAAAAACTGAAGCAGTTTAGCCTATTTTGGGGAGACAAGGGGGAAAAAAGTACCTGGAAAAGTAAATATGTAATATCTACCAAGTACAAAGTAATTTTAAGGGATGCCTGAAGGAACTGGGCAGGAATCAGGATAGGCTTCATTCCTGTAGAAGGTAGAACTACAGCTGAGCCTTAAAGAAAGCTTGGGAATTTGAGGTGATAGTGGAGAAGGGAGAGCATTCTCTGCATGGAGCTCAGCCTTTTGAAATCAGTGAGAGGAGATGCTGTGTTGAGTTGGGGGACATCAGGCAATCTACTTTTCTGCATTACAGAGTGCAGTCAGTAAGCATGGAAAAGTAAACTGGAAGTAGATTGTGAAGGATTTTAATAGCTAGGAAAGAGGAATCTGTATTTTATCCATGAGACAAGAGGGAGCCAATGGAGATTCTTGAGCACAGGAATAATGTGGTGGGACTTGGAGAATATTATCAGGTTTGGCAAATGGATTAGAGTAAGAGGAGGTTGAATGCAGGGAGATCAGTTAAGAGGCTATTTCATTTGGTAAGAAGAGAAATGAGGAATACCTGAACTCTAGGGGTAATGGTTGTGTGAGCAATAGGAAGGATATTGTTTAGAGGTAGAAAAATCAACATTTGCTGCTGATTGGATCTGAGGGGTGAGTGAGGATCTTGGTGACTGGAAAGATGGTGGTACCCTCAACAGAATTAAAGAAGTTAGAGGAGGGATGGATTTGGAGAGAAATACACTAAGATTATTCAAATCTGTTAGCTGTTGCATGCCAGTATCATCACTTTTTAAACTCAGAGCCACTGAGGAGCAAAAATTGTTGACCAGATTTTCATTCTTTGGTATTTTTGCCCCCCGTAGGTTTCATATCTTTGGAGCTTTCTGAGTCTGGTACTCTTTAAAGTCTTATGCATAGTGATCAGCAGGAAGTCCTGAAGTATTTTCACATTTGTAGGGAGAAGGAGCTAAGTGGAGCAGTGGATGGGGCCTAGAGTGTGGAACGCCTGAGTTCAAATTTGACCAGTCGCTGACCCTTATTAGCTTTATGTCCTTGGGTAATTCAATTAATCTGTTTGCCTCAGTTTTCTCTACTATAAAATGGGGATAATAATAGCACCTATCTTCCATGGTTGTTGTGAGAATCAAATGAAATAAATTCATAAAGTACTTGACGCAGTGCCTGGTGGCACATAGTAGGCCCTATATAAAATGCTAGATATCATTATTACTATTATTAAAACCAGAATAACATTTGATTATAGAGTTTATTCCTCAGTTAACTTTAAATGCCTTTAATTAAAAAATAGATTTGGCATTTCATTAAAAATAGTAACCCATTAAAATTGATAAATAAAATTTTAATAATAAAAATAATTTGGAGAAAAACTTTAAAAAAGTTTTTCATATTCAATGTTTGTAATATGTAAATATAATTGCTTGCATTTATATAGTAGCTGTACACAGACATGCTTCCAGGTGACCTAGGTACATATAAAAGTGAGCTATGGCTAATGAAATAGCTTATTATATGTGTAGAACTTTGCAAACCTTAAAGCACTCGGTGCACGTTCCCTATTGTTACTGCATTTGCTCTTAAGCTAGTGCCATCAACAGTGGCATACTAAATGTTTTTATTTTCAAATAGGCAAATTTTGAAAGAATCTTACTCATTAAAATATGATTGTAAAGGAAGTCATTGTAATGACTTTTTTTGGTGAAAATCTTGTTATATTGAAGCAGTATGAACAAGCATACTCCTTAGAAAACAAGAACAATAGAAGAGGGAAATAAAAGGGTACTGTGAATTAAGGCAAAGGGATATAGGGTCATTTGGTTACCTGTGGTAGGAGTTTCCACATAGAGACCAGTACATTGTCAACGGTATAATAGCTAATAAAAATAATAGCTAACATTTCTAGATGAGATTGACTACCAAAGATGATTATATTCATTCTTCTCTTCCCTCCCCCCTCTTCCTCCCTCCCTTTCACTCAAATGAAGGAACACATTCAGGCTGAAGTGGCATAGCAATAGATTCTGCAGTTCTGGTGGCATTATTGGTATTTATGTTACAGCTTATGGACCCTGGCAGAGTTTTAGTGAGCTAGAATAGTGTAATGGGAGGAACACAGAACTTGGCATCACAAAAGACCTAGGTTTGTATAATCACCTCTGACATTGTGGCTTTGGGCCAGTTATTTAACCTCTCTGAGCCCTAGTCACCTAATCTTGTAAAATGATGTCAGAGTAATAGATGGAATTTCCTCCCCTCCACTATTACCATGAGGTAGTTATTCATCCTGTGAAGATTTGATAGGAAAATTTACCTTCCTTCTGGGGCGAGTTAACACTCCCACTCATTTGCACTTTCTGTAATTTGGAATAAAAGCTGACCTGTAACTAATGTGCATTGTTACCTTTTGAGTATGTTCTCAGGGCATCTGGGGACACTTTAATATGATTTATTCACTTATTTTCAATCACTAAGTTCAGTGATTTTCTCAAATTAAGATTTCAGTGGGGACAGAGCTCTACTTTGGTAGAAATTGAACCTGATCCATGAATATCTGTGTGTCTACCTCATAGAATCTGTAGCTTACTAAATACAAAGCTTTTCTGGATTCTTCAGATTATTAGCACTCCTGAAATTGCTCTGTACTACTTTTGTATACTTACATACATATTGTAACCCCTTGGAATTCAAGCTTCTTGAACATAATACTTTTCTAAGTACATTTTTTTTCCTTAAGGTATCCCCAGCACAGGGCTTTGCAGAAAGTAGGTATTCATAGTTGTCGAATGACATTTTTCTACATTGACATATTCATCTTTTCTCTTTCTCAGTAGGGTTCAGATAGAAATGGGCTAGAGGAAAATCATTTTTCTGCTATTTTACATTCAATATTCTGTGAACAACTGTGCAAATGTATAAAATGACTGCTTTTTATAATTGAATGAATGAAAATATTTATGAAATACTATAGGTCAAGAAAAATCAAGATAGTCTCTGCTGTCAAGGAACCTATATACTCTAATTGAGAAAGACAACATGTAAAAAAAAATTCAGGTGCCAAGTAGAAAGGCCTGGAAGTCCTCTATTTCTTCAGAAAGAATAGAGTTGGTAACTTCCATCATCTAAACTGTGAGCAACTAGAATAAGTTAGTTCATTGAGAGTCTAAGGATATAAAATCATTTTCTTTAGACTCAGTGAATGCATCTTCAGGACTTCAGTAAAAGGAAGGATAATGGGAATGCAGTACATTTTGTTCCGCCTCCCTCAGGCTTTCACTTCCCTTGGTGTCTGTTGTCGAAAATTTTTCATTCTTTGTAATTTGATGGTTGTGACTCTTGGGGCTATGTTATCTATTAAATTGGGGTTTTAAAAGTAGAGGAATTAGGAGAGGTGAAAAAGATATGTACAAACATAAAAACAAAGATTAGGAATGGAATCCATATGTATGTATGTGTATATATATTTATCAATACCTATATATAAATATATCCATGCTCAATTGTAGGGGAGGGGGAAGGAAGGAGGAAAAAAGAACCGAGTTAAAAGTGTACAGCAGAGAACAAAAGAAAACCTACAAGGAAGCAAAGAAAAGATGGACAGCTTTTAGCATAACACATAGCATTTAATATATAGAACTTTCTTGAAATGGAAAGCTATTGCTATATATTCTGAATCTTCTCTGATCTGCTATATGCAGAACACTTTATATTTTGTATTTAAGTTTATAATGTTTATTTTTCTTAGTATATATTTAAATTTTAGTATTTGTCTAAAATTTAAAAAAAATTATTGAGCCTTGACACTTACAGGCAATATTTATTATCAGTAATAATGTTTTTGGACAGTACATGTTTCTTCTTTGGTTTGGTGGAACTAAATTCTCAGTGAGAAAATTCCTACCAGTATAAATTGGTGCTTGACCTGCAGCTCATGCAAGTCTTAGAGAATTGCCTGGGATATTGTTTTAACAATCCCACTAAAGCCCAACAAGAACTCTTCCAGCACACTGCAAAAGTGCAGGTTCTTTTGATCTGCTTTACTAAGAAAAGCTACATGAAGGGGTTGACAAGCTTACTTACTTTAAAAGCACACAAATATCATTCACTTAGTTCAGGGGAAAAAGCCAGCACCCTGAACTTCAGAACAAATACAAACAAATTACAAACATCAACAGACAGACCTTGTCTGATTCAAATCTCAATACATAGTTACCAAAGTTCAACAAAGTCTCAGCATCCAGGTTTACGAGCTGGGGACTCCTTAGCTACAGCTGCCCGGAGTCTCTGCATCAGCACCATCACGAGTGAGAGCCCTAAAGAAATGTCTCTGTTCTTTCTTCTTATAGGGCTTCAGATGTCATCAAATGTCATCTGAATGATCAGAATAGGTCAAGAATAGGCTGCTATGATTGGCTCTTGAGTTAGCCCCTCCCCTTAGGACCCTGGGAGGTTCACATACGCATAGGTTAGGTTAACACCTAATAGGGGTTTGGGCCTGGGGCTTAGCACCTAGTAAGGCTCAATGAAATACGCTGAATTACTCAAAGGAAACAAAGGCTAAGAGCCCATTTTGCTTACCAACACAGATACAGAGAGAAAAAGTAGGGTCACACAGCCATATGTATGTGTCACAGGTTGAATTGAAACCTAGATTTTCTTGATACTGAGGTAGCTTTAGATTTTTACCCATTACAACATTGTCTGTCATCTTGTTCCCTCCTGGGACAAGGATAAGACAAGTTACTATCTTGCTGCTGTTCTTTGATATTTAATGTTGTATATTGCACAGGTAGATTTCGTAGTTGAATATTGAATAAAAATATTCGGGCATAAATTGATCATGTAGGTTTACTGAAAGCATCCTTAGTACAACTTCATTAGTAGACATAACACCTTAGATGGCATGAACCTCATCATGTTGCTATGTGATTTTGATCTCTGCTAAGTGTTTCAAAAATCTTTTAATGCTGTAACTTGGAAATTAGAATTAAAATGGTTTTGTTTTTCTAGGTAATTGTGGCTAACAGTTTGGTCAGTGGTAATGGTCAGGTAATGATAGAGTTGCTGTTTTAGAGTTTTCTGGGATATTTTAAAGTCAGTATTTATAGTATTTGTCTTCTATCCATGAAGAATAATGAATTTCCCATGTATGTTTTTTGGTGCCAGCTCATGTCTTACTAGGAATTTGGTGGGTGCTAAATTTTTGTTGTCTTTAGTGATGTGTGGCAATTTCCTATGTTAACTTGCATAGTTCAATTCAAATCAGTACAATAAACACTTATTTAGTCACCTGCAAAGAGCTTCTTTTTTGTTTTCCCAGCTATGAACACTATGCCCAGCTATAGTGGCCACTTAATAAATGTTGACTGATTGATTATAAAGACCATACAAAAAGAGATGGGGAGGGGTGTATTGAGAATCACATGGGCTCTTAGCACTTATTCAACCAAGTGCCCTTGAAGAGTTTGGCCTTTGTTTCCTTGATTAAATTAGCAGTCTTGGTTGATCTCCTTGCCTCAAGGGAAAGCCTAGTTTACGTGGGTTTGAGTGACATGTTTGTGACATCAGAGGCTTTTAGACCACATGGGTTTAAGTCGAATTTTTGTGATGATTTTAGGTCGAGTGAGTGAATCACATGTGTGACTCACCTTTGACCCTGAACAAGATATATAAAACCAGAGGTTGGCTTTCTTTTTTCGGAGCTCTGAGCTGCAGCAGTAGTGACTCGTGCCTCTGAGCCAGCCGTTGTCGAGCTCCCTGCTGAATTAAAATGTTGGTAACTATGAATTATATTTGGTCTGTTTATAAATGTGTGTTTGTAATTTGTTTGTATTTGCTGTTCAGGGTGCTGGCTTTTTCCCCTGAACTAAGTGAATGATATTTGTATGCTTTTAAAGTAAGCTTGTTAACCTCTTAACGTTGCTTTCCTTAGTAAAGCAGATCAAAAGAACCTGGGCTTGCAGTTCTATGAGCTGATTGTTGTTGGTTTTACACCCCCCACAGCAGCTGCTAGCTGAATTGTTTCAACAGGGGGGGAGGTGCCAAGGTGAGGAGTTGGGATGGAGTTGTTAACAGGAGACACAAGAGCATCTGGAGGCCTTTCTGCCTCTATAAAGGAAAACTTTGGGAACAGTTCACTACTCTGTCCCTCCCATCAGAGGGGAAAGGAGTCTGAGAAGTGGTTTTTGAGGATTAGCATCCTAGTGATTAGGAATTGGTGAGCTTATCCTGGAAGGGGCATCTTGTTCTGTGGAATTGATATCAGGCAGAACTACAAGTGCAAATCTGCATTGATCCCTAAGTTTGGGTCCCTTGAAGGTGAACCTTCTATAATTTCTAGTGACCTGGACCTGAGTTGCTATTATTAAAACCCTCAATTTTCACAATTAAATCCTTATGACTCAGCTATTCTGTAATTCTTTGCCAAGATAGTTTTGGTTGAGTTAAGTGTAGATGTCATCCATGGAGGCACTTTTGATTCCACTCTTGGGTCTTAGCTGTTTCATAGATTTCTATCTTGATGAAAACCATCAGCTACATTCAACAAGTCTGGTAGTATATACTTATCAATCATCTTTGACTATTGATGTCTGTTCCAAAAGTGTTTCTGGGTTTTGTTTTGTTTTGTTTTTGGTTTGTTTCTCTTTGCTGGTTTTTTTTTGACCTGTTTTCGGATACTTTTAACAATGCCTATGAATCTGCTTCGTCATTTTGGGTGTGGCAGTCCTTTAGGGTTGTATTAGGGTAATTCTCCCCCCCCCCATGTTTCATAAATTCTTTTATAAGACACTTTCTGAAAATGGACAGTAAAACTGATATTGCTTCAGCTTTGATTTCTGAATGGTAGTCTATGTCTGAATATGTTTAGAGAATTCTTATCTTGAAGGGTCTGCTGGAGGAAGGAAGGCATTAAGTATCACCATCATCCATTGACTCCAATTTCAAGCTTAAAGTCTGTAAGCCTCAGTTTTTCCTTAGTATATGTTGAGAATCTTAAAATTAGTGCGTCCAAATGACCTTTTTCTGCCTTTGAGAAGATTCCATGAGGTGAAGGAGCTACTTAATGTGCTTTTTGATCTATCTATAACTTGATGCCTTCTAATAATAAGTGGCGAGATGTTTTCATTCACCTCCTATGGATTTAGTTACTTAGGAGAGATGATAATGGATCTAGGCAGAACCATAATTGATTATTATGCTAATTGATTTGGCTGTATGTTTTAAATAAAAGAATAGTTTGTCCATGAGGGCAGCAAACCCTCCAGTACTCTATCCTAGACTTGTGTTTTGTGTATTTGCTGGACAGAAGAAAGCCGTGAGTTCAGAATTGAACAAAAGATTTTGTAATAATCAACAAAGGAAGTATAAATGTTAGTGCCTTTTGGCATCTTGTATGGTAATTACCAAATTGATAATAAGTTGCTCTTTACACTTCTGGGATTTTTTTGTTCTTTGAACAATATGTTATTTTATTTAAGATACCTAGGTATTGTTGTTAATATAAAATCTGAATATTTTGTATAAGGTACAAGAAAATATAATTGGAAGGTTTGTTAGTATTTGATCTTGTTGGGGTAGATTTATGATGCCTTCTGTTCAGAAGGGGAGAAGTCAGACTTATCTGAGAGGAAGGTCATAAAGTAGTTTGCTGGAGCCACTGCTAAGTGTTTGATCCAATAATTATGTTTTATCTGCCACACTGCTTTCCAGTTTTGCAGAGAAGTTAAGTTTGCCAACTCTTTGACTTTAGTTCAGTTTTTCATATTAACACTACACAAACTTTCCACTTTGATTCTGCTTTTGTTTTCACTGTATTGGACTTCTTGTAACTATATTTTTTCTCCTTTGGAGATCCTTTTTTTCCCCTCATTTCTTTACTTCTCAAGTCTTTGTGTGAAAAATATTCATGGATATTGAATTTTTTTTCCTGCCTCTCCTTTTTTACTTTTGAAAGCAATTGTAGATTAAGAAAATCCAGAATTTCTGACGTGCTTCTACTTTCCAAATTTCTTTCAATTTACTTCTTTTTGTGTTGTCTTTTACTGGGCAGTTAGTTTTTTACTGCATCTATGAGCTAGATACTGATTCCAGGATTCCAGTATCTTTCTGCATATTTTAAATGTTTTTCTCAAGTTGCTTCTAATGTAGTGCTCAGTCAGTAAGCATTTATTAAGTACCCTGATATGTGCCAGGCACTATGCTAAGCACTGGGTATACAAAGAAAGGCAAAGGAATCCCCTGCCCTCAAAGAGCTCACAATTTGATTGGGGAGATGAGGAGCAAGAACAAAGAACTGACGAACAAAAATATGCTAAGTATGGAAGATAATCAGTGGAGAGGAGGAATAAAGAGGGATCAGCAAAGGCTTCCTGTAGAAGGCTTGATTTAGGTTGGGATTTGAAGCCAGGAGGGGGAGGCAAGGAAGGAGCTGATTGCAGACTTGGAGATAGCCAGTGAAAATGCTCAGAGCACAGAGATTGAGTGTTCAGGAATAGTGAGAAGACTGGTCTTATGGCTGAAGAGTATGAGGAGAGATGTAAGGTATAAGAAGATACGAAGGTAAGGGTGGGAAGAGGGAGGGCTAGGTCAGGGGTGGGGAGCCTGTGGCCTCAAGGCCAAATCCTTTTATTGAGGGGATTTATTCTGTGAAGTTTGGGTTCAGTCACCAGGCCCCACCAAAGGACCTAAAGGGCCACATGTGGACTCAAGGCCTGCAGGCTGCCCACCCCTGGGCTAGGTTATGAAGGCTTTAAACAGAAATTTTGTGTTTGATCCTGGAGTTGGACCCATTGGAGTTTAATGAGTAGTGAACTGACATGATTGGACCTCAAATTGGGGAAAATTATTTTGTAGGCTGAATTGAGGATGGACTAGAGTGAGGAGAGACGTGGCAGGCAGACCGTAAAAATCCAGTTATGAGGAAATGGGGGCCCGCACAAGAGTAGTGGCAGTGTCAGAGGGAAGAAGTTAGTATATTTGAGAGATTTTGTGAAAATGCAGTGGATAGACCTTGGCAACAGATAGGTGGGAGGTGACAGGAGTCTGGGGAATTTATACATTACACACCAAGCCCTCATCTTAGAAATTTGATATGAAGATTTTTTTTTTCCCATTCAACCACTTACTTTCTTAGCCTTGGGTGCATTAATGTTTCTGTGCAGAAAGAAACTTTTCAGTTTCATGTAATCAAAGTAACAGATTTTATTCTTTGTAACTGCCTTTATCTTGTTTGGTTAAGAATAAATTTACCCATAGATGTGAGACAGAGATGTCTGCTTCTCTTCTGATTTTTTTTTTGTGTTATGATCTTTAATATTCACATCAGATAGACATTTATAATATGCTGTGAAATACAGCATAACTTGGGAAATGTTGGACAAAATAAATGAAAATACAGTAAAACATAGATGATGTTAATATGTGGTTCTCTAAGTCAATTTGTGGTCTGCAAAGTTGCTTGGGTAGAGTTTAGTGGTCTCCCTTTCTTTTTGAATTTGACACTTCTGGCATTAGATGTTGGTTGCTTAATTTCTACCAGACTGCTTTCCAGTTTCCCCAGCAAATTTTATGAAATTTTCTGTTTTATTGAATTCTGGGTTATTGAATTTCATTGTTGTTGATTCTCCTTTGTCTTTTCCATTGATCTACTTCTCCTAATCAGTACCAGATTGTTCTGATGATTGCTGCTTTGTTAGGTAGTTCAAGATCATTCAGTGTTATTCCCTCTTCATTCCTACCTCTTTTCATAATTTCCCTTGGTCTTCTAGATCTCGTTTTTTCAAAATGAATTTTGTTAATTATTTTATCAAGTTCTATAAAGTATCCATTTGATAATTTGACATAGCATTCAAAATGTAAATTAACTTTGATATTGTCACATTTTTATTAAATTGGCACAGCCTAGCCATGAGCACTGAATGTTCTTCTATGTAAGTTGTTCTTCAATTTTTTAAGTAACACAGTGTAATGGAATCTATACAAGTATTTTGTGTGTTTTGGCAGATTAATTCCCACATACTTTATTCATTTTATAGTTATTTGGAATAAGATTTCCCTTTTTATTACTGCTTCATGGATTTGGTTATTATATACAGTTGATTTTTAAGGCTTTGTTTTGTAGCTTTCAACTTTATTGAAGCTATTGTATCAATTAGCATTTTTGCTGATTCCCTAGGATTTTCCCAGTATAGTATCATATAAAAAACAACAGATGATTTTATCTCATCTTTACATACCTTTATGCTTTTAATTTCTTTTAGCTCTGTTACTAGCATTTCCAAAGCTATCTAATAATAGTGGGGAGATTGGATGTCCTTGCTTTACTACTGTATGTATTGGGAAAGGTTCTAGTGTATCTCCATTGCATGTGATGCTTGCTTTTGATTTTAGATGGGTATTTTTTATGATATTTTTTCAAAAAGGTTCCACTTTGCCTGTACTTTGTGGGGTTTTGGCATACTTTGTCAAAAGCTTTCCCTTCACATATATTGAGGTAATCGTGTAGTTGTGGCTATTTCTGTTTTTAATAGAAGTGATTATATTGATTGTTTTCTTAATGTTGAACCATCCTTACATGTCTGATATATTGGTCATGATGAATGATTTTTTTCTTTTTTGATGAATTGCTGTAGCCTGAAGAGTTTATTTTAAAATTTTAGATTGTTAATGATACTGTTTTGTAGGGGGAGGGGTTTGTGCTTTGTTTTTCCCTAGTAAGATATTAGCACTATATTTGTTTCACAAAAGGCTTGTAGTAGAGTGTTTTAATTCTCCAGTGAATCCATGAGGACCAGGAATTTTTTTTTGCTTTGGTAGTTCCTTTACAGCTCTTTCTGTTTCCCTTATTGAAATTGAATTATTTAAGATTTCTAGTAGTTTTTCTATCTGTTTGAGTATTTATATATTTGAAACCATTTCTCATTTTATTTTGTGTTTTTTTTTAACTTACAACTGTATATTGAGGATCTGATAATACTTTTTATTTTTCTTGGTTTTGTTGTGATTTCACTTTGTTTGCTAGTTTGTTTTTTTACCTTAGTTTGGATAAAGGCTTATTAATTTCTATCCATCTTCTCAGAGAATCTGCTTCTAATTTTATTTATTTCTATAGGGTTTTTTGGTTCCCAGTTTATCTATTTCTCTTCCAATTTTTAATATCATCTCGTGCTTATTTTAGATTTATTTGTTGGCTTTCTAATTTTTTAAATGCACATTCAATTCACTAATCCTCTTTTCTGTTTTGTTAATGTATGTTTGTAGGAGTATGATTTTTCCCTCCTAAGCAGACTGCTTTAGCTGCATTCGAGAAATTTTGGTATGCTATTTCGTTGTTACTGTTTTCTTTTCCATAGTTATTAATTATAAGATTTGTTCTCTGACCACTCATTACTCACTCATTACTTCCTCGTTATGTCTTCCATTTAAGTCTATCTTTTGTGCTCACTGAACTGATTACTATTTTTATTATGTTATGACCTATAAAGGATATGTTTATTCTGCTTTTTTACATTTGTTTACAATATTAGTATGCCCTAATGTATAATCAGTTTTTTGCAAACGTTTCTTTTGGTCCTTGAAAATAAACTGTTCTGTTTCAAAGACATCCTAAATGTTTTAGCTCTAGGTTCCTCCAGTAGTTTTGTTCAAATCTATATTTCATCTTTTACCTTTCTGTTGTACCTATCCAATACTGAGAAAAGCATATTGAAATCTCCTGCAGCTTGTTGAATTACTGTTTCTCATAACTCATTTAATTTTTCCTTCAAGAGTTTAGATGCTTGCACTTTCGGAGCATATTAGTTTAATATTGATATTGGTTTATGATTCCTTTCATCATAATGTAGTTTCCTTGCTTATCATTTTTGTGGTGTCATTTTTTTTTTGTTATGTACCTTGTCTGATGGCATGATTGTAGTTTTTTTTGATTCTCTAGAAAAAAAAATTTTCTTCCAGCCTCTCTTTTTTATTCTACTTTTTAAGGTGTGTTTCTTATAAGCAAGAGATTGTGAAGTTTTGTTTTCTTGCCAACCTATCACTCTTTTTCATTTTATTGGATTGTTCAATCCGTTCATGTTTCCTCCATTTGTCTTTTATTTCCAGAATGGATTTTTTTTCTTCTCCTTTTCTTCTCTAAACACAATACTTAGGCTCTTTAGTTATTTTAACTTTTAAAATTTTTGTTCTTTAGTCATGTTCACTTCTACATGATGTGGTTTTCTTAGTAAAGATACTGGAGTGGTTTGTCATTTACTTATCCCGTGTGCCCTCATCTTACAAAAATGAGGAAATGAAGCAAATTAAGTGAGTTGCCTGGAGTCATACAGCTAGTGTATAGTTCATGTCTGAGGCCAAATTTGAACTTGGATTTTCCTAACCCTATCCGCTGCACCACCTCACTGCCTTTTTTAATTCTAAAGCATCCCTATTCCCACTGAATCTTTTCCCCTCACTCTCAGAACTGTCTGCACTGCCCCCGCCCCGCCCCTCTGTCTGTCCCATTCCACCCCTTCATTGGTAACCCCTTTCCTTGGTTTTGGAATTTTACTCATTAGCTCCTTTTCCTTTTATCTAGTCATTTAATTCTTCTCTTTTTTTCACATGAAAATCCTCCTTCTTCTCCTCTACTTCAACGTATTTTGTTTTTAAAATTTCATTTTCTGCTTCTTTTCCTAAAAATTTATTTCTTTCTGTCATTTCCTTCATTGTCTTTTTCTATTCTAGACTTATATTCTTTGCTTCATAGCTCTTGTCTTTATTTAGTCCTTTAGTCTCTGTATTTATGGAATTGAATTCCTTTTTATAAAGAGTTTCTGTGTTACTGCCTTGTGTGGATCTTTGCCCTGCCTCTCCCCCCCCACCCCAACCTCACTCTTAGAAATACCAGCTCCTGCAAATAATAAAAAAGATATCCCATGGTAGTAATTGTCTTTTGTCCCTAATCATACAGTTCATTATTAAATTTTGCCCTTCCCTTTACATTTTCCCCCTTTTTTTGCTGTGAAATCATCTCCAATGCACTCCCACTTTTTGGCATGTGTGTTCCTCCATGAGCTTCGATCTCTCTTCTCCTGGGGTACGATGAACAGTCTCTAATACCAAATCTCCCTGTAGATTATATCCATTGTTAGGTCCTTATCTTCCTTTACACATATCATCTCTCTTCACATTCTAAGTTTCATCATTGGCACCCTTTCCTACTACTGAAACAGGATTTCATCCTTTTCTTTTCCCTTGTTTCAGAACCTCCCTTAGCCGCCTTACTTATTACCTTGTAGACTTTATTTTTTCTTAGAGACTACAGGAATTATTTTAATTTTTACCCTTTGGTTTGTTTAGAATACATCACACTCCCTCCTCTCCTCTCCTCCCTCTTTTGTGTACTTTCTTATTCTTAATTAAATCCCACAAGAATATTGATTCACCTGTAGGTAGAGTGTTGAGAGCTTTAGCCCATGATATTCCAGGCCTGTTTCTCCACCTTTTTGCTTTCTGTTTTCACCCTTGTCTACTTATAGAAAGAAATTTCTTACAGGTATTTTTGTTGTCCTTACTTGCTATGTTTGTCTGCTTTTTAATATTTCTGTTGTTTGGGATGTTTGAAAAGCAAATAATTTCTTCAGGCCTGGTTTTCTTTCTAGGAAGATTTTAAAGATCTTTTATTGGGTATCTGTCTTTTCCTTAATAGTTAGGCCCAAGTTACAGGGCATATTCCTTTGGGTTGCATCTTGAGCTCTTTTGCTCTTCAGAACACAGTCTTTTGATAGATACAGAATAGCCTTCTGTTATTTGAATTTCCCTTCCTTTATATGCGAAGGTCTTTCTCCTGGCTACTTGAATAATTTTTGTCACTAAAATTGTTCAGTTTAATACTGTGTGTTTTGGAGTTTGTACTATAAGGCTTATTTTTTCCCCCGGGCCTATAGATTCTTCTGAGTGGCACTTTGGGCGTTTTCCGTGTCCAGAAGTTCTTGTAAGTTTATTTCTTGCATTATGGTACTCAGGTTTTTTTTCACATAATCATAGTCTTCTGGGAAACCTATAATTCTTACATTATCCCTATGAATCATACTTCGAGGGTAATGTTTTACTTATATAGAGAGATTATATTTTCTTAACATTTATTGCTTTTTACTTCTTCCAATTTATCCTTCATATCTGTGTATTTTCATTCCTATGTGGTTATTCTTTTTGATTTCTTTGGTAAGACTTGGTACCATGGATTCAAGTTTTTCTATTCTTCCAATTATTGTGCTTTGTAGGCCATGTCTTTTGCTTTCATAATTCTTATTTCTCTTTGAAACATATCCATAACTTCTTAATGTGGTTCTGTGTTCTCTTAGGAATCCACAGGATCCTCTGCCTCATTAGATATCGATTTATTTTCTTTAGTCTTGTAATATTTATTCATAGATATCTGGACTCTTTTAATCGATCTGGAGACCATTTCCCCTTCTGCTACTAATATCTTGCCTCTTCGTTTATCTTTACCTTAAAGTTCCTTAACTCACTGTGGTAATCTTTGGTAATTTCAGTCTTTTTTCCTTATGTTTCCCAGTTCCTCACTTTCTGACTCCTTCCCCTTTGATAATTGTTTTTCTCAAAGCCATCTTAACCTCCTTCCATAGTTGACAATTAACATTTCATTGGCCTTAGTCTCTGCCCCACAGGACCTCTGAGTTGACATTTCAGCACTGTGATGCTTCTGTCCCAAGCTTAGCAAGCTTTTGCTTTTTGATTTTCAGGAGATTAGGAGGAGAATTTAGACTTGAGCTCCATTGCAAGGCCATGACTAGGATCATTGGGGAGGGGATCCTGATTCAGTGCTTTAGGAGTTATGTAATAGCAGCCCTTGCAGCAAGTTCATTGGATTATGACCTCATTAGAGTTCTTAGTGTTCTAGACCAGTACTATTCAACTAAAATAGAAATGGATTCCTGGACTTTGGCATTTCTGTCCTAGACTGTGGAGGCAACTAAAATTGCTTTATCTCTTGTGCATCGTTCCTATTTTGGAGTTTTTTGAGAGGTAGCGAAGTTGTAATAAATGCCTAGTCCTCCATTGTTAGTCATTCTCCCCTATTCTTTTTTTTTGTTTTCTAGTTCAGCCAAGAGTGACTGGGTTATCTGTTTGATTTCTAGACCCTACACAAAGGCACTTTTTAGTGTGTTTAGACAAAATTCCAAATACAGCCAAACAGTTTAGAAATTCATTAGAATTTTAAACAGGATTTTACTGGTCTGACAGTTTTTAACATGCAAAATAAAATTTTTTTCTCTTTTAAAAATAATATCTTAGTACTTTAGTGGATCTGTGGTCTCATCATGTATATATTCTTTTCATCAGTGCAGATCTGAGTCTAATTCATTGTTTGCCTGTTTGTCCCAGATTTATATATTGATTTAGTACCTCAATGGATTGGCAGCCTAATTATGTGTTACAGAGTTATTAGGATAGTCTTCTGAGTATTTATGAATATTAACAGGAACATCTAGAGGACCTTACCATCTATAGGAAATCCTATTGCATTTGGATCTTATACAGGAATACCCTCCGTGACAATGACAGAGATCTTTGGGTAAGCATACCTCTTTATTCTTGATTGACTTTTCAAAATCAGAGGGTCATTGAATAGTTATCTCCATAGTTGCAGTTGTCAAAGTATCTTGTTTGATCAATGGGAACAGCTAATTAGTAAGTGTCATTTTGAAAATGGATCTTGTATTTCTGGGCAAGTGCTTAAACGCCAGGAGTGTCAAGGCAACTGTTTAGGTTATATAGTCTGTAAATGTGTTAGAATTTGGAAGATGTGAGTTCACATTCTGCCTGAGACATACACTAGCTTTGTGACCTTGCGTAAGACATGTAGCCTCTCATCCTCTGTTGAATTGCGTATGAAATAGGGAAAATAACCTCCTAGATTGTTGTGAGGACCAAATAGGATGACGATGTACAAAGCTTTTCCAAACTTGAAACTGCTTTATAAATGCTAGTTACTTGTACTCTTAGTAGGCTCTTATCTAGAAGTGGAATGACGCTAACAAGAGCAGGTAGTATTATGTTTTCTAGAGTCTTGCAATCTATTCAAAACAGCTTTAACTGAAAAGGAAGAGTTTAGAAAACTGCCTGTCATTTGCCATATTAGAACCCTAGAGGAGCTGTAGTACAAGTAGCATATAGTTAAGATATACCTAGAAATTTATAGACAAAATTCAATAAATAAAAGCCATGGTCTTAGCTTTTTCTGTACTCAAATGCCCCAAGGATGGCTAACAAGCAAGTCAAATGAGAAGTCTTAAGGCAAGAAGGCAAATAAGTATGTGTCACTGGATCTTGGTAAGTGGAACCTTGAATTTGGAATGTGATTTTGAAAGAGAATGCCTTTTTCAAAACAAATAGATTAGGGTACAAGTCAGGGAGCGTTGTACTTTAAAGAAGATGTACTTAAGTGAATAAATTCAGTAAAATCACAAGGTGGAAGAGTAGAGATCCTTTGGAGAAAAATCAAGGGAGAAAAGGAAACTGTCTTGATTTTGAAAGAGACAGTTGAATGGACTCTGCAAACTATTGACCAATGAGCTTCACTTTTATTTTTGGTAGAATTATGGATTGTATTTGTTATTATTTTGGAAAAAAAATTCTTAAAAAGAGCCTTTCTATACACACAGCAGGACACAAAGTCAAGATTCTATATGAAACCTTGAATCTTCGTTTCCTTCCATTGGCTTTTTTGTTTAATAAATTTTTATCAGTCTCTTGTTTCTGTTCAGTTGTGTCCAACTCTTTGTGAACCCATTTGGAATTTTCCTGTCAAAGATACTGGAGTTGTTTGCCATTTCAAATGAGGAACTGAGGCAAACAGGGTTAAGTGACTTGCCTAAGGTCACACATTATACTTAATTGTAGTTATTCCCATTATCACTACCATCACCACCCTCCTTTCTAGAAAACTATTCCGTATAATGGTTTTTTTTTTAATTAACGAGGCTGAAAAAATCAACACAACTGATTTATAAATAGGAAAAATCTGAAACTTGGGAATGTGTAACACTTGTGGAAATCTCCTCCATAGAGAGGTGGGTTGGGTGATGTCTTCTCATCTCTTATTCAGGTCTTGCTTTATAACTTTTTTACATTCACTTTTGATGTGTAGTTCTTCCCATTTTCACTGCTGTATTGTGTTTTTTTTTCTTGGCTCTGCTTACTTCATGCTGCACTTGTTCATATAGATCTTTTCCACATTTCTCTATATTCATCATACACATCATTTCTTACAGTACAGTAATATTCCATTACATGTACCACAATTTATTTAGCCATTCCCCAGCTAATGAGTATCTTTTTTATTTCCAGCTCTTCTTTGGCTGTGTGATTGAGTAACTGAGTTTTTCAGGTTAACGTCACTGAGCAAAAACAAATTATACTGATGTAAATGTGGCATGTAATAGCGTAAATATCCTTTTTTTCCTCTTTTTGGTTTTTATTTGTCTTCCCCACTATCTACCCTTTTTCCCAATTCAGGGAGGGGAGAAGCCCTCAAAACATCTGTATAGATCAACAAAACAGTCCGTCATTGGGGGGCGGAGCAAAGATGGCGACTGGAAAGCAGTGACTGGCGGGAGCTCCCCACAAAGTCCCTCCAAAAACCTATAAAAAAATGGCTCTGAACCAATTCTAGAGCTGCAGAACCCACAAAGTGGCAGAGGGAAGCAGGGCCCCAGCCCAGGACAGCCTGGATGGTCTCTGGGTAAGGTCTGTCCTGCACGGAGCTCCCAGGTGAGGGGAGCAGAGCTGAGCCAAGCAGAGCCCAGCACACGCGGCGCGGACCGACCAGACCACAAGCCAAGCGGAGAGTGCCCTAGCATCCTGAATTACTGAGCTGTACCAGATGGTACTGGCATGTACCAGACCTTACAACCCATAAACAGCAAGACTACAGAGAAGGTTAGTGAGAAAAGCTGCGGGACTGAGTTTGCAGTTCGGCCACCGCCCCTGGGGCAGCAGAGGTGGGGCAGCTTTAGAACTACAGCTGCAGTTGCTTCTAGCACCAGGCCCGCCTGGTGGGAGGAATTAAGTGGCTGATCAGAGCAGGAGTGAAGAGCCTGCTGAAGATTTAAGCCCAGTCTGGGTAGGGGGTTCTTGGGGAAGGAGGAGTGCTGGTGAGGCAGTGCATCCTCCCAAGCGTGGAACATAGAACCCTTTGGTCTACAAGCAGCCATACCCTGCTGAAAAACTCAAGGGTTAAGTAAGGTGGCTGGGAACATGGGCAGGCAGCGAAAACACACCCAGATTCAGTCTCAGACTCTGGAATCCTTCTTTGACAAAGAAGACCAAAATATACAGTCAGAAGAAGTTAACAAAGTCATAGAGCCTACAACAGAAACATCCAAGAAAAACATGAACTGGTCTCAGGCCATGGAAGAGCTCAAAAAGGATTTAGAAAAGCAAGTTAGAGAAGTAGAGGACAAATTGGGAAGAGAACTGAGAAGGATGAGAGAAAACCATGAAAAACAAGTCAATGACTTGCTAAAAGAGACTCAAAAAAATACTAAAAAGTATACTGAAGAAAACAACACCTTAAAAAATAGACTAACTCAAGTGACAAAAGAGCGCCAAAAAGCCAATGAGGAGAAGAATGCCTTGAAAGGCAGAACTAGCCAAATGGAAAAGGAGGTCCAAAAGACCACTGA
>CM053623.1:75265738-75285746 GCA_028646595.1 Phalanger gymnotis | reverse complement strand
CTTGAGTTTTTCAACGGGGTGTGACTAAAGAGTTCTATGTTCCACGCTTGGGAGGATGCACTGCCTCACCAGCACTCCTCCTTCCCCAAGAACCCCCTACCTGGACTGGGCTTAAATCTTCAGCAGGCTCTGTACTCCTGCTCTGATCAGCCACTTAATTCCTCCCACCAGGTGGGCCTGGGGCCATAAGCAACTGCAGCTGAATTTCTGAAGCTGCCCCGCCTCCATTGCCCCAGGGGCAGTGGCCGAACCGCAAACTCCGTCTACTCCCGCAGCTTTTCCCACTAACCTTCTGTGTAGTCTTTGCTGTTTGTGGGTTGTAAGGTCTGGTACATGCCACAGCTCAGTAATTCAGCATGCTAGGGCACTCTCCGCTCCACTCCTGGTCTCATCAGTCCAAGGTCTGCCGCGCCGCGCGCGCTGGGCTCTGCTTGGCTCAGCTCTGCTCCCCTCAGCTGGGAGCTGGGAGTTCCGTGAGGGACAGACCTTACCCGAGACCATCCAGGCTGTCCTGGGCTGGAGCCCTGCTTCCCTCTGCCACTTTGTGGGTTCTGCAGTTCTAGAATTGGTTCAGAGCTATTTTTTTATAGATTTTTGGAGGGACTTGGTGGGGAGCTCACGCCAGTTACTGCTTTCCAGTCGCCATCTTGGCTCCGCCCCCCCCAGAAAAGTGTATGTCATCATTCTATAAGTTGTTCTAGTTCTTTTAATTTTACTCTGGAGCAGTTCATGAAGGTCTTCCCAGTTTCCTTGAAAGCTATCCGTTGCCATCATTTCTTATGGCACAGTGATACTCCCATTACTTTCATATGCCATGGTTTGTTTAGCTGTTCCCCTAGAGGAGAACATCCTTTTAGTTTTCGGAGTTTGTTTGGTTTTGTTTTGTTTTTGCTACCATGCAAAGATTTGCCTATATGGGTCGTTGGGGTATATACCTAGTAGTGGTATAACTAGGTCAAGGAGTATTACACATTTTCGTAACTTTGGGGGTATAGTTCCATATTGCTTTTCAGAATTATAGCTCCATCAACAGTGTACTTGTTTTCCTTGTAGGCTCTCCAAAATTTGCTATTTTCCTCTTCTTTGTGATAGATATGAGGTGAATCTCAGAGTTTTTCTAATATGAGCATTTTCTTCATATGGTTACTGACAGCTTGAATTTATTTCTTTGAAAATTGCCTCTTTATAGTCTTTGACCATACTGGATAATAACTCTTAGTCTTATGAATTTAGGTCGATTCTTTATGTAGCTTGGAAATGATACCTTGTTATTAAGGAAACTTGCCTCAAAGATTTTATCCCCCATAACTGTTTATCTTCTAACTTTTACTACATTAGATTTGTTTGTGCAAAACCTTAAGTTTTATATAGTCAAAATTGACTGTTTTAATTTGTGAGCCTCTCTCACATTAACTCGATCCTTGGATCCAAAAGGTAATTTTTGCTGGTAATGATTTCAAGGTTGTTTCACCTATAGTATTAACTTAATGGGCCAGTAACTGTCTTTTTTAAATGCCCCTTGACCAACAAGCAGTTGATAAATCTTATTGTATTCAAGGCAATGTGATAAGTGGATGAGGATCCAAAGTTCCAGAGAAAGGAACAGTTAGATGGAAAGCACATGAGAAAGAATAGCATTCAAAACCTGGAGAGAAAGTGTTCAGGAAGAAAAGATAACGATAGTTTCAGATGCTCTGGTAAGATTGCAAAGGATGAGGATTGAGTAGAGGCCATTAGATTCAGCAATTTTTCATCTTCAGTAATTTTGAAGAAAGTAATTTCAGTTTGCTGGTGAGGTTGGAAGTTTGACTGTACAGGGTTTTAGAAGATGAGAGAAGTGGAGGTACCGGGTATGAGTGGTTTTTGTTTTTTTCCAAGGCCTGTACTTGAAGTGGACAAGTCAGATAGGTTTGTAACTTGAAGCAATAGTAGATAGTAAGATTAAGTGAGATTTTTGTTGTTGTTTAGGAGAGAGAATTGGACATATTTGTATGTAGCAGGGAAGAAACTAGTAGATAGTGAGAGATTGAGTGAAGGGGGGTGATATATGACAGTGGCAGCAATCTGTTTGAGAAGACTTTACTTCTCTAGCTCTTATCAGCAGCTTGGTTGAGAATCAGGAAGATATGAATGGTCATAGGACCAGGGAGTAAGTAAGAAATTAGAGTGTAGAAGATAAGAGTTCTACACTGGTTCACTGATGAATTGGGATTGAGAATGGTGGAGATTGTAGCCAGAACAAGGGTGATGACCTGTGAACATACTAAGATGTGGAATGATTGGAGGTCATGGTGACAGTGAAGAGTAGATTTAGGAGTAGTAAGGAATAGAGAGAAATGGAACTATAGAAGACAACGATTGGATTAAAACAAGTGAGAGTTCCTAATCATGAAAATGGAACACTTTTGTGATATTAAGTCCAAGGTAATGAACATTTCTGTGTGTAGCTGAGGTTGAGTAGAGAAGTGGGTCTTAGGGAATTAGTGAATTGAGGAACTGGGAAGTCATAGGATTTGAGGGAGCATGAACATGTATGTTGAAGTCTCTTAATATGAGGGCAAGTGAAAAGAGACATTGAAGCAAACACTGAACTTGAGAAAGGAGGAATCCATCCCTGTGGATGAATAAATAAGGAGGACCTGGACTTAGCGATACATTTCTATAGACCATGTCCAAATAGAGAGAGGTTGCTGAATAGTGGTGGTAGAAGAAGAGTTTGAAAGGTGGCAATAGGAAGCTTGGCTTATTTTGATGAACGTGCAAGTACACCCTTCCCCAAACCGGGGATCATTAAGTCCAAGGTCAGTTCAATGGAAAGATCTCTTAGGTTTTTTTTTTTTTTTGGTGGTGGTGGTTTGTTTTTTTGTTTTTTGGGGCTTTTTTGCATAGCCTATTCAAACTGAAGTGTTAGGGTTCAGATGTAGTAGCCCCTATGTTAATGATGTCAAAAATAGATAAGCATAGCAGTGTTGACAAATTTGTTCCTTTGCTGTAATTTGTACCTACATGTCAGTTTCATTATTGAATGCACTTAGAATATTGTTGGCTCCCTTGGTTCTGAAGCAAAGCATTTTGTAGACTTGTTTCCACAGCTTTCTTCTGTTTTATGAGATCATAGGCTCATAGATTTAGAACTACAAGGGACTATAGGAGTCATTAGGTATACCCTTCTCATTTTACACTTGAGGATTCCCAGATCCAGAGAGGTTAAGCAAGTTGCCATGCATTTCACAGGTGGTATCTGAAAAAAGATTTGAATGAAGGTTTTCCTAACTCTCAAGTCCAAGGCTCTATCTCCCACATCATACTGCTTCTCATGACTGTTTAACTTCCACGTTCCTCTTTCATGTTTTTATGCACAGGTTTGTATTCTAGCCCTGTATTGACTTTGGCTGTGCTAGCTCCATGCTTGGCCAGTGTTGTTGGCTAAGGTACTTTCTGGACACTTGGCCTCATTATTGTGATAGCTGTTTTAAATCAGGGTAATGCTTACTGGAAACGGTGATAATCCTAGGTCAGTATCTTTTTCCTTTTTTTTTTTTTTGTCACTGACTGCTCATTTGAATAGGTCAGACTTAAACTATGTGAGTTGTTCATTTGGTTTTATCTTGATACATTCTTTTATCATTGTCTCTACTTAATAATTTTTTGACCTTTCCCTTGACTACTTGTTGGTCTGTTGTAAAACAGAGGACTGATTTTGATAGGGTTCCCTCATCACCAACTAGTTTCTCTTTCTATTAAGATATAATCAACTTCATTTTTTCGTGATGATATTCAGTGCTCATCATATCCAGTGCCTTCCAACTTTATTGAGAAGAAAATATTCCTTGTAAGTATGAGGCTTCTAAGAAGTCTTATGTGCTCTTAGTCTGTTCTCTTCTCCTCCCCCCCCCCCATCAAATCCAGCCACATTCTTATTTCTCCCCTCCTTTTTTTCTTTCTTTCAATTAATAAACTTTTTTCTCTCCCACCCACCCTACCCCACAGTGAGGGGAAAAATCCTTGTAACAAATATACAACATACTCTTCACAGTTCTCTTTTATGCTCACCTTTATCTTAGAAGTTGAGTATCACAGTGTGTCGACTTGGCTTTGGAAGATACTGTCAAATTATTTATAGAATTTCTTTATCCTTTCATTCTTTTCAGAAAAGCGGACTTTGGCTTTGAAGCTTGTGAACCTTCTAAGATGAAATGATCAAGTACTCGGGATACAAAAATGCCTTTAGCTTTGTGAATTTCTGTAAATACTTCTTGTTTATTTAGGTGCAGAAGGAATCTAACTCCACCAACTTCTTTGTTTACTTTTCTAAGGAGAACATCTAGGTGATTATTTTCTTTAGTGGCCACTTAATGTTTTCTGCTTTCACTTAGGAGAGAGTGCCAACATGGATTTCTTCTGATAGTACAGTTATTTAGGCATTTGATAAGGCTCTATTACGACACAAGACTGAAAGTGATTTAAAATTTTTTTCTTCATTTAATGGTTTGCCATGGCCAAAGAATTTATTAGTGAGTGGCCCAACTTAGTGGCCTGTCAGTGCTTAGCAGGTTGCCTTTAAACTGTGGCTGGAACAGACTGCATACAACTATTTTGTTACTCTTTGTTCCCAACCTTGTTGGAGTTAGAATGTCATTCCAATATTTAATTCAATGGTAATTTCCTCCAAAAAATGTAATGTATGATTGTATAATACAAAAGAATAATTTGTATAAAATCATTAGAGTTCAAAGAATTTCTCAAGTAATTGATGGATTGGCTGAAATTTCTTGAATGGAGTGGAGTGTGTGTCTGTGTCTGCGTGTTGGGTTTTTTTTTTTATTCAAGGTGCCTTGCTACTTTCATTAGTTGAGATGTTTTTAAGTTTTATTAATACCCCTTGCTTTAATCACTAAATGTTCTTTTATGCCCTCCTATTCCCCTCCCAGAGAACAGTTTTGTTTTGTTTTGTTGTTTTAAGAAAAGGGAGAAAGAAAAAAAATCAGTAAAATCCATCAGTACATTAAAAAACTGATAGGGATACATGTGATATTTTCACACCCGTGGATACCTAAGTACATATTTTTTTTATTTTATTCTTGTTTTTGAAGTTCACATGTAGGTGTTTTTAACAGTTGTAATTTTAGACTGAGTTGAAGTTTGCTTTTTAAATTTTGTATGTGTGTGTGTTTTTTAATGTATTCTAGACAAAGTAGATGCTAGATTTAAAAATTTCCAGATGTTATGGTAGTTTTTTTCTTCATATTATAAGTGTACCTTGTAGATTTTTCTTTATCTTGAACTGTAATTTCCTCCGTACAGAAGAGCTCCTGTTTTGCAAACTATCACTGACAAATCTACAGTTTGTAGAGTTGCTTGAGGGCACTGAGAGGTTAAGTGACTATCCTTCATCCAGGCTAGTTGGAATGTCAAAGGCTGCTTTAAACTTGGACCTTTTCCTAGCCCAATTCTATCCACTACCCCATGCTGCTTTTCTTACCTTCTAGAAGAGATATGGATGGAGCATAGGTTCTTAACCTGGTTTCTGTGAGCTTAGGTTTTTCTTTTTTTTAATAATCATGTTTCAATATAATTGGTTTACTTGGTAATCTGATTTATTTTATTTATGCATTTAAAACAGTCTTAGAAGAGTTCTATAGGCTTCACCAAATTGACAAATGGACCTCTGGCACAAAAATAATTGAGAATTCCTGATCTAGAGGTCGTGTTTTGATTAATGAAATCTTATTTTATATGCTTTTGAGGAACTCTCTTTTGAAAGTATTAGTTCACAAACTGGTACCAAGGAAATAGTCCAAAAGGCAGTTGGAAGATAATCTGTTATTTGGGTGAGATATCCAACCAACACAGGGAGAATGGAGACAGGAGATGATGCTATTTAAGCCAAGTGACTTCTTTTTTGGGAAATTCGCCAACTCCTGTTTGAGAGGATTGAGGAGACAGGAAAAGAACAAAGACATAGGCTCTCTCAAAGTTAAACTGGCAAATTGAAAAAAGACACCTGCTATAAAAGGAATAATTAATGGAACATTAATATTTGTATGACATTGGTAAGCTAGAATGAAAATAGGTTGTAAATGGCCTTTTATTATAGGATAAAAGTTATATAACCATAGGAGTATTTTGTAATTTGAATCATAATATCAGTTTATGTATTGGCTTTTCTTAAGATGGGGCATATCTTCTCCATATCAATCCTTAGTCTTTCTCATTTTATTTTTTTTTCTTCCACATTATTTCACGGTTTAAGCAGTAGGTTTTAAAATGTAGCAGTATTTGTTACTTAATGAAAATTTATTGGGAAATATTATTTTCAATCAGGATATCTGAGATCTTTTCTAAATATGTTTATGTATCATACATACAGGTCTTTTGTTTGTACGTGATTTCCAATCCAGGTTTTGTGACACATCATACAAAATGCAGGGTATTGTAGATTTCTTGAAAAAAAATTAATCTTCTTTAACTATATCATACCTTTTTTAGTTTCTTTTTTTTCAAATTCTCTTTTTTTCTCCTAGTTAACAGTATTTTATTTTTTCAATTACATGTAAAGATAGTTTTCAACATTCACTTTTGTAAGATTTTGAGTTCCAGATTTTTCTCCCTCCTTCCCTTCCCTCAACCCTCCTCAAGACATCAAGCAATCTGGTAAAGGTTATACATGTACGGTCATGTTAATCACATTTCCACGCTAGTCGTGTTGTGAAAGAAGAATTAGAACAAAAGGGGGAAACCACAAGAAAGAAAAAAAAAAGTGAAAATATATTCTTTGATCTGCATTCAGACTCCACAGTTCTTTCTCTGGGTGTGGGTAGCATTATCCATCGTGAGTCTTCAGAATTGTCTTGGATCATTGTATTGCTGAGAAGAGCTAAGTATGTCATAGCACCATGTTGCTATTACTGTGTACAGTGTTCTCCTGATTCTGCTCATTTCACTCTGCATCAGTTCATCTAAATCTTTTCAGGTTTCTCTGAAATCTACCTGCTCATCCTTTCTTATAGCGCAGTAGTATTCCTACATTAATGTACCACAACTTATTCAGCCATTACCCAATTTATGGGCATCCTTTCAATTTCTAATTCTCTGCCACCACAAAAAAAAAAAAAGAGCTGCTATAAATATCTTTACATATGTTAGGTCCTTTTCCCTTTTTTTATGATCTCTTTGGAATATAGACCTAGTAGTGGTATTACTGGATCAAAGGGTTTCTATGCATAGTTTTGTAGCCCTTTGGGCATAGTTCCAAGTTTATACCTTTTTTCATGGAGGAATTTTATTGAATGGAATATTGGTAGGACATTACAATTACAACATGTTTAGAAGTTAGGCTGGTTTAATATGATTTATACAGTGAGCTGCATTAGATATTATGGCGAGGCAAAAAAGAAGTTGAAGACTAAGGCCCTTAACCATCAAGAAGCTAAAAGCCTGGTTATATTTATCTGTGAAACAGTATAATCACAACTATAGGGCCATGTATCAGGTACATGGCTGAGTACAAGATGATATATTAGCTACAGGTGATTCTCACTTAGTGGCAAATCTTGTTTTCTAATTTTTATTCTTTTTAACCAAGTACTGGGTGTCTTATGATTTTTCAAAAAAACATTTTAAAATATACATCAGACTTTATGAGAGTTGCCTTTCAGCATACCCACATTGGTTACAATATTTATTTCGCTGATGCTTTCATGCTCAAAATATTTTTAATGACTTTTTTGAAACTGGAAGGCAAGGTTGATATAGTGAAAAGAACACTTTAGATTCAGAATCAGTGGGAATGAGTTCTAATCCTAGCTCTGCTGTTAGCAGTTATTTTGAGCAAATTATTCTATGGGCCTCAATTTCCTCATCTGTAAAATTGAGGAGGTTAGGCTAGATGGTCATCTCTTACTGGGCCCCTTATTGGATCTTAATAGAACATCAGGCAGTTTTTGATCTCTACAAGAAAATCATCATACTTTTTTGACTAAAATGACATGATTCTCCTCAAGCAGGAGATTAGGCCCCAGTTAACTTTTGGCCAACTTCAGAAAACACTCAAAAAGGTCAAAGGTTTGTCACTATTGAGGAATAAAGATCCCAAAGTAGAAATATAAAAAGGTTTTCATATAGCATCTTTAGAATAAATTTACTAATGGAATAACACATGCTTGATAGAGAAGTTCCTTTCATGTTTGATTTCAAAGTAATTTTTAGTCATGACTCAATGTCTTGATTTATTCTAACCTAGAAGGAACTAAAAGAGAAGTCCTTTTGAAGCCAAAGAACTTAGCTTCCTAATGTGTGAATTACTAAGTATATAAAGATACCCTATATTTGCTGTGGACCAAACTACTGAATCATTCTTAAGAGTTGATGCACTACACTTCGGTATAGACAAAAAAAAATAGACTTTTATGGTATTATTTCACTAAGAGGAGGGAGCATTATGAATTCCCAGAATATCAGGTACCCTAGTTTAAGTATGAATACCCAAATGCCTCTAAAACAAAAGTAAATGATTTTTAAAAATTATATGCTGTTTTGTAACGTTGTTGTTATCCCTTTAGACAACAAGATCTGATTATAATGCCGTGATACTTTTGTATCTAAAAGTCAGTAGAAGTGCTTTGTAAGTATAACAAAAACTGAAAATTACTAATTGAATACATACACATAGACATACGCAAAACATTGGATTGACTTGACATTTGCATTCTCTCCTCAATTTTGTTAATTATACCATGGCTTCTGCATTTTGTATTTCTTCCAGTACCTAATAGAGTACATGCATACAAAGCATTTGTTCTAAAATTAGTTTTAGAGGCAACTAGGTGGCACAGTGAATAGAGCACTGGTCCTGGAGTCAGGAGGACCTGGGTTCAAATTCCGCCTCAGACACTTGACACTTGCTAGCTGTGTGACCTTGGGCAAGTCGTTTTTAACCCCAATTGCCATGCCTTCCCCCCTTCAAAAAAAAATAGTTTTATCTGTTATGGACTTTTTGTTTTGTCTCTTAATTTCAGTTGATAGTCTGATCTTGGATGGACAGAATTGTTAGTTGAAATGTGTAGTGCCTATCAAGTATTAAGTCTTTTGCCTATTTTCCAAAGCAGATGTTGAAATCACAGTCAAAGCAATGCTGTGCACTAGACGCTGTGCTCAGCAAAGACCAGATGGCCAAATGCTGCGTGTGTTGTGAAAGGAGTTACTGTTTGTGAATTGGTTAAACTGGGTGATCTCCTCCAAGTTCCTTTCTTTGAATCTTTGGCTAAGTGACACATCTTGCTGTAGCTTAGAAAGTAAGCCTCTTCAGTCCTTCCTTCAGTCCATTTCACATTTATCTCATATTCTCACAACAGCACTGAGAGGTAGATACTGTATTCTCATTTTACAGGTGAGGAAACAGGAACAGAGAGGTCATGTGATTTTCTTGGGGTCACACTAGTTAGTATCTGGGGCAGCATTTGAATGCATATCTTCTGATTTCAGGTCCTCTGCCCCCTATAATCTCTGCCTTTATAAACAACATCCTGCTTAGAAACTATTAGTAATTTTCTTCCTTCCCACTAGTATGACATTCAAGGTCTTAATGCTGTTTTGCCCCAAACCTAACTTTACAGTCTTCTATCTCAATATTCCTCATTAATTACTTTATACTCTAACCAGAGAAGTCTGCTTTAATGCCCATTCCATGTACTTTGCTCCTTCTCTGTTTTTACTGATAGTTTTGCATATTGGGTTTGCAGTGCCTGATATTTTCTGATTGTCTACATCTTATTCATCCTTAGAGTCTTAGCTCAAATCCTACCTCTTTGATTAAGCCAACCTTGACCACCCCAGGCAATTTCCTTTTTCAGCAGATAGCTCTTAATAGCAAATCTGTACATTTCATTTGGCAGTTAGTTATGAAACCTTTTAACTTCTCTTCTATTGTTTTGTGATGTCAAGTTTTATTAACTTTTTGTGTATATCTTGTCTAGTATCCAACTAGATGCTATGTTCCTTCAGGACACAAATTGTATATTATATGTCTTTGTATTCCCCCTAGTATGTTTCACATAGGATGCACTCGGATTTTGTTGGTTGACTTGAAATATTTGATAGTCGTAATTACCAACAGCATGGTATAATGGAAAAGTGATAGGATCTAGAGTAAAAAGACCTTGAATGCTCAGCTCTCTTTTTAACCTTTTGTGTGATATTGCATAAATCACCTAATCACCTTTCAATTAAAGGATTTCTAAGGTCCCTTCCAACTCTAAATCTGTATGATCCTTGAATTTTCAAAAATTTATTTTGAAACAATAGCTCAAGGATCTGTTTTAAAGCTTTGAGTAAATCTTCATACAGCATATAGTATACATGCCAGGTAGTTTATTCCCAAGTTATGAAGCAAACTGGTAAAATATACAAATTCTTTGTTGGGAATTATAGGAATGATAAGATCTGTTGTCAAGGTTCTCTCCTTTAGACGTGAGGTGCTTGTGAAATTTAAAAATGTGTAATAAATGTTTATTTATAGATAGGAAGAAAAGAGATTTAATTCTTCAAAGTTGAATTATACAGAAATTGAATCGGTTACATGCAATGAAGTATAAATTTATGTGTAATAGCTTCCAAGTGAAGGGAAGAGCTTTTTCACAAAGTATACCTTAAAAGTTTTTAATATTTTATCCATCTCAAAGCTACCTTGTATATTATATAATCAGATTATTTAATAAGATTATTATGGCTGTATCTTGTATGTGACCCTTTAGAAAATTATAAAGTTTATCTTATTAAATCTGTCCTTGGTGTACATTGTAAGGTAAATTGAGATAAGTAAATTTATTGTACTTGGTGATATTACCAATAGCTTTATTTCCTCTTTTTTATTATGAACTTGAAAAACATTAATGAACACAAACATTTCCACATGCAAAAATGAGAAAGAGAACTGTGTATAAAATTGAATCTCTACTCCATGTAACTTAAGTGGAGAGGAGGGAGCAGGGTTGAATTTGAAATTCAACACTTCCCACTTGTCTACATCTCCATCTGAGCTTTCTTTTCTTCTGGGTGTATTAAAAATCAATGCTGTTTTATTTCATCTTTTTTAAGTATCAATGTCATTCCAGAGAGACAGGGTGGTGCATACAGGAGGTATCTTAGAGCCAGAAAGACCCACTCTTTCCCAGTTCTCTGTGCCAAAGAAAGTCTTCCCTTGTAATCCATAAGTATAGTAAGAAAAAAGTTACACGTTCACCTTATCAGAAAATGTACATTTTTTCCCCCTCAGTTGCCCCAATTATGAGGCATACTGCGTTCCTCTCCTCTTCTTCTATAGTGTATTACTTTTCTCTACCCTTTACTTTCTTAAAACAGAACAAAAGCACCCCCAGTCCTTTTTTTTTTTAATTCGCTTTTGAACTCCTGAAAAGAGTAGAATTTTGAAGGGACACTTATCTTTCTTCTTATCAGAATGTAAGCATTTGATCATTATTTGCCACCTTCTAATTGGTCATATGAATTACCTTTGTAGATCTCTCTTCCCTGTGGTTGAGTTCTAGAAATTCTCTGCAGCACTTTTTTCATTAGGAATGGTTGAAATTCTTCCATTCTGTTAGGTCAGTTTTACCCTGTAGGATTGATTATATATCATTTTTTCAAGGTAAGTTATTCTTGGTATTAGCCTCTGTATTTTCCTTTTTTGAATATCATATTTCAAGATTTTTCTTTTCTTTATATTATTTCTAGTCATTTCAGTCCTGTCTGACTTAGTGAACCTATTTGGGTTTTCTTGGCAAAGATACTGGAGTGTTTTGCCATTTCCTTCTCCATCTCATTTTACAGATGAAAAAACTGAGGCAAACTTCAGTGACTTACCAAGGGTCAAACTAGTAAGTGTCTGAGGCTGCATTTGAACTCAAATCTTCCTGACTCCAGGCCCAGCACTCTATCCACTGTGCCACCTAGCATCCATTCCTAAGTAGTACGTGATAACTGGTTCTGTAGTTTTGTACTTTACTTTCTAGCTTGCAGGATTTTATTTAGTTAGTTATTGGGGTGGAGGGGGGGTGCTTTGGAGCTACAGATTTTGACTAGGACATTCCTGGGCATTTTGGTTTCTTTGAAATGGTAAAATCATGTTTGATGAGCCAAAAAAATAAAATGTTATCTATAACCCAGCTATAAGAATTCAGGTGAGGAACAACTTAAGGAATGGCATGGTTTAGGCTTGATGGAAGAAGTGAAATTATTCTACCCATTGTGTATAGGGTAATGAACCTGGATTTTTAGTTGAAAAATGAATTTTGACTTCCACTGCTCAGGGTTTACTGTAATATTTTCAAATGCCACCAGGTGGCAGATCCTCATCATTGTCATCCTACATGGTTTCAATAATGATGAAAGCATGAGAATCCTTCTTATATGTTCATAGAGCTATAATAGGTGACAATGGAGTCAATCAAATTTGGACTCAGTCACCTCATATCTAGTGTAATGGAGTAGAAATGGCATATAAGAAAACAGACAAAAATCAGGAGATCCATGCTGGAAATGATAATTTTGAGGATATTAAAAGGAATCTAATTTAAAGTTTTGTGAATAAGGTGATAATACTAAATTCTTCGAAAAAATCATAGACCTTATTATATAGCCCTCTTAACTCTCCTCCTATTGAAAATACTGAAAATATTGAAAATAGCCGTATTTTAGGGGCAGCTAGGTGGCTCAGTGAGTAGAGCATTGGCCCTGGAGTCAGGAGGACCTGAGTTCAAATGCGGCCTCAGACTCTTGACACATGTACTAGCTGTGTGACCCTGGGCAAGTCACTTAGCCTCAATTGCCCTGCCCTCCCCCCTGAAAAAGAAAATAGCCATATTTTCCCATGTACTCTCCCATATATCTACTTTTCCATCACTAAAAAACTTTTATAGAATAATCTACTCATCTCTCTACTGAGGATATCATTGACAGAGGGCAGGCTTTTGCAAATGACCATCTAACTCTGATAATTCCTATCAAGGCATAAAATAAGCAGATACCAAACTTGTGGGCATTGTTTTGGAGTATGTCCTGAATAGTCTCCAAAATGAGGAGGGAATCCTGTAGATAGATGGTAAGGTTCTCCAGATGTGCCTGTTGGCAGATGACATTGCCCTTGAACACTATGAAGCTTCCTTAGTGAGATCAGTGATTTAACAAGCTAAGGCTAATTATCCACACAGGGAAAAAACAAGTAGGTGAATTGTGTTTATTTTCCAAATTGTGATACGTTGTTATGTCAATAGCCATAGGGCTGGTCCATTAGTAAATACCTCTTGGACAGACAAGGGTTATGGATAGCGAATTGAACGCAGAACTGAATAGGAAGAGAAGAATAGGCTGGACTTTCTTAGCAAAATTTAATGCTTTGAATGACCTCCAAGCTTTTCCATGAAATAAAGATCTATATTTCTAATTTCACTGTTCTACCAGCAATGCTGTGTGGCTGCAAGTCATTGAATACCATGTTCTCTGAAGAATTAAAGTGGCATGTTACCCAGAAAGAAATAGACATATGGTAGATGTCATAGGCTCCATTTTATTGCCACTGAAGAATACAGGAGCAGAGGCATAAAGGAGATTATCAGAGAGATGCATTATTTAAAATTTTTTTTAAAGGCAGGCAATCATGTGACCAGTGTGAGGAATAACTGATGGACAGCTTTTATGTTCTGTTATCTATGTAATATCGATACACCTGTAGGAAGGCTTCAGTATATGGGGTAGGATGGGTCTTCCCTTGTCTGCCATTTCATGGGGAATTTGTGGTGGGAAGACTTGGAGGAAAAAAGGTTGAATGCTATTAAAAGGTGGGCTCAGTTCCATTGAAGTGGAAGCTCCCATTTTGATGAGCACACAGGATCATTGAATTATAATGAAAGTCTTGCTAATAGTTCTAGTAAACTTTTTTGATAACATGTAATTTGTTAGGGCAACACAGACCAAGGAGTAAAGAACAAGTTTGAACATCAAAAATACGTTCTGCCATTGTGCCTCAATATCATAGGTTCATTGTGTTTCAATAATTCTTCAGTTTCCGCAACTTTAAAGTGTTAATTAATTTGGAAAGTGTTTTTTGATGTTTCTTGATTGTTGGAGACAAACTAGGTTATCATATAACTAATCTTTTCCTTTGTGATAAACCAGTATTATTTCATAACTGTTTCTGTACTTAACTGGAGTCTGGTCATAACAATTAGAGCCCAGGGTTAGCCTACTGTATTGCCTCTGATAGCATCAAGAGTCAGACCTCTGTCTTAAAAGCTTTGTTGGTCAAGAGTTGGAAAGGATTTTGCTTACCATCAAGGCCCCAGGAAAGGGATAGTGACTTGTTCAAAGTCACAAAGGTAGTGAGCAGCTAATAAATAGTCTTATGATCGTTGTCAGACTCCTTCAGTCTCAGTTTTCTCATTGGTAAAATGAAGATAATACTTCTTTCTTAACTTCTTCACAGGGGTGTTCTACTTGGTAAACCTTACAGTGTTAAATTTATGCATCATAGTCTTTGAAAATATTATGGTCAGTTTGCTCATTGATGGTAATAAAACCCTAGAGGTGCCTCTGTTGTGGTTGCTGTTAAATTTGCTAGTATTACTGTATTAAATAATTTTTTAACTCAATCTCACATTTTAAAAAAATGTTTTTAGGAAATGGAATAAGGCTACCAAAATTACAAAAAAACAAAAACAAAAACCAAAATAAAGAAACTCAGGAGCAAAGTAAAACCAGCCAACATTGAGAAAATATCAGAGTAAAAGCAGCTATGTATTCTTGAAAGCAAACTGTTGTGCATGATGAATACACCACAGGTTGTGTTGACTCATCTGAATTTAAAAGAGGGCACAAAACTGAACTATACAAACTACTGTATTTACTTAAGATGTAAAAAGAAGTTATAGGATTCCTTTTGTTGGGGTGAGGACTTGAGTGTGGGATTTTGTATATGCTGCCAGATTGAACAGATGTCTTTTTTCTTAACTGGGAATGATTATGAAGTGAAAATAAAGGTTATTGGCAGGGGAGGGGGAAGGGATGTAAAGCAGCTCTTTTTGTATTGGCAAAGAAGAGGAAATGAAAGGGGCTTTCATCATTTGGGGAATGACCAAATAAATTATGGAGGTATAAGAGGTAATAGAATATGGTCTTGCTGTAAGAAATCATGAAAAGGACAGTTCCAGAGAAAGCAAGATGAGTTGAATGAACCAAAGTAGATTGAAATGACATAAAGCAGGAGAATAATTTATGCAGTAACATTGTAAAGACAAACAAAACTCCCAAGTTCCATTCTACTTCTAGCTCTATGGTTCTCTGAGCAAATAAAATTGTTTAAAAGAAAAAGCTGCTGAGAAAGACATAAGCATTTTCTTACATCACCTGCCTTTCCCTTACCTGAGAGCAATCCTTTACATTAAAGAAGAGAAAGAAAACAGTTTATCAAAACTAAACAACATATTGAAAAAATCTGGCATTATAGTGTTCTGCCATATTATCATACTTCTTGAGTGCTAGATTTGTTCATAATTTTGTAGCATTCAGTTTGAATTATCTATTTACAGTGTTACAGTCATTTTAGTTTCCTTCTTATTTGTCTCCCATCTGCTTACTTTCATTTGCATTAGTTCATATGTCTTCACATATTTCTCTATTCATTTTTAAAATTTTATTTTTCATTTAAAGAGTATTTTTTATTTTCCATCCATTAAAAGGAAAAAAAGAAAACACTTTAAACAAATATGCTTAGTCAACCAAAACAAATTACCATACTTTGGTTATGTCTGTGGGTGAGTATTATTTTTCATAGTCTATCACCTTGCTGTTGGGAGATAGGTAGCTTCCACCAGTTTGCTGGAATCATGGTTTGGTCAGTTACCATTTCTTACATGACTACAATGGTATATTACTGTGTATCTTACACAGTAATATACCATTGTAGTCATGTACTACACCTTACTTATTAGCCACTCTCCAATCAATGGGAATCTACTTTGTTTCCAGTTTTTTGCTACTACAAAAATTGCTGCTATAAATATTTTTTGCATATGGGTCTTTGACGGGGAGAGAAGTCATTGTCTTCCTTGGCATATGTGTTTAGCACTGGAGTCTCTGAGTCAGAGAGTATGAACATTTTTATCACTTTATGCACATAATTTTGAATTGCTTTCCCCCTTGGTGAGAACAGTGTACCAACAGTTCACGTGTACCCATCATTCCACAACACCTCCAATACTGGTAATTTTCATCTTTTTCAATTTGGGTGTGAAATGAAGCCTCAGAGTCTTGTGGGGATTTTTTGTTTGTTTTCCATTTCTCTTTTTATTAGTAATTTGGAGCATTTTTATCATGTGATTGTAATCAGTTTGCGCCTCTTTTGAGAGCCTTTGATTACTTGTCCCATACTTAATTTCAGATGTTTGTTGAGATACACATATATACACGCATAGATGTGTGAGTGTGTATATACACATATATATGTACATGTACACACACATCCATATTGCACATACTTTCAAAACTGCTCTTTTCTGTTTTCCTCTGAACTGCTTTCTATTCTCTTGTGCATTTTACAGTTACACACACACGCACACGCATGCGCACCCCTGCCTCTCTGAAAAGAGAGAAGGGGGGAAGTTTACAACAAGCCTATAGTCAAGCAAAACTAATCCATCCAGTGACAGTGTGCAGAAATTTATTTCCCTGTGTATTTAGTCCATCACCTCTTTAGTTACAAGGTGGGTAAAATGCTTCCATCATAGCTGGTCAGGTCAAATCAACAAGCATTGATTAAGTGCCTACTATACTCCAGGCACTGCAAAAGATAGTCCCTGCTCTCAAAAGAATCTTGTGGTCTAAAGGGGAAGATAACATGCAAATAAGATACATACAGAATAAATTGAGGATAACCAGCAGAGGTTCTTGAGGCAGGACTGGGCCTTGTCTTGGTCAGAGTTTTTGAGTCTTTCATTTATTTTTCTTTATAGTCTCCGTCCTTGTAAAAATTGTTCTGATTCTGTTCACTCCACTTGACATTATTTCATACCCAGGATTCCTTAAAACTATCCATTTGATCATTTCTTCAGACATAATAACGTTTCTTTATGTTCATGTGCTAATTAATTTGTTCAGGCATTGCCCAGTTGATGGGTGTGCCTGAGTAGATTTAAAGTTAGAGATGGAGCTATGAAAAGAATGTGAAGCCAGTGTTATCCCCAAGCACTTTCTAAGCACCTACTATGTCCCAGGGACCATGGCAGGTATGTAAGTTAGATGGGCTCATATTTTAGATAATATATTGAATACCTACATTCCTTAATTATCCATTTGGGATAGAAAATGAGAATAATATTTATACTCTATCAGGAGAAAATTAGATAACTTACGTGACATGCTTAGCTCTGTGTAAGTTTAATTCATTTTTATCAATTTTTACAATGGACCTTCTAATAAAACATCCTTTAATATTTTGAAATATTGACAATCTCACTGTGGGATGACAACCTGTCCATATGTCAATATTTTATTCCCTGCAGGTAAGTAGAATTAGAGGAGATTTAGAGAAACAACTCCTTTTTAAAAAGTAGAAAGACTTCAAGATCCTGTGTATGATTCTTATGGTAAAGTGGTCATTATAAAACCATACAACCACAGAGAGCTATACGAATCACTTTTTTTCTAGTTACCAGAAAACAATATGCAACATCGTAGAATGTTAAGAGTTGGAAGACCTTAGAGATTATTATACAATCCCTTCTCATTTGAAGTCAGTGAATGAATTGGGAGGGTAGAAGATGTGGGTTTAAATTTTGACACACACCCCCCACCTTGATAAACTAGATTTCAGTGAGTAAATCACTTGATGTCTCCAAGTCTTATGTTCCCCTTTGCTAAATGGGAATAATCGTACTTCCACAGTACTGCTCTTGTGAGCAAGATACTTCACAAGTCCTAAAGCCCTACAAAATGAGTTTTGTTGAAGGTGAGGAGCTGAAGTTCACGGAAGCGGTTTGATAAACACCACATAGAAAGTTATTAGGGGAGCTTTGACCCGAAGCTCCTACAAGCTCCTACACAGACCTACAAGCACATACAGGTCTGTGCTTGGTTCCTATTCACACTTATGTGGGTTAAACGAAAGCTGTACTCCACAATGCTTTATTTGGGGTAAGTTCTAGATTCACTCTATTTAAACCTATCACACTAAAAGCTTGTACATATCACAACCCTTAGGGAAAGACTAAATCATAAATTACCAGCAACTGTTACTTAACCATGAGAGCTAGTTAAGAATATTGAAGGTCATTTAAGGATCTTATGGTTTAGGTAGAGTAGTAGTCAAACGGTGAAAAGTTAACATTACAGTGCAAGATTTTAAATACATAGGAGCAAAACTCTAGCAGCAGCAGCTGATCTTCTCTGATAGAGGAAGTTTATTCACTGGTAGCTCCTTACACCAATGAAATCACAGGCCCAGATTAAAAATATATAGTATATTTAGACAAGGAGAGAAAGAACTTAGTATTTGGGAAAGAGAATGGAGGAGGTGAATTTTGCCACTGCCACCATTGCTAATGTGTTTCATAGGTACGTGATCGGTCGTTTTTTATAACAATTTTATGTAGTCTTCCAATAGCTCTGAGTTTTCTTCCTATTAAGAGAAAAAACAAAAAATTCTAGCTATAGATCTACAGGTTGCCTCAAAAGTCTTAATGCGTTTTTAAGCTACTAAGGCTTAAACATCATGTATTATCATGACCTCTTTATAAACTTTACTTTATAACTTTTTATAAACTTTTTACTTTATAAACTTTATAAACATGACCTCTTTATATATTAAATACTTGGACAAAAAGAATTTCATTAACAAAATGAAAATTATAGTTATTTATAACCCGACGTTATACTTACATAAATTAAACTGGTCAAGTTCCCAAGCTTTCAGTTATTGTAGAAGTCTTAAAACTCTTTCCTTCATGGTTACAGGTCTTTTCACTCTTTTAGGACAAGGACTGAGTTACAGACATTTCTGCCTTGGTAGGGCGTCTGGTAGGTCCCCAGTAAACACACACACACACACACACACACACAAATGTGACTTTTCCCAATTGCGAGATTCTCATAGCTCTAAAACCTATTATTTAGGCTTAGTAGAGAGAGTGTTTTTATTAAAGCAACTCAGGAATGTGTCTCATCTCATGAAAAGTGGTGTAAACTGACTTTTGAAGTGGAAAGAAACACTCAGGTGAATCTAAACAGTACAGTGTATTCATAACATAGAAGCACTAAAATAGAGAAAGTAATTGAGATGTTTTTTTTAAAAAAAAAAGGAGCAGTACTTATACCCTTAGATGCCCACGTTTCTGCCCTACGTTTATCAATATAAAACTGCCCTGACCTGGCCAAGTTGTTTTATGATAGCACTGTTAATACAATATAATTAAACTGTACCATGATGTTGCAAAACTCTGCTGTAACATTGTTTGGCCAATCTATAACCCCAAACATAAATAGTCTAGAGTGTTTCTAGGGAGCTAACTGTCCCTGGTAACGTTTGGCATATTGTGCTTTTGTAGAGCCAGTTAGTGACAAGCTTGTGTTATCAGTACACAAAGAATATATGACAAGTGAAATTGAAATTTTTACATGAGGTAATTAGCAGTTTCATAACAAACAGTTGTAGAATCAAATAATTTAGAGGTGTGGAAGATCTGAGTCCGCTTCTCTTCACCTTTGTTAAGAGATGGCTTACAGAATGTAGTGACTAGCCTCAAGTCACAGGGCATAGTCAGGACTTGGAATAACACCCCTAGGATACTGCCATACTTGCAGCTTTTTTTCTTAGACTAAATACTTATGGTCAGTCCTTGGATACTCTTTTTCTGTACTTCTCCAAAGTTTTATAAGACTCTTTTTTTTAATTTATTTTTAATATTTTTAGTTTTCAGCATTGATTTTCACAGGAGTTTGAATTACAAATTTTCTCCCCATTTCC
>CM053623.1:75223493-75265238 GCA_028646595.1 Phalanger gymnotis | reverse complement strand
TTTCAAGGCTTTCTTCTCCTCATTGGCTATTTGGAGCTCTTTTGCCATTTGACTTAGTCTATTTTTTAAGGCGTTGTTTTCTTCAATATTTTCCTCAGTATTTTTTTGGGTCGTCTTTAGCAAGTCATTGACTTGTTTTTCATGGTTTTCTCACATCCTTCTCATTTCTCTTCCCAATTTTTCCTCTACTTCTCTAACTTGCTTTTCCAAATCCTTTTTGAGTTCTTCCATGGCCTGAGACCAGTTCATGTTTTTCTTGGAGGCTTTTGATGTAGGCTCTTTGACTTTGTTGACTTCTTCTGGCTGTATGTTTTGGTCTTGTTTGTCACCAAAGAAAGATTCCAAAGTCTGAGACAGAATCTGAGTCCATTTTCACTGCCTGTTCATGTTCCCAGCCAACTAGTTGACCCGTTAGCTTTTCATCTGGGTATGACTGCTTGTAGAGTAGAGAGTACTTTGTCCCAAGCTTGAGGGGCTGTGCTGTTGTTTTCAGAGCTATTTCTACACAACAAGCTCTGCCACACCAGTGCTCCTCCTCCCCCAAGAACCACCCACCTGGACCTTGACTCAAATCTTCAGCAGGCTCTGCACTCCTGCTCTGATCTGCCACTTAATTCCTCCCACCAGGTGGGCCTGGGGCCAGAAGCAACTGCAGCTGTAGCTCTGTAAGCAGCCTCACAGTTGTACTACCTCCGCCACTCCCAGGGTGGTGGCCAACTGCAAACTCCTTTCACTCAGTCCCCACAGTTTTTCCCACTAACCTTCTCTGTTGTCTTTGGTGTTTGTGGTTTGAGAAGTCTGGTAACTGTCACAGCTCATTGATTCAGGGTGCTAGGGCCTGTTCCGCCTTTGCTCCTGGTCTGGTTGGTCTGGGCGCGGCCCACACTGGGCTCTGCTGCCCTCTGCTCCCAGCTTGATAGACCTCACCCAGCGACCATCCAGGCTGTCCTGGGCTGGAGCCTTGCTTCCCTCTGCTATTTTGTGGGTTCTGCAGTTCTAGAATTTTTTCAGAATCATTTTTTATAGGTTTTTGGAGGGACCTGGTGGGGAGCTTCAAGCAAGTCCCTGCTTTCCAGCCACCATCTTGGCTCCTCCCTCCTCCCAGTGTTAAATCTTCTGACCTGGTATATTTACATGCACCACTTGGGGAGAACTCATGGACAGTGAACCATGTTTTGAGAACACTTGGATTATGTGATTAAATTCTAGCTTTTTTTAAGTTCTAGAATTTATTAGTTATAGATAATTTCTAAAGTCTCAACTCAGTACTGTGCATTTCATTAGTAAATCATATATATTGAGAAATAAAAGTAAATTGAAATTTTCTGTTAATGTTTAAGGGCTCTTCCAGGAGGAATATACTCAAAATGGTTTCTCTTAATTTTAATTTAGATCTACTTTTGTCTTTCAGCTTAATAATTTGTGCTATCTTAATGTGTGTGTATACTATGACAGCATAAGCCATATAAAATATAGGCTATCTACAGCATTCAGGAAGAGTAGTGCTGCCACAATGTAGAAAATCACTTATGTCCTTCACAACCAACTAAACATCAGTAAATAGTAATAGACTTGTATATTTACCTCTGCCTTGCAGAAGCAGAATGTACAAGACAGCGAATCATTAAAAAGTGTTTGAAAGACATTTAGATTTTGATGGCAGCAAAGATATCATGCTTGATTTATCTCAAGGCATAAAATTGCTAGTTATGGTTTTGAAGCACTTGTCTTCAAGTGGACATATATGGGCCATAATAGAATTGTATACATATACATGCATAGATATACACACAGATATATTGCTCAATAAGACTTAACATTTTTAACGTTGTGTATCAATCCCTTCCTCATTTTTCTCTTTTGAATGTTTGGTGATAGATTCTATATTGTCTTTTAATTAGATCTTTTTTTTCCCCCTTCAGGTTTGTTTGGAAGACAACCTTATTCCACGCACATAAAGAACAACTCTTCTGAACTGCTGTTACTGAACTTGGAATGATACTGCATATGTTCATCTGATGGAGGATTAGCCAGATCTCAGATAAAACATTGCTCACTGGAAAACGTCACAATATACAATATGTCATCCAACCGGAGTCAGAATCCACATGGACTAAAGCAGATTGGTCTTGATCAAATTTGGGATGATCTTAGAGCTGGAATCCAACAGGTTTATACGAGACAAAGTATGGCAAAGTCCAGATATATGGAACTCTACACGTATCCTAACGTCTTAAAACTTGAGTTTAAATTGATGACCCAGCATTTTTTATATTGTTAGAGAATTTTAAAAGATTGGTTTTTTAAATTGCATATACTCTTCGTAAGCACTGTGCTAAGCACACACACACACAGGCGAGATAGTGTTTGCCTTCAAGAAGCTTACATTTGGTTGGAGAATATATAAAGTTCATAAGTAAATACTGGATATCATGCTGTAGGAAATGCAGGATATCGTGCTGTAAGGCAGCAGCAAAGTGCCACTAACTCCTGAGAGAATCAGAAAAGTCTACTTGAAGGAGTTATCACTTTAGCTAAACCCAAATTATACTAAATGTCTCTCTTTACTCTTTATCTTATACTATAATAGTGCTCAGTATTCCTAAGTAGCTTTAAAAACAATCATTTTCTTTAACCTTTTAAGATGAATTAACCTTTTGTAATTTGCAAAAAGCCTGCCTCAAAATGAAGAATGAAATATCTTATTATTATATCATGAATAAAATTTGGGGGTTATAGGTATTTTTTAATGTGCAACTTAGTAGATTTTTGCCACTCTCCATTTTGACTACTGTATGAAAAGCACCATGTGACATAGATACCATGGAATATACAAAGGGTGTGAAAGGAGATCTTAAATTCTTAAGGCATGTATATTCCTAGGGTATTTTGAGTACCTAAAATGTGTTTTTATTATAAAAATTATTTGTTGAGCGTCTTTTAAGATATCAAACACCAAGAATCCCCATTGAATGTGTAGAAAGTTGAAAATGAGGTAAGTTAACTTTCTTCATATGTGGCCTACTACTGCTTTATAATAAGATGTTTTATCAGAAGTTGCTGGGTGGGAATAGTGGAGTTCTGCTAAATTTAAATCTAGTGTGTACATAGACGGATAATTGCTAACAGTACTTTTGTAATATATGTGGATATCCATTTATCTTTGACTTTGAAAAAATTAGTTTAACATTTCTCGTATGCCTGTACTCATTCACACACACACATACATGCATACATGTGAGAAATTATATGGTTTAGTGGTTAGAGAGTGGCCTAAGGGCCTTGGAGACCTTAGTTCAAGTTGCATTTTTGATACATGCTGGCTGTGTGGCCCTGTTCAAGTCACTGCACTAATTGGTTTTGTAGTAACTCTAAAGCTGTTGCAAAGAAGATGCTGACTTTTATTGGTAAAAGAAATTGCTTCCTCTAGGAGCTCTTTTTACTCGTGGAATCACAGGTTTGGACCCAGTCTGTATCCACAAATGTGCAACACAGAACTCTTAAGAGGAGAGATTTTTTAAAATATGATAGGATAATGTAGACTGGGATTCGCTAACACAGCATGAGAGGGAATATAGATGACTGTGGTCGTTTTCATGTTGATACATGAAAGGCCTCCTAAGTAATCTGTATAAAAGACTAGAATCTAGAGTATGTTGCCATTAGATTGGTCCTTTAATCACCCTTGAAGATACTGTTGAGAAAGTAAGGAACTTTCATGGTGGGACTTTATCATATATAGTGGTCAGTTAAGGCTAGTATTCTTTTATAGGTATTTATCTTAAATTGGACTGATAACAGTATTAAATTTTTTTTCTCCTAAGGATTTTTCTGGCTATGTCATACAACATGTTAATAGGAAGATCAGAAGACTTCTAAAAAATATATCAAAAAAAAAATAAAATACTTTTTACTCATTGTAGAACTGTGATTATAATGTATTGATATTTTTCAAAAATTTAACCTATAATGAATGTATCTAAGTGAATATTTTTCTCTTCAAAGAATCAATTTTCAGACATGAGGGATATTAGAGATTGTTTTTACAGAGTAGGAGACTTGAACAGTTAACTAAAAGTGTCAGAGATCTCAGAGCTAGTTAATGGTAATACCAAGGTTAAGAACCCAGTTCTCCTGATGTGGGAGTATGCTCTTTCTGCTTTACCATTCACCTTGGGAGTCTAACAGATTTAGCCCAGTAATACTATAATCACTCAACATATTTTTGGAATTAGTCTTTTGAAATTGCGTTCAGAGCCTAAATTAAGGTATTTTAAATATATTGATGGTAACATCTTCATTTGCTTTGAGGTTATATTTCAGTTTTGGGAACTGCCACAAATCGATTTATGTGTTACCAAACCATTTTTAAGTTAAAAAAAATGTTGTATGAGAAACATTACTTGAGCTAGATAATCATCGTAAAGAAACCAATTTTTTTAGATCCTTTTGCATTGTACAAAGCCTTCAGATATTTCAGAAACTTTATGTAATATAAAGCCTTATCAACAGATGCCCTGAAATAACTTCGTAAATAGTATCATTGATGTCAGAGGGAAAAAAAAAGTCATCTTTCCATGATTTTTGACACATGTGCTTTTGTGGTCATGACTCAGGAATACTAATTTTCAATTTCATTTTGTTATATCACGTTGGAAACACCATGTTTTATCATTCTTTGCACTAGAAACATTCATTTTGTTCAACTTCCTTTGTTGTGCATTTAGGGTCTATTTTTTTGCATGCAACTGATGCATAATAAAATTTTGATCCCTTCACTTTTATGCTATTTGTGACTTTGTTTTTTAGTTTTTGGAAGCAACAGATTGTGGGGGTTGTTTTCTTATCCATTCTCACCTTTTGTTGTATTGGATTGTTTAATTCATTTGCCTCTAAAGTTTTGAGAATTAATTTTCTTTTCCTATGTTTGACTCTAAAACTAGTTGTTTATTTTTTCGGAATTATGTTTTTCTCCCTCTGTTTTTATAGAAATAATAGTACTTTATTTTGTTTTTTGTCTTGTTTCAGTTATTTTAGCTTAATCTACTTTAGGTCAGTCCTGTTTCTTCCAACTCTCTTCCTCTCACACTCAAACCTCTCACTCTCATTCTCCATTCCTTAGTTTTGTTGAACCCATTCATTTATTTCTCTTCCTATTCTGTCTTTTCTAAACTTTTCATTGATGATCCTTCTACTTAATTATTCTTGTTTAGTCTTTGTATTCCTCATGAAATTAATCCGAGGTGCATATTTTGAGTTCCATCTTCTAAACACTTTCTATCTTACCTTGTAGATCTTGCACTTCCCTATTTCTATTGTAATTTATTCTTTGAAATTTCTGCAGGATATAAAGAGGAAAAAATATTGTCCCATTATAGAAATTTTCCTGTGTAATTCTTTACTTGCCCCTGTCTTTTCTGTGATCTTTTTTTTTCCTCATTTGCCCTGCATTCTCTCTCTGGGTCCAAGTATTCCCACTGTCGTGGTGGTCATTTGACCCCAGGAGCTTAAATTCCCCGTCTGAGGTTTTCTGTGGAGGCACAATACTGTAGTAGTAGTCGTAGTCGTAGTCGCAGTCGTAGTCGCAGCTGCTGTTGTTGTTGTTGTTGTTGTTACTCTAAGGCACTAAATCTCTGCAGATTACACCCAAGGTCCCCATCTCTCATTGTAGAGTATATCCCTCCCTCTATGGAAGCCTATGGAAATTTCTATAACGGTAGCTTCTTCCTCCCTCCAACTACCATTGCATTAAGCTTTCTTCCCTCTTTTCAGTCCTTCTCTTTTAACACTCATTGTCCATTAGGTTGTCTTCCTGGGAGACTATAGAAGTTATTTTCTTTTCATTTTTTACCATCGACTTGATTTGAGTGAACTACACATTTCTGTCTTATTCCTCTCTTCTCCCCTTTTATGCACCCTCTTACTCTGCATTGAATCACTTGTAGGCTCGAGCATGAGCTTTAATCTGTGGTATTTCAGGTCTGTTCCTCCACCATCAATTCTTTCTATTTAAGTCCCACTTTTACTCATTTACTTGTGTACTTTGGGAAATTTCTTAATCCTCCCTGTGTTGTAATTTTGCTTCTGCTGTTTTTTAAATCCATAGGTGTCTTTCTCTTTGGGTTTTTATTTTTAACCAGTTTTTCTCCCCCCATTTAATTCATTTAAATTCTTGTGTCTTCCTTTATTGACATTGTTGTTTGCTTCTTTGGTATTTCAGTTGTCTGGGGTATTCACAAAGCGAATGTCAGGGGGTGGGAAAGGGGTGCTAAAAAAAAGCTTCAAATGCCTCTTTTTTTTAATTGGACTTTTTTCCCCATTGATTAAGCTTAGGTTTTTAGAGTTTTATTGTATTGGGTTGTACTTTTCTGGGTCCATATGTGGTTTCTTGTGGGTGCAGAATAGCCTCTTTTTATTCTTCTCTCCTTTCTTTCCTTTATTTTTTACAGCTTTAAAAGTCTTTTCTGTGTCATTGGAATTATTACATTTAACCCCCATGTGTCTTGGAGTTTGTAGCTTGTTATTTTTTTCTTCACTGAAAATGATCTGGATTTTTCATTCGATGCTTTGTTACCTCTGTTCAGAAGTTCTGGGCAGTTTTATTTTTGTTTCTTGCATTGTGGTATTCAGGTTTTTTTAATTTGCATTCTTCTGGGAAGCCTATGAACCTTGAATTTTTTCTTTGCATCCTGTCTTCAAAATCAGTGTACTGTACTTTGTATAAAAATTGTGTTTTCTTTTAACTTTTTTTCTTCTCTTCCTCCAGATTATCCTTTCCTTCTGTCTGTTTCCTTATTTTTCTCTTGTTTCTCTGATGAGATTTGCCACAGGGGTGTAAGTTTTTTTCTTTTGCTGCCAATGATTTCTGCTGTGCTCGCCATAAATTCTGCTTTCACAATTCTTATTTGTTTCTTGAACCATTCAGCAATATGTTGTTGTAGTTTAATTCTTGGGAATCCAGAGAGCCTCTGCTTCATCAAATAATTGATTCATTTTCCTTTTTCTTGCAGTATTTACACAGTAGTGTTTGGACTCTTATTTACATGATCTGGAGGCCAGATTTTTAATATCTTACCTATGATGGGTTTATCTGTTTGTTACCAAAGTTTTTTATTGAGTTTTTTTCCTCCTAAGGTCTTTGGTAATCTCATTTATTTTCCCCTTATATTCTTGTCGCTCCCTTTCTGACTCTTCCTTTGATAGCTATTTCCCCAAGGCTAGGGGATGCCCCCCCACCCCACCCCATGTTGAGCAGTTCACTTTCTACTGGCCTCAGTCTCAAGTCCATGTCAATTCTTTTGGGACAAAAATGTCCTCAGCTGGGTGCCATTTCCTTTTCCTTAAGTCCACACAAATGCTGGCCCCTGCCCCAATACCTGCATTCCCTTAATTTTTAAGCCTAGCTGATAATTCTTATTTTGGAGTGGCGTGAAAAGTAATGAGACTCAGAAAAATTGTCTAGTCCTCCATCTTGTTCATATGACTCATATCGCAGTCTATGTTTTTTTAAAAGTATGTTTTGTGGACACATGCACTGAGAACAGAAACATTTAGGGGAAGAGAGTGGGGTGGGGACCATTACTTGCTGCCATAGAATGATAAGGCAAGAGCAGAGATGGTGTGTATGGAGGAGATAGTTAGCTGGCAGAAACTAGAGCAGCAGAAAAGATAGGATTGCAGAGTATAAGCCCATGAGTCTAGTTGTGCCACCAACCAGAGTCTGACGGCTTGGTAGGGGAAGGTTCCTGAGTGAATGAATGTGTCAGGGATTAACCTTCCCTGCTGTTTGTTTTATACCATAAAGTCAACTATAATTGCTGTCCTTCTTGCTTATAATTGTTATTTTGGAGTGGTGCAGAAAATGAGACTCAGAAAAATTGTCTAGTCCTCCATCTCGTAGGTCATATGACTCAGAATATCGTACACTAGGTTTTTTTAGGTATGTTTTGTGGACATATGCACTGAGAACAGAAACATATTTAGAGGAGACTATTTCTGCTTAGATCAGAGGTTTTTGTATGCTTAGTTGCCTTAATAAACATTTATATGTATTAATAAATATCCATTCCCTTCATCAACCCCCTCTTCTCCCCTTGATATTTGAATGACTTTGAGACCTTAACTGTGTGGGTATTTCCTTCAGCAATATAGATTAGAGCCTACCCATGCCTCCTTAGCTGGCCGTGTCTTTCTACAAGCTCTCCACAGATGTGGCAAAAGTTTTCCTCTAGGGTTCTTGACATGACATAGATGTAAATGGAGCACATTAGCTGGCCATTAGCTATTTGTTGCCTTTGCCACATTATCAGCCCCACATGCTTTCTGGTCATACATAATGAAAAGCAGAAAACATCCCTTCCCCTCCCTCTTCCCTGTTTGCTTCTAAACCATAACAGCCTGTCACTGCTATTCATGGAATAACTCTAGAACTGGATTGACAAAGTGATCCAATGCTTCCCATTTGCACTAATTTTATAAAAAAAAACCTCATGTATAAAAACAAAAAGAGCCAGGGTGTCTACACATAAAAAATTTTGTGGGAGCCAGTTAAGGAGAGAAAATGATGGGAAGAGCTCCGTATTTAGAATCCCAAGACTTGAGTTCAGATTTCACTTGTACCATTTAGTAACTCAGTACAATGGAACAAAAATATTTACACATCCATCTTCCCAGGTCTGTTGTGAGAAAGAAATGAGATAGTGATAAAGTGCTTTTATAAACCAGAAAACACTGGTGAACATTCCCTGGGGTACCACAGCAATACTCTTTTCTACCTTGTGTTTCTCGGCCTTTTCTAAGTGAAATCTCTTTGGTGAAATCTTTTATGCCACTTGTGTGCAGTATGTGGGCAGCCTGCTTTTCCTTACCCTGTCTTAGTGGACTGAGTGTTGGATTTGGAGTTAGGAAGACCTGCCTCAGACACTAACCATCTGTGTGACCCTGGCCAAGTCATATAATGTCTCTGAGCCTTCAAGGTTCCTTGTATTTCTGCTGTTAATTGTCAAGTCAAATGGATTTTTCTTAATGCTCGTCTCTCTTGCTCTCTCTGCAGTCTTCGACATGTTGATCAACCTTTCTATCTTATTGCACTTAAGCTCTTTCCATGCCCTCTAAAATCTAGTAACATTGATTTATTTGCCATTCCTCACCTAAGATTCTTCATTCTCTTAATCTGTACCCATCTCACTGAAAGTGAATCTTAGGATTCTGAAAATGAAAATAGTCAAACAATAGGATTTTGTTTATTTTTTCCAAAATTTTTATTTTAAACAAATACAGAATTATAAAGTTAAATATCGAAACATAAATGCAAAATAAGAAAAAAAGCATTGCTATGTGCACAGCAGAATGTATGAGAGGATTCAAAATATACAACAATAAATTTCCATTTCAAGAAAGCCTGTATAATACTTTACACATTGTGTTCAGAGCTGTCTATTTTTCCTTTGCTTTCTTGTAACTTTTGTTCTTTGCTGTTCACTTTTTACTTTATTCTTTTTTCCTTCCCTTCTTCCCTGTCCTCCCCCACAAGAAGGCTACAATTAAGTATAGATATGTATGTACATAATTATATACACACATGTTTACATATATACTTTCATGCATATACATACATGTACTTACATATACATATATTTGAGATATCTATAATCATACTCATATATCGACATATGCATCTATGTAAAACCATACTATTTGTCCTCTGTTCTCTGAGAGTGGATGACCTCTTCATAAGTCAGAATCTTAATATTTAAGTCCACCAGTTCATCATTTCCTACACTGTAACAATATGCCAACCCCATACTGTCTAGTTATTTTAAATAGTCTAAAACAATATTGATTAATATGGTTGACATATAGTGTAGTTATCCTATTTTTCTCTTTTGATTAAATCTACTTTAGCTCTAACTTTGTCTGAGGTCATGATTACTATCCTTGGTTTTTTTCCCCCCTAATAAATTCTCCTCCTGACCTTTATTTTAAGTTTGTGTATTTCCAATCCCTCCTGTCCCCTCCACTTTTACCTGCTACCCTGCCCTCCTGTTATGTAACCTCCCCCCCCCCAAGAATCCCTCCCTTATCTTCCTATTCCTGTTAATCTAAACACCATTCTACCCCCTTATCCTGTTCCCTCAACCTCTTTTATTTCTTTCTGAATTTAGAGGACTTTTATGCCCTGCTAAATATATATGTATTGCTCCTCTTAAACACAATCCTGATGAAAGTAGAGTGCCGGAACTACCAGCCCTCCTCCTCCATTTAATTCTTCGACTCTTCCTCTTTTACCTCATTTGTATAAGATAATTACTCTTTTTATTCCTAAACGGTTTTACTTTTTAGAATCCTATTATACTTAGGACTACCCCAATCTTTCTTTTGAATTACCCAATTACTAATAACAATTTCAGAGGTATGTTTTACATTTGCTTATATAAAAAAGTATCCTTATCGAGTCCTTTGTAATTAGTCTTTTATATGTACCATATAATTCTCTTGGATCTTATATGTCAGATTTCCTGTTAAGTTCAGATTTGTGGTGGGTTTTTCTGTTTGTTTTTTAACAAAATCCTGCAAGTCTGGCAGTTCATTTAATGTCCATTCCTTTTCATTCAGGATTTTTGCTGGTTATGGTATTTTCAGCCAGAACCCCAGTTCTTTTGCTCTTCAATATACAGTGTGCCAAGACCTGCAGTATTTTAGTGTCACTGCTACTTAGGTCTTGTGTGATTCTAATTGGGATTTCACTGTATTTAAATTGTTTTTTTCTTGTTGCTTATAACATATTCTCCTTGAGTGGGGAGTTTGGAAATTTGACTAATATTCCTGTAGATTTTCTTCGTAACATCTCTTTCTGGTGATGATGGGTGGATTTTTTTTTCAATTTCTACTTTACCCTCTTGTTCTAACACTTGAGAACAGTTCTTTTTAATAATTACTTGTATTATTGTATTAAGATTGTTTTTTTGGTTATAGCTTTCAGGTATTCTCATTACGTTTTCATGATCTGTTCTCATCAGTAGTCTTATGAGATATTTCGTATTCTCTTCTATTTTTTCATTCTTTACAGTTTTATTATTTCTTGGTTTCTTATAACTTTGCTGCCTTCCCCTTGCCCAATTCTGATTTTCAAGGAATTGTTTTTTCCTAAAGATTCTGAATTTCCTTTTCTAATAAGTTGACTTCCTTTTCATAATCTTCTTGTTTTTCTTGGATTGTTCTTTTTTCTTTAATTTTTCCTCAGTCTCATTTGATTTTTACAGTTCTTCTATAAATTCTTTTTGGGCAGGTAACCATTTGATGTTAACTCTTTGGGGTAAGTGATGCTTTTTTCCTTTCAATATCCTCCTCTGAAGACAAACCCCAGACTTTTCTATTCTCATAGTAACTTTCTGTGGTTGGATTTTTCCTTTGCCTGCTTATTTAAGGAAAAAAAAATCTATAGCAGCTTTTTTTTTTTTTTGTAATCACCTCTGGTCCTGGGTTACAAGGGTTGGTGCCTCTGGCCTCAGATCCTCATTCATTTCTCCGCTCTGGCCTGGAACCAAAACCAAAAGACCTCAAGCCTCCTGTAATGTAAGTTCCCACAGCCAGCAGTACCTAGCTCTACTGCTTCTGCACTTACCTGGCTGCTTCCTTCTTGGCCAGGGTGCAGCTGGGGCTTCTGGGTTCCTTATCAGTAGAGGTTTTCCTAATCTGGGACCCAAGGCTACCTCCCAACCCAGCAGGCCCCGGGGGTTCTGCTTGAATTGTTTACTGTTCACAGGGACCAAACCTCAGTCCTGGGATTTTTATTTGGGTCTTCTCCTGGTTGTCCCAGGAGGACCACTGTTCTGTCCCAACTCTTGTTTATATTTACTGATCTAAGTTCTCCCTCGGTTGCTATTTTGTCCTGTGCGTGGGGGAAATCTGGAGAGCTTGGAATTTTCTGACCTGCCCCATCTTGCCAGAATGCTCTCAAACCATAGGATTTTAAAACTTAAGTTTTGATACCCTAGAATATGTCACAGTGGGCCAGAGACGTAGGGTATATTCTAAAATTACAGCACTAAGAAAAACTAATAACCATTACAGTGTTGATAATTGGAAACTTAAAGAGCAATCCTAAAACACTTAAGAACAAGGGGAACAGTCCACCAAAAAGCTACTGTAGTAAGAGTTAAACCAAAGTCTTAGCACTAAAAACAGTCTTAAAGATAAGTTAGAATTAAAAGCAGTATTGAACTAGACTAATTTTAGTTTCTTACAATTTTTCTATCTAATAAGCTGAAAACACTGCATTGAGCTTTAAAATTGGTTTTAAAGTTCTAGACCAGAGTCTACAAGAGTAGATTGTTCTGAGGTTGACCTTCACTCTATTTTCTTGCTTTCTATTGACTACTGAGGCAGGTCACTAAGAAACTTTTAAGTGGCCTGAATTGCAATGTGTCAAGGCCTGATGTTGCATCCTTGTAATTTTGTCTTCAGCTAAAAGCCTCAGATAGTTATGCTTGGTCTTTAACTTTTAGTTATTTGGGTAAGGCTCATACTGAGTGGAAAGTGTAATGGCTCTGTGGCCAAGAGAACCAGAATGAGACCCTGCTGCTTCCTGTAAGCCTGGGTGATTTGGGGTAAGTCATAGCCTTTTTGGGTTCTGCTTTCCTCATATAACCTTTTTGAAAGTGGTTTTTTTTGTTGTTGTTTTTTGTTTTTTGGTAGTATCATAGATTTAGAACTGAAAAGGGAACTTACGTATCATTACCACTTCATTTTATAAATGAGGCTGTTGAGTGAGGCCCAAAGAAGTGGAGGGATTTGCCTCAAGTCACCTAGGCAGACTCAAAGTCTGAATTTGGGCACTTTAACTCTGAATCCAGGGCTCTTTTACTTTCCCCAATGCTGCCACTTTATTTGTGCTTGTAAATGTAAAAGTAAAATTCTTGTAACTAATACTTCTTACATACTAAGTTTCACAAAGATGAAAGCCTCATATAGACTGATGCACTATTATCTTGTTGAGTATGAAGAACACCTTTTTAATAACAAAAATTTTGAAGACTTTCATTACAGAGATAATGGTACTATCGAAAACAGAACCTTTAGTCTACCATTCAACAGTCTGTTGCTTGAGGAACTGTAACATCACAAAATAGAAACATTTGATAGAACCATGGGTCTTTGCGGTAACTCCAAGGCCCAGAGGCCATGTGTCACTCCCCTAGACTTCATTTCATTTTACCAAAGTTTGGGAAATCCAGTAGGATTTTTGTGCAGGTTATCAGCCAGCAATAAATGTGTTTGATTCTTTAGGTGAATTTACTGAGTGTCTGTGTTTTGTGTCTTTTGTAGTTAGGTATTTTAATATACTCTTTTGTTAGCCTTTTTGGAAACTATTCTTCATTCTATTGGAAAGAAAATTTCAAGATGGTCGTTTGATTTTTTTTTAAATTTTTCTTTCCAACAGATTTTAAAGTAAAGCTAAAATTAGAAATGAGTTAATTTTAACTTTGTCTAGTATTTGGAATATTACTAAGTTCCTTAACCTTTTATAGTCATGTTTATAACTACTGTACTAGCGTACATCAGTCCAACCAAGCTCGAGGAGCTGGAGTGCCTCCTTCTAAATCTAAGAAAGGTCAGACACCTGGAGGAGCTCAGTTTGTTGGTTTGGAATTATACAAACGACTGAAAGAATTTCTGAAGAATTATTTGACAAACCTTCTTAAGGTAAGATTCTTTAAATGAGAATTAAGCAGTTAAAGACAGATGGAAATTGCAATACATACAAAATGTCGAGTAATACCTAAGTGTTAAAATCTTCTAGTGTCATTTGATACTATTTTAAAAATATATCTGTGTACATACATGGGAAAATGTTGAAATTGTTCATTCTTTTGCCCTTGGTAGAAGTGGAATATTTTCCATAAACAACTTTTCTTGTGTTTTTTTTAACACCTGATGCACCATAAAAGTATGTGATTAGATCCTTTTAACAGAGGTTGAATGACCATCTGTTAGACATTGTATAAGGGATTTGTGAAACGGACCAAGAGGTTGGGCAAGATGACATCTAAGGTCTCTTAATTCTATAACCCCGCTCTTAATTTACTTCCCTTTAAATTATTTTAATTTTCGTAGTAGATGTTCACGGCCATTTTCCTATTATAACGTAAAGGAATCTAGTTTATTTTAAGGTTTATTTTCTAACAACAATATACATAAACTGTTAAGAGATAGCTTGTCTTAGAAATTTACAGAAATAACTTTCTCAAAAGTAATTTTGCTGTGGGACTCAGGAGCTATAGAATTACTACCTTAACCAAAGTGGGTTTCTTTGTGAATACCTGTTTCTTTAGAGTATGGTTTGCCCTGCCGTACTCCTCTTGCCTGGGTAGTGATTTAAGTTTTTTCCCCTTCATCTTCTGCCTTTTTCTTCCTCAGTCTTCATCTCTGTAGCAAAGGCAGTGTGGTGCCTTACTTCCAGCCACACGGATGGGCAAGTGGGGCCTTCAGCTGGTGCTACACATGTTATATAGAGTGAGTGAAGACATCTATACTCTCTACCCTGGGAAATTTAGCAGAGATTTTTCTGTGTATCTATTCATACTTTGAACCACACAGACCTGGTACAAAAATTTCAGCATGCTCCAGATTGTTTTGTTTTGTTTTGTTTTTTTTTTTACTTAATTACCTTTATGCATTGGAAACATTAACTTGTTTCTAAAAAAAAAGTAGATTTGATTGCCCACAACTTATTGTAATTTAATATTGTCTTTGTATTTATTTCCCACATACTATATTCTTAATATTTTTTTGAAAGCAATTAGAAAAAATGTGAATCTTGATAAAATGAATCCTGTCATTTTGCTTGATGTATGTAGGTAAAGCGCAAGACATTTGCAGTATATAAACGTGTTCTAGCTATTCGTTAGTGACAGAGAAGTTAAATTTTGTTTCTTACAGTAAGTTGTGATTTTTATACATCCCTTTACATTTGTTTATATTTAGTCCTTTTGTACAGGTAACTTACTTGTTAAAAATTTTCAAGGGACTTATAGAGGAGAACTTTGAAGCTGGAAGGGACACTAGAGATTATCTAGCCCAACCCTCTGAATTGCTAGATATGAAATGGATTCACAGATGAGCTTAAGTGACTTGCCCAAAGTTGCTTAGTTGGGATGAGTTGGAAAAATGAGGCTTTTATTTCATTTACTAGGTAGAAGTCATTGGTAATGATAAAAATAAAACCTAACTAAAAGTTAAAATCCATTTTTATGTGTAATAAAAATAATTCAGAGGTTTATTACCACAAAATTAGTCTTCAGGTGGTAAATTTTTCTGGCCCCTGAAACTCATGAAAAGACCTACTTAAGGCATGGAAATGTTTTGATATGTGTTAAGTGGAAGAATATCTACTCCAACGAAATAGTATCTTTTGAAATATTTAAGAAATAAAAATATTTTTCTTGTTAAAAGAAATAATTTTGAATAGTCTTTAAATTTTGTTGCTAGGAGACAAGTCATATATCACAGGTTTTTATTCACATAATATCCTGCATATTACATATTTATTTGAAAAATAATGTTGGTGCCATGGTGGACTGAAGAGTATTAGAATTCTGAAACTTTAAAATGATTATTTTGGGGGAATGCTTTGCTCTGTATCTAACGTAACAACTTATCCTTCCCTGAAACATCAGAATTTACCTTATTTGCTAATCTGCATATTTTTACATGTATTACATACATAGATAGACCCTTCAGATTTTATTCTTAGAATATTTTTTAGCATATTTTTTCTGTAACCTACAGGATATATTATGTCCTCTTATGTCATTGTTAGAAATATGCATGACCATAGATAAATTTTTATGAACTAGATTTGTTTTAATTTTAATTTAATGTATTGACATTAAAAATGAGTGGTTAAGTTTTAGTGAATTTACTTGTTTTAGGATGGAGAAGACTTGATGGATGAGAGTGTACTGAAATTCTACACTCAACAATGGGAAGATTATCGATTTTCAAGCAAAGTGCTGAATGGGATTTGTGCCTACCTCAATCGACATTGGGTTCGCCGTGAGTGTGATGAAGGACGAAAAGGAATATATGAAATCTATTCAGTAAGGATTTAGAAAAGCCACCTTAAAAATTTGTATTATTTTCTTGAAGATATTTCATCTTTTTGTAAGGTGATCTAAATGTAGATGTTATTATATTGTCTTAGATTATTTGGTCAATTACTACTTGTTCTTTTAAATTCTATCACTAAATACCACTTAAGTGCTTTGTTGAATTACAGAAGGTTAGGGTAAGTAGTTGGAATGTTATATATGTCTTGATTGAAAAGCTGCTGCATTTACTTTCTACTTCTAATCTCCAAGTATTCATCATTTGTAGTGTCAGAACCTCGTTGCCTTTTTGCCCTATGAAACACCAAGAAATATCCAATGAAATTTTCACCTTATTATGTGGATTTCTTGTCAATAGATTGAGAAGTGGGAACGTTGAGTGGTTAAATCACTGCTGATACAGCAGTTTAGCCAAGAAAGCTTTCCTAGAGCAATTAAGGGAGGGGCACTAAGGAAGACAAATGGCACATCTTGCATTTGTGATGAAATAGCAACTGTAGAGCAAATCTATTTTAAACATATATAATTACAATGTCCAGCTCTATGTAATGAAGCTATAACATAGTAATGATGCTGATCAGATTCCATCAAATTATGTTAAAAGAAAATGCATATTTTAACTAATTCTTGACCTCAAAGGCGTCATCCTCTCTATATATGACAAAAATGTTTTGAGGAATTATGATTTATCTAGTTATTTATACCTGTTATATAGCCTTAATAAAGTACTGTGGGTTTTTGCAGAAGGTTATGCTGGCAATCTATGCATTTGATATTTTACCTACTTTATCCTACCCCAAGTCTCTGAAGAGATAGGAGGGATGAAAATGTTAGAATAGAATTTAGTAGAGCCTAGAGTAAGGGAGAGAAAGTGATATGTGGGCCTCAGTCACTCTTGCTGTTTCCTGTTTTCCCTTTGAAAAAATATTTGTTACCCAAAACCAACTATCTGTGTGTGTGTGTGTGTGTGTGTGTGTGTGTGTGTGTGTACATACGTGTATGTATATACATATGTGTATGTGTACAGACACAAACTTCTGTGAGAAGTACGGCATTTTTATTAATTACAAATAGAGCTTGAAATATCAGCGCAGATATGTTCTCTCTAGGCTGCTACTGCTTTTCCGTTCTCTATCCCCATGATCAGATGTGTGCCAGATACTACACCATTAAAGAATAGTTTTATTGAGGTGTTTGATATAGATGAGTGAACAAGAAGGGCAGCCTGCAGAGTTTATTGAAAAAACATCTGACCTCAGCCAGGAGAACCTAGGGCCCACATCCAGCCTTTGACCTCTGCTGGCCATGGGACTCTCCCTGGCAAGTCATATCACCTCTCAGGGCATGAACTTATCTCACTTGCTGCCTATACTAATGAAATCACAAACCAATCAGAAATGAAAAAGCTAAATAATTCAATCCCTGCTTTGATTGACAAACTTTGGGTTGCAGGTACCACAGGCACTTTTTTTTTTATAGGTCTTTCACTTTTATAATGGTCTTTCACTATGTCCCCAAATCCTTGTAAGAAAGCAGTGCTTTCTCATTTCAAGGCTTCAGCCTTTTCTTTTTACTTAGTGCTTTTTGTTGTTGTTTTGTATCGCTTGCATCTGAGTGGCCTCCCTTCCTGCAGTGTTTCTTCATAACAAAGGAAGATATTTAAGCAACAGAAACCTACCCATCTGCCATTAGTAGGTGTAGGCAGCATTCCATACATGCTTGCAGCTCAGTGTCTCTACGGATGAATAGTAGTCTATGCATTCATCTGAATTCTAATGTCGTTCCTCGGTTGTGATCACTGTGTGTCTTCTTGTGGTTCTGCGTCAGTTTCAGGCTTTCTTTTGAAATTATTTACTTTGCCACCAGAGCTTGTTAATTTAGGTACTGGTCAAGCCTCTTTATGTTTGATTTGAACAGTTAAGTTTCAAGGTATATAATTGTTTTGTGGACTCATACATTAGGTGGTCTGGTTTTTTTTCCCCAAGGTATTTTTCTCTCATTTAAAAAAACAATTAAGTTTTATTATCCTTCCCTTTCTTTTGTGCTGCCAGTTACTTATTTTCTTTTTTCACCAATGATGGAGCTACTGATCTGCAGGCCAGACTGGACCCAGAAAGGCTCAATTTCAACCCAAAGGAGTAGAAAATTATTAATTCACTTAAAGAAACGTTGCACCTTTTGCTGTAAGTGCCAGGGTGCAACATTGTATTTCCACTACAATTTCATCAACTGAATTAAGTCTTGGAAACAGGGTAGGCAGTAATAGTAAGTAATAATGATAGCTACAGGGAGTTAATTATACAAGGAAAACAATTGAACAAAGCAATGATAAAGCTATGATTTTCTCCAATGAGATAAAACTTCTTTTTTCCCTTTTATTGCTTAGCCTCCCATCAAGTACTTTATTTTTCGCAATGTATTTAATGTGTAGTTAATGTTTAGTTAGACATGATTTTATTTCATCATATAACTTCTTTGGAAAGCTGAGTGGGCAATCTGCATGATCTTTGCATTCCTCCTTATTAAAATAGAGTACATAATTTATTTCTGTTGAGAGTTCATGCTACTCTTTGGGATTTTGGGTTGCCATTTTTCAAGGAATTCAAAATATCCACATGTTGTTAATAAGTAAAGCATTCCAAGACATCTTATTTTCACACTAAAAGTAAAGATGTTGCTGTGGTAGCCCTGCTGAGAACAGAGAATTCCAAAGCACTAATGCCGTCCTCTTAGCAAAGTCAGATTTTAAAAGGCTCCTTCCCATCAATAACTTTAAAGTTGAAGATGGGAGATATCGGTACTCTAACACTTCTTTGTGTCGTTGTTTCCACTCCCTGTCAGAACAATCCAGTCCAAGACGGATGCAGAGGAATTTCTCCAACAGTGTCCGCTGGAAGCACAAACTTACCCAGAATATTCTTGTACTCTTGGCGTTCTTGCTGTTTTCTTCCCAAATAGTCTTACTCAAAGTAAAGCCAATAAAATTAATCCTGTCCTAGTGAAGCACGAACTTTTTAAAACTAAGAGTTCCTTCCCATCCTGAGTCCATCTTTGTTAGGGAATAGACGCAGACCTATTTAAGATCGAGACAGCTTCTTAGTCCCTCTCCTACCATAAGCAGATCAGTTCCTAGCATATTACTTCCTTTTTCAATTCAAACTCTGCCTTGACTGCCTACAAAGGGCTTGAACTTCCTGCAGGGGCTAGTGTTAAATGAATTTTTATCAGCCTTTCCTATGTAATACTTCAGAACATGAACCAGACTTGTTATTTTGGTCTTTTTCTCTCCTAAATAACACTTTCCAAGTGAATTTCTTATTACCACACATATGATACGCTAAATTGAACAGATCTGTAGTCAGAGATACCTACTCAGAAGTAAAATAATTGACTCTTGTCATTTTTTTTACCCACTTTTGAAGTGCAGAGAAGTATTTTTAAGGCTTACTGGCTCATTTGACACTAGCAGGTAATCCTCCATGAGTAGTATATTTGAAACAATTTTGTGTTGTTTCTCGATACTACTAAGAACAGAGCAGAAATGTTACCTTCTCTATAAATATTTAATATAATAATATAATAAATATGATTCTTATCTCTTTAAGAGAATTGAAACTAATGTTCAGAAATCCTGTAAAAGTGGTGTAGTATCAGTGTGCTTTAGGTTCAGTTTACCTGCTTTCAGCCTTGTCACATACTTGATCTGAGCTATAGGTGAGCAGCTTGGTAGTGGGTGGTAAAGGGCACACCTTGGTGTCAGGTATATTTGGATTCTTCTGTCTCAAACACATGCTCTCTGTGTAATCACTGACAAGCCATTCTACCACTCAGTGTTGCAGGCCACTCTCTAATACTCAGGGCAGTAATGAGCTTTGGTTTAGTTTAGTTCAGTTTTCAGACCAGAGAATTCCCCACACCAGTAAAACCACACATCTACACAGAACAGATGTCATTTTTAAAAACTCTTTCCTCATTTGTTTAATATCAAACAGTTCACAGCTCGTTATTAAGCTCTTAATATTTATGCTTTCTGAGAAAGAATAAACTTGGTCTTCTATAAGTTTTGGAACCTGGAGTAATTTTTATCATATAATGTTGTGATACAAATGATAGACCCGATTGTCAAAAATGATCTGTTCGGCTTTACTTCTTTGGATACCTAGGACAGTCAGCCCTTCTGGATAGAGCTAATTTCTCTTAAATGAAATGCTTGAAAAAATTTTGAATTTTGATAGTTTTTAAATATAGAAAATCTTTCAAAATCTTTACATACTTTTCCTCTCAAAGCATGGCTTGGATAACATTTGAGATATCATTTCCTTAATTTTTCTAATATTTATCTTAGACTCAGAAAATGTGTTACTTTTTTATGAAGTAAACACTTCATAAACAGCCAGAATATAGAGTAAGTCTTAAGGTTTTTGTAGTAGGTCTGTTTTCCAATCAAACTAGACACTAATAAACCTTCTTATTTGTTGTTTTCAATGCCATTCTAGACTCAGACAAATGATAAAAGGAAGGTATCAGATAAGATGTTTAAGCAAAGTGCTTCGACACTCACACAAAATAGTGATCTGAACATTGAGTTCATATTCAAATTGCATAGGTTTGAAGTTTTAAATCCTGATCTGCTTGCGCTAAATCTTTTTCTTTATTAAAAACTGATTAAATTCCAAATACCTATTAACAAAGGGAGACCCAGGGCCTTAAATATACATAGTTGTAATGAATGACAGATTTGCTATCATTGAATTCCTGTGTAGCTCTTTCTGAAAGTACTTCAAAAGTGTTATTGTTATATACCTTTTGCCCCCTTCTCTGCCCACACAAAAATGTCGAGTTTTGTTTAGTTTGTGGTGGATTGGGGACAGCAGTATTGAGGTATGGAGACAAAATTTAATGGAAACCAAGCAAAAATTCTTCATAAATAAACTTTGGAGGCAGGGACTAAGTTTAAATATAATTTAAAATACAGCATGTAATGCCCTTAAAATGGACATTATTGTTCCCTGGAGTTATGGTTTTGTTTTATTTTTTTTTTTAACATGATACTTTCAAGTAACATAGAGGCAGTGTAGTAAAGTAAACAGAAAGCTGTCCTTGGAGCCAGTAAAACCTAGGTTTTAAGTCCTGACACTCACTGACTGTATGACCTTGGGCAGGTTATTCAACCCCTCAGTGCTCTTGGCAATTCCCTAAGACAGTTTGCAAAGAAAAATTTTCTCACCCTGGAGTTCCTACAAAGGTGAAATTGTAGCTCTATTCCTTATTGCTATCAAAAAAATATGCAAATCTTGATTCTGTTTGTAGCTATTAATCTAATGCTATAAAAAGAAATTCACAAGAAATTAGGAGTTCTTTTTGTTTTTCTAGGAGAATTTTCCTTCCTGTTAATATGTTCTGTACATCTCTCATATGCTAATGCTTTTTACTTATGCCTTATATTTTAAACCAATTAAAACTTTGATTTCTCAAGTACTATGTTGTTTAGTTAAACAATAGGTTGTCCGCACTGAGTATGCTTTGCTGCTTAGCCTGTGCTTTTCAGAAAGGGATCAGGTGTATGTATAAAAACATTCCTGGTAACAGTTCTAAGCATACTAGTCATTTATGAACGAACTCAAGAATTCTGATTTGTTTTTCTTATAGTTGGTTCCATCAACTCACCTTTAGTGTCCCTTGTGTCCAACAGCAACTTTCTCACACATTTACTCTTTCATGGTCACCTCAGCTGTTTAACATGAAACATGCGCTATGATGATAGGATGATCATTTACTGGAGCAAAATTTAACAGGCAATAGAGGGATAAACCTTGGCCTCATTAGTTCTGGGCTATAACCAATTAATCAGAAACAGCAAAGAGTGAACAAAAAATTTCTAGTCACTACTTTATTCGTTAGGCTGAAAACAGGTTCTGGCTTCATCAGAGAGTATAGGATTCTATGTTTGTCTGTGTCCCAGTTGAATCAGGCAAGGATAATAAAGATTGTATCTGGGCATTGAGGAAAAGAATCTGCCTCCTCTGCATAGAATTTCAAGACTAGAAGAGCATTATGACAGGCAATTCAGAGTGTCTAAACTTTTTAATGTAAATAGCAAGTAAAGGTAACATGCTGATTAGTAATGAATTGGTATTTTACGATGAATATAATTTGTCATTAAGAAATTGTAGTTGAAGTATTTTACTACCAGGAAATTGCTTTAATCATAGTAGAAATCTAGTGTGAGCAGTGTAATCCAGATAAGCTTGGGATTACTTTCCTGTCAAAATCAAAATAAGAATTATTATTAGTCTTCTGTTTTTAAAACCCATATCCCTGCAATTTTGGACTATTTTTAATAACACTTGATAATGTCTGTACCATATACTGATGTTATATATACTCACTTTAATGAAGAACTAACTATATATATGTGTACAGAAATTATTGTTGGGGGAGCTTATCTTGGTAAATAAGATAAATTTAAATTCTGTTTGTCAAAAACTTATTGGAACACATTTACAGTTAGTTTGAATGCCTTTCTCACTACAGACAAAAGCATTTTTATATTTTTCTTAGGTAATAAAGTTTTACCACATAATTTTCTGCAAGTTGATTTGTCTTTTGAAGTTGATAGTCAGTTTGGAAATCATTTTAAAACAGTCGCTCCTCAAATAATTAATCTCAGCAATAGTTTTTTACTTTCCATATTATAATTTATCATAGAAATGTTGCCAACTAACTGAGTAGTTTGGGATTCAGGCTGTTATTTATAGCAATTATCGGTGGAATTCGCTGCTAGGAACAATGTGAAACATAACTCAATGCGTGTGTGTCTCTCTCTCTCTTGCTCGCTCTCTTTTTGTAATCCCAGCTTGCATTGGTGACTTGGAGGGATTGTCTGTTCAGGCCATTAAATAAACAGGTAACCTATTTTACTGTATTCCTTAAAAGTTATTACAACTATTATCAGTTCTTTTCTTAACTATTTTGTATTACATTTCATTGTTTGAGGCATTATTTATTACATATACTAAGTGATTTTATATCATCTTTTTAAGGTAACAAATGCTGTTTTGAAACTGATAGAAAAGGAAAGAAATGGTGAAACCATCAATACAAGACTGATTAGTGGAGTTGTACAGTCATATGGTAAACATAGTTTACTTTCAATTTATTTAATAGCTACTTAGATTTTCCTGGCCAAAATGAAAGCTCCAGGCACAGTTGTAACACTTATATATTATTTTAAGTTATTATTGAATTTCGTTTCTTATATTTATGTGACTCTAAACTTATTGTATTCATAAATAGCTTAAAATTTAAATTATTTTTACTTGATTGGAAGCATAGTAATTTTCCAAGCACAATGCTGTAAGCATAAAGGTTTCCTTGAATTTAACTATTTAAATGTATCTTGGTATCATTGTAAATTTAAATTTTGTTTGAGGCTAATAATGAATGTTCAATACACAATAGATCTTCATTAGTAGGACTGTGTGGTAACCACAATCCTAATTAGATTTGAGCAGTTAACATAAAGAAACACTTAATCAAAATCTAAGAGCATCCTGGATTTCTTGCTTGTTTATTTATGATGTTGTTAAAAGTGAAAAGCCACAAAAATGTTGGTAGTGTGCTAGTGTTTTACAAACTTCTTTGATAATTTGAAAACCTACTAACCATTGATATGCTAGGAAATATCACAGTTAATCACAGAAATAAACTTTAAGAAATCATATATAAAAGAAGTTTACAATTTCATATACACTACTCGTTGTCTTTTTATATTGGAATGTTTGTGTTGTTGATTTGTGATCTTTTAAAAAATTTAAGAGATAAACTTTGACGAGCAGTGGACCTCTCAGACATGCATCAGAACTAGCCGGTTTTATACTTTTGAATTTCACCTATGATAGTTGATTACATCTTTTAACTAACTGACTCTCAAGATTGCTATATTTTGTGAAACAGGAAACCAAAGATGAAATAATTTTAAATTGAGTGTTTATTTGCTTTTAGTGGAGCTTGGGCTTAATGAAGATGATGCATTTGCCAAAGGACCCACACTTACAGTATATAAAGAATCTTTTGAATCACAATTCTTGGCTGACACAGAGAGGTTTTATACAAGAGAGAGCACTGAATTTTTGCAGCAGAATCCTGTTACAGAGTACATGAAAAAGGTAAGTTTAAAGTGTAAACACATTAAATTTGATCAAAATCAATGGTTGTAGAAGAGACAGTCTATTAAAGGTTCTAAGAGTCTATGATTTCTTTTTTGTAAGGCAACTTTTATACCTATGCTTTTGTTGGTTAGTACCATTCTCCATATATAAAAAGTATATAATACATATAATGAATTCATAAATGGGCCCTGATGGTCATGTCATAGGATGACATCTTGTGGTATAGTAACTAAGTATTGATTATATGATATGCCTTATGACAAAAATCTGCTTTGTAGTGAAATTTTAAATAATGGTAATATTATTACCAACCGTATGGAAGATGGTATAAAGGACATGCATAATGTGCTTGTCAGAGAAGGAAAAAACGAGAGACAAAAAGATGGCAAGCCTGAGTAGTAAATTGGTGACCCTTTAAGATAGCAGAATTAAAGATGTGTTGAATTCTTCCATGGGTGTCCTGTTGGAAAACTAGGCAAGAAACAGCATGAGAAAACAAGCAGGGGTTTGATAAGGTAATATCCACACTGGTGAAATCTTAGATCCACCAAAATACCGTAATAATGAAATTGTTTTAAAAAGGAATTTGAATAGGAAATAACTTTGGGGAAAGGGGTGGTACAGTAGTGGTCATGTAATCTCAATGCTATTTTATCCTTTTCATTCTTAGACTTCTTGGAACCTCTTTGTCTTTGTGGATGTTTTTGTAAAATACTATAATACATTAATTCAATTTCTGAGATTTATTTACTAAAGTTTATATGTTAATTCATTGAAAACTAGAGATCACAGACCAAAGGAGAGAAACCTCTGGCTTCTAGTGTCAGAAGTCCTGGGTTCAGATGATACTACTCTTATTTACTTACTGCCTTTATGACCTCGAGCACATCACTTAATCTGTGTGAACCTTGGTTTCTTGGATTAGAATTCTGTGGTACCTAAGTGCACATTGAGAAAACTTGCTGGTGAATGAAAGCTGACTCGTAAGTATTTGAAGGGCCGTGATGTTAAAGGTTCAGGCTTGTCTGTCTGACAGAAACTAGAAACAATGGACAGGAGTTAAAGAGGCAGCTTTGGGCTTTAAATAAGAGCAGTTGTCTTAGCAGAGCTGTCCAGCAGTAGACTGGAGGGTGCCTCAGGAAGTCAGGAGTCCCCTGGCACTAAGGATCTTCACAGAACGTCTTATGTTCAGGTAGGGGATGGAATTACAGGACCTGTGAGGATCCCTTCAATTCAGACACCATGAATCTAAAAAGAAATACAATTTAATTATTTCCTAGGCAGAGGCTCGTCTACTCGAGGAACAGCGGCGAGTTCAGGTTTACCTTCATGAGAGCACACAGGATGAGTTAGCACGGAAATGTGAGCAAGTGCTCATTGAAAAACACTTGGAGATTTTCCACACAGAATTTCAGAATTTATTAGATGCTGACAAAAATGAAGGTGAGCTGCTAAGATGAATTTATAGATACAAATTGTGATTGCTGATTATATAATTATATTGAGTATTCCAGAATTATAATAAGTAATTTTGGGACCCAATGTCAAGAGCTATGTTAAAACTTAGGCAATTTTGTGGAGGGGATTTGGGTGCTGGAGGTGTAGGAAGATCCACAACTTTAAGATTGCCAAAAACAACTGGAAAAATAATTATTTAATGGCATTCATCTATAATCTTATTAGTCCCTCCAATAATACAGATCTGAGGCCATCCTTGCCTTCCCATCCTCTGTGGCTCTTGTTCATATACTCCCATAAGTTTGCCCAAGTGGTTCACCCAGTATTCTAGAGACCTACCTAACTTTTGTTTGACACCATGAGGAATACCAATGGGACATATATGTGGATCATCGTTTATTTCTCACTTTCAACCCATAACTAACCATCTTCTTCAATTATATGTTTCTTTAATAACCTCCTTTACTTGACTTTTCCTTCTTAATTCCTTGTTTATAATATGTTGCAGCCCCTTCATGCTCACCACACCCTTCTTTTACCTTTGGGCTTAACTACAATGGGCTGGTTACAAATTACATTGAGAGTTCTGTTACATCCTACAAAAAAACAAAACAGTGGAAAAACTTAGTTGTTTGTATCCTAAATATAATATCTTTGTCAGTGATCAGTAAATGGATTATACTACCAAAAGAACTAAGTTGTATCACGCTTCACGTTGTTGCTATAAACAAAACCGGAAGACAGAAGGTATTTGCAGCTAAGTGGAAGAACAGCCCACAGGTGTTCCTTAGAGAAGCAAGTTTAGCGGAGTTGGTTTTTTTGTGTATCTAGTGGAAATAAGAAACATCATTCAATCAGACTTCTGGTCATCTCGTATTACAGTTTAGAAGTCATTTGATTGAAGATTCTGTTGCAGAAAAGAAGAGAGTAGTTCATAGAATGTTATAAGACTCTAAATTAAATTGTCTTATACTTGAATACTTGGTTTCTACCTAAATGCAAAAATGAGACTAAGTAAAGAAAAAATATTTTGGAAGCTATCGTTTTGAGTAAGAAATGCAAGGTGCCAAAGACATGTTGACTACGCAGACACTATCATGATTATTTTCTTTGAAAGCGCAGGACATGATAAACACTGAATAATACCTTGTGTCTCTCCCCTCCCCTCTCTACCTTGTGCTTGATTGTATTTTAATAGACAGGAACTATTCTTTGCTGATGTGTGGGTGACCTGTGTACTCAGATTACCCACTTAGGATCTTATGATCTTCAATTTAGACCTGGAAGGGACCTTAGAAGTCCAACAAGTCCAGCCTCTCCATCTTGTAGTTCAGGAAACTGAGCCCTAGACAGGTGGTCACTTGCTCAGGTTCACCCAGGTTATCTCAGGTGAAATTCTGAGGTCTTCCTACCTCCCAGGTATAATTGCTCTATCTACTGCACCGTGCTGCTATTGGAGAAAAATTTATACGAAGTTAGAAGAAAGGATAAAAATATCATAAATATGACATTATTTAAAATATTTCCAAAACTGACCTCTTAAATTAGTTATTGTCAGTGGGAAACGTCAGTTATGTAAAGAACACCGACCCTGTGGTTATAACTGTAGTCTTCAATAGACCTTCATTGCAAGGCACAGCTGAGCCACTCGATTCAAGTCATCTGTCCTCAGCAGAGCTGCTGAGGCCCACTCTTCCTCTCTTGCAACTCATTGTATCAGGGCTGCTACTCACATCTGTCAATGCTGTATTCAGACAAGGTCAAAGCCATCACTTCCTGGAAAGCTCCTATTAGGCCAGCACCTGTGCCTGAGACACCAGGCCCTTCCCTTTCAGGATCCTGCTGCATCTCACCTCAGTGGTCCTGCTTTATACCCAACCTCTTTCTGGCAGTACTCTACCAAGCCCAATCTCACTTCTTCTTTAACTCTTAAAAGATAACTAATGTACCTTCTGTTGTACTCTACCACAATGGCTATTCCTGATCTCTTCTCTAAAATTTTCCACGCACAACCCTCTCCTCCCCACTTTCTGAGCAGAACACTTCAATTCATTCTTGACTGAGAAAATAGAAGGCATGTACTTTTCTAACATACATTTCAAAACTTAAAATCATTCCCCATTCTCTTTACCTTCACTCTTTTCTCTTGACAAAGGGATATAATCTGTCTTGCTAAGGCCGATCTCTACTTGTATGCCTGACCCCATCTGTTTCCTTTGGCAGATTTTCTTATTATCTCTCTAATCTCTCTTTATATACCTGCTCATACCCTGCTGCTTCCTCAAGGTTTCATTAGCTTGATCCTACTGTCCCCTCAAACTATCAATTTCTCTTTTTCACACCCACATTTTTAAAATAATCTGTCTCTACTCTTTTTCCTCCATTTATTTTTCTCCCACTTATTTTACGATCCCTCGACTTGGTTTCTCATGTCATCATTAAAATGGAACTACCTTTTCTTGATCTCTTAATTGCCAAATCTGATTCCTTTTTCATAGGCCTTATCCTTCTTTCTTCTCCAGCATTTGACATGGTTACCCACCCTTTCTACCTAGATAAGTTTTTTTACCTTATTTCATGACAGTATTTTTGCTTGGTTCTTCTTCTTGTCTGGCTTCTTTCTCGATTCTCTTTTGATTAATCATCACCCTTACAGTACCTCTTTCCTGTCTATCCCTTTTGTCTTTGTCCTGAGCAACTTTCTCTTTTTTCTCTCTTTCCATTCTTAGTGACTTCTTCAGGGCCCATAGTTTCAATTATCACCTCTGAGCTGATGACATCTAGATCTAAACATGCAGATTTGTTCTCTCTTTTGAGCTAGGCCCTCATCACCAGCGTATTGAAAGAAGCAATGTGACATTGTAAATAGAGCACTGGACTTAGAGTCAGGCAAAGTTGACTTTCAGTCCTACTTCAGCTGCTCACCTAGCTGTTTGACCCTGGGCACATCACTTAATTTCCCTCAGTTATAGATTCTTTGAGACCAAGATAGAGATAGTAATTACCACTTCATTCACAAAGTTCTTTTGAGTGTCAAATAAAATAATATTTGTGATACTCTTTGTAAATCTTAAATAACTATTAATGTTAGCTATTATTATTAAATACTTGAATTTCTTAAGTTTCCCAAACTAAAATTGTGCATAAAAGAACTCATTCTCTTTCCCATCAGACCTACCCGTCTTCTGAATTTCCCTGTTTCTGTCAATGGTACCATTATCCTTTCAACCAGGATCACAGCTTCAGAGTCATCTTTAACTTCTGATTCCCTCACCCCATGTATCCAATCACTTACTAAGATTTTTTGATTCCACTTCTATAACATCTCATATTCCTCACCATTGCTCCATTTGACAAAACTATCACCCTGGTTTAGACTGTCCTCGCCTCTTGTCTGGGCTTTGACTATGTCGGTCTCATCACTAAATTCCAGTGGCTCTGTTGCCTCTCAGATCAAATACAAACTCCTCCAGTTAGCTCTTCACAAGCTACATTTCTAGCTATATTGTACGTTACTCTCTGATCCAACCAAACTGACTTTCTTGCTGTTATTCACACATAACAGTCTGTCTCCCATTTCCATTCCATGTCTTTGCTCGTACTAGCCTCCATGCCTAGACTGTGTTCTTTTCCTTTTGTGTCTTAGAATCCCTAAGTCCCTTCAGAATCCAGTTTAAATACCACTTTCATGAAGCAGTCTCAAATCCCCCCAGGTTTTAGGGCCTTCCTGCCCAAAACTATCTTTAATTTGTTGTGTTCCTATTTTTGTGCACCTTCGTGTACATAGCATACACTTCCTGAGAGCAAAAGAGGCTTCATTTTTGTCTTTGTATTACCAGTGGCTGGTATATTAATAAGTGTTTATTCATTAATTGATTCATATAGAGGTTAAACCAACATAAGTTCATTGCTGAGGTGAGAAGACCAAAAGACCTGAAAAGTACTTTAATTGGCAAACATTTGAGCTACTTGTTAAGCAGGTTAGGTGGTAGCCATAGCATCACCAGTTCAGAATTTAAAACCATTTGTATAGTTTTATGAACAGGGATGGAAGATTATGAGCAGTTTGCTTTTATGTGGAAGGGAGAACAGATGCAATTAATCTGTTGCTCTGAGCCCTCTAAGCATGAAACTGGGAGCATATTAGCAGACAATCAAAAGATAGGGGAGAACAACACAGATATTTAGGACAAAATCTTTTTGCTCCCAGGACAGTAGCACCGTCCTTGGGGTGCCTGTAGGAAAAATGAAAATGACATTAAAGTCTGGAGATAAGCATCTGGGCTAGATCAAGTGTGAAGACAGAAAGCATTTGTTATATTCCTAGTATGTTCCATACTCTGCCTAGGTACTGGTATTACAGAGTCTCTGCCTTCAAGTAGCATACCTTCTCTTGGAGTAAAACAATACACATACAAACACAACACAATGCAAGGTAATGTCATTGTAGCCATAGGGATCAGCAGGAGTCTCTTGTAGGAAGTGGCACAGAGGAAATCTGTGTTGGAGGTGACAGTTTTGAGAGTGTATTGCACTTCTAGGTAATTTTAATTACCTAGAAGTAAAAGAAGCTATTTCTAAAAGCTTCCATTTCCAGGTTCTATATTACTGGAGGTCGTCAAGCAAATATTGGATGATGATATGTCAGAAATGTATTAAAGGGAATTCTTTCTTGTTCACTCATGCTTTGAGCTAAATAATATCAGAGATTTCTGTGAAAATATCCTCAGTCCATTGTCACATATTGGAAAGACTGTCAAAAGGAAATAGTTTTGTTCCATTTAGCTCCAAAGGACCAAAACTAAGAGCAAGGAACCAGGGATATATGTTTGTGCCTGCTAGCCTCATGTTTTAGTAGGGGTAAGATCTCAGTGCTGTTTGTAAAGCAATACCTACTCTATGGTTGCTGTCTGATTTCTGAAATTGAACTTAAACTTCAGCACATTTGATAGAACCAAAAGGATGACTTTGGAAAAGTTAATGATATTAATATCCTACCTAATAAATATGTTTTCCAAGGAATATCATTAATTTGTTGAAGCATAGTCACTTTATCTTTTTACAAATCTTATATTCTTTGCAAATGTGTTTTTTTTTAATGGTGTTCTAAGTTAAGCTTAACTTTGTGATGGGAAAGAATTTTTTTTTTAAAAAAAAAAGAGGATAGTATGGGGGCAGCTAGGTGGCGCACAGTGAATAGAACCAGGAGTCAGGAGGACCTGAACCCTCAGACACTTGATATACTTGCTGGCTGCATGACCTTAGACAAGTCACTTAACCCCAATTGCCCTGACTTCCCCTCTCAAAAAAAAAAAAAAGATAGTATGTAGCTGGAAAGAAATTTGAAGGTTAAGGAGGGGAGAGACTGAAGGTAGACATCAGTTAGGTTCACAGACTTAGAGCTGGAAAGGACTTTAGTCCATCTAGTCTAATCCCTGATTTTACAAATGAGGAACTGAGATCTAGAAAGATTCAGTGACTTGCTCAAAGTCACACAGGTTAAGGTTAAGGAGGGAAAAAAGTTTTTAGCCAAAAGGTCATGGAAGTGGGAAGCTAAGAGTTTTCACATGTATTACCTCCAAAAGAAAAAAAAGAAAGGTAAAGATAGTATAGATAGCTGATTGAAGAGGGAAATTCTGACTAGGACGGAGAATAATGCATTGACAGATTGTGGTTGTGAGATTTTTTTTTCTCTCTTTTCATTGTCCCCTTGTATGGCAAGGCAGGAAAACAGAGAGGGAGCATTTCTCCTTTGATTAGTTGTAAGAAAGCAGTTCAGATTTTCCTGCTGGAGAGAATAAAAAACCAGTTTTGATCATCAATACCCTTGAAAACTAGAGCACTGAAAACAAACTTGAGAAAGACTATTGAATTCAAAGGAGTGTCAGTGAGTTAACAGAATTGTTCTGTCTAAATAAACCTGACAGACTAATGACTTAATAACTAGTATTAGCTAATAGCTAGAGTATACCAAGTTGTACTTCATTGACTTAAGAATTTCTTTAAATTTGAAACATTAGAAATGGTGCTCTCTTTAGTGAGTATTTTTATTTGTTAAAATGATTTTTAACTAAAGGATAATAAGGTAGGAGGAGAGGAGGAAAACTTATCTTTTTCTCAGCTATACCTTTGGAATGCTTGACTTTTCAGACCATTAGACCACTACATTGGTGACATTGCACTGTGTAGCAGTGAAGAAGCAAATTCTATTTAGAGTCTAGGAAGATAAGTTTTTAAATGCTAGATGCTGTACTTCCAACCTAAGATGAGGTGATCCAGGCTCCCAAAAATTTTGGGAGGGGGTCACCAGTACAAAACAGAAACTCTAAAAAATTGTATGCCTGAGTCAAACAGTTCAAATGCCTCTTCTGGAATGGTTCATGTGGTCACTAAAATATTTCACAAATACATAGCATAGATGCCCAGGTAAGAGCAGAAAAAGAAAAATGAAATTTTCTACCTCAGGGTGTCTTAAACACAAATTCCTTTGATTCTTGCCTTTATAGAGCTTTTAGAATGTTTGAACTGGAATGTGGACCTTAAGGGTCACCTAGTCCAATTCTGTTTCCCTTCATAGCAGTGAATATAGATGTAAGAACTCGTCTTTGATCCTCAGGAAAGTAAGAAATACTTTGATTAATCATTTTTAATGAGCCTAAACCACCTGAAGAAATTTATACTATCCTATTACAAAAATAGTTTTATGTAAAAGATTCATTCACTAAGATTAGTGCTTGCTTGAAAGGGTATCTTAAAAGGCACAGAAATGTAGTTAAAATAGCTTATTTTAGTGGTGAAACCCAATCCTTAACAGTTTGGTATTCCGACCTAGCAGTTTTGACAACTAATACTCGGAGACTTGTTTTAGTTCTTATAAGATAATCATGTGAACACAGCAACATAGCCCTAATTGAAAATCCTGAACTCTGAGGTCAGAACTATAGGGGTGCTACAGGGCAAAAGTAAAATTGGAGGAAGGAGGAAGCCTTTTTGTAAAGTTTTCACATTTGAAAACTATATATTGCCCCATTCCAGTCTGCATCATAGACCATTTGGGTCACTTCCTCCCAATGAAAGTTTTAAAATGAGATCATTTCTAATTTTGTTGACTTGATTTTCCAAGAAAGAATTAGATTAGAATAGTTCCTTTTGATGTGATAAGCTGTAGCCTAATTGAAATTTCTTGAAAGCATCCTTCCTTCCTCCCCCAAAAAGTCATTTTAGCTTTTAAGTAATTGCTAAGATTGACTAATCTCTCTACCTATGCCCTTGATTCCACTCCTGTCTATCTTACATACATCTGCAAAAATGGTTTTCCTTTGGTGTAGATATGACCATGTCACTTTTCTAATCTATACATTAGCTCCCTGTTTTCTTTAAGATAAAATACAAAATGCCTTTGGTTTTTAAAACGCTTAACATTCTGACCACAGCATATATTTACAGCCTTGTTATGTGTTACTCCCTTCCCTCTCAATTTTTCAGTCAAATCGACCATTTTACTCATCTTCCCACAAGATATTCCATCTCAGGTCTTAGCTTTAGAAGTGACTGTCTTAAATGCCTGGAAAATGTTTCCTTATCTCTATCTCTACCTCACAAAATATCTCTATTCAAAACTTATACAGGAAGCTTTCCTGATTGTCAAAACTGCTGGTATTCTTCCTAACTACCTCAGACATAACTATCTCATTTTCTGTTCTATATATGTTCTCTACATACATACACACACGTGCATACATGTACACTCAGGCTACACATTTCCTAGGATATAAGCTCCATGAAAGCAAGGATTATTTCATTTTTTTGTCTTTGTATCCACCTCCAGTGCCTAGAACTTAGTAGATACTTAATAACTGCTTGTTGATTGATTGAATTTTATTACCCTATACCACATTCACCTGCATGTCCTTAGCTCTAACTCAGCTTGTCCTTCTGCAGCTTTTTTTGCTCTATCAACGTCTATCTTATGCCATAAGTGAAGGTTCCCCAGAATTCTGGGTTTCCTTCTTTCTTTATGTGGTCACCTCATCCATTCCTATGGGATCATTTGTCTCTTAAGTAGAGGCAACTTGCAAGTCTATGGAACCAGCCTTAATCTCCTACCTGAGCTCCCATTTTGCTCCTCTAGCTGCTTGGTGGATATTCCCATGTGAATATCCTGACAAAACCAGGTCTCATCTTTGCCCCCAAAACTTACTCCTCCTCTAACCATTCCTGTTTCTGTGGAAGGTACCCCATCTTTCTAGACATTTAGGTGTACTTCCTCAGAGTTATCTTTGACTTCTTTCTTTCTCACTCCTTATATTTATCCAGTTACTAAGCACTGTCAAATCCCTTCTTATCTCCTCTCCATCCACTTGGCCATCAGCTAAAGAATTGTAAATATCTCCGGGAAGCCCTGGAGCTAACACATCTGAATTCAAATCCTGACTCAACCACTTGTTACCTGTGTGACTTTGAGCAAGTCACTGAATCTTTCTAGATCTCAGTTCCTCATTTATAAAATCAGGGATTAGACTAGATGGACTAAAGTCCTTTCCACCTCTAAGTCTGTGAACCTAACTGATCTCTACCTTCAGTCTCTCCCCTCTCAAGTTCATCCTCCATAAGACTGCCGATGTAATCTTCATAAATCATAGGTTCTGCCATATCATTTCCCTGCTCAAAACCTTTTTTGACTCCTTACTGCATCTAGAATAAAATACAAATTCTTTAAGCTTGATATTTAAGACTCTTCACACTCTGAAACCAACCGTACCTGTCTTTCCATCCTCCCTTGGCATACTCCTCTGCACGGTAAATACCAGCCAAAGTAGACTGCTAAGCTAGTCCCTGGATTTTGCATGATTCCCATCTCTGTACACTCATACAAGCCATAGTCTTTTCATTTTTAAAGTAAGCGTTTTTCTTTCACCCACTTCTCTACCTCACCACTGAGAAGAAAAAACAAAAAAAAACTCTCCCTATAAGTAAATACGCATTGTCATGCCATTTAGATTTCTGCATTGAGCGTGTTCACACAGTGACCTGTCACATTCCGTACCTTGACTCTATTATCGCTCTTTCAGGAGATGGGAAACATGTTTCATCGTTGGTTACTGCATGGATTAGGCATGGATTAGATAATTGTCAGTTGGTTTTCTTTACAGTGTTTTGGTTATATACATTTTTATTTTGCTTCTGCTCATTTGACTGCATCTGTTCATACATGTCATCCCAGGTTTCTCTGAAATTCCTTTTTGTTGTATTTGTATGCTGTTATGTTCACTTCCTCAGTTGATGAAGGTTCCTTTAATTTCCAGTGCATTGCTAAAATAAGAGCTACTATAAATATTTTTGTACATAATGGTCTTTTTCTTTTTTAATTGGTCTCTTTGTGGAAGGAATCTTGTAGTGGCATGTGGCTGGTTTAAAGGGTTTGGTATAATGATTTAGGTATAGTTCCCAATTGCTCTCCAGAATGATTGCAGCATTTTACGATTTCAACAACAGTACATTAATGTGCCTGATATCTTGCAGTTTCTCAATTATCGTTTGTGTTCTTATCATTTTTGCCAATCTAAAACTCCTCGTACTTTTCTGCCAGTTTCTAAATTTCAAATTCCTTATCTTATACTACCTTCTTTCCTAACTTTTTGCACCCTCCCATTTGCCACCCCTCACCTCCTTTCCATTTGATAGTACTCTCTCCCTCCTCAAATATTTTTGGAACACTTTGATTGCTTTTGACTTCTTTATTCTCCACTTTGTGTTTTACTTATCTGTATACAGGTTGCATCCCCTTTCCAAGACACACTCATGCCCAAGTGGAATATATGCTTCATTACAATGTGAACCTTTTTGTCTTTGTTTCCCTAGTACTTTGTGTGTAGTAGGTGCTTAATAAGGGTTTGTTTAATTGAATTCTGTTGTTTTCTCAGTTCCAGTGTCTTCTTTCTCTTCCAACTGCTTCCTAATCCAAGCTCTACCCACTTGGTTCTTGTAAAAACCTCATAACTAGTTTCATTTGTAGTCTCAACTCTTCTAATTCACCCTTCATACTCCTGTCACAGATATGATTATATCACTCTTCAGTGGTTCCCCAGCATATTCCAAGTCTAAATATTAAAGTGCCCACTACGCGTAGAATGCTGCCAGTGGAGGTAGAATTTAGATAAGACGTGGTTCCTATAGTCTGGCAGGGGGACACGGCACTTACATAGATGGTGGTAATATGATGATAAGTATGTGATTACATGTACAGAATAGAAGTTTATGTGAAGTCTAAGGTCATGACCAAAGTCTCCTTTAGGGGGTAACCTTTGATTTGGGACATAAGAACATCTCAGGGAAAAGGATGAGGACAAGAAAATGCACATAGGTAATAAGGGAAGGCATGGGTAGAGCGCAGTGAAGACGGGAAATCCCCAAAGATGGTTGAGCAGAGAAATGTGACTCTGTCTGTGCTTGAGGAAGGTAAGTATTTTGTAACCATTAAAGTACCCTATCCATGTGGTTGTTGTTGGAGCAAAATGGGACAGAGATATGAGAGCAGAGGTAGGAGCATGTGATTGGTTTATTGTAATAACCGTGGAAGTGGTAATGCATTGCATCCAGGGGTTAGGGCAGAGGGAATAGAGAGGAGATAATAAATAGTACAAGCTCCACCTTACCTGGCACTGTTGCCCACCATGTACTTTACCAGCCAAACTTAATTAAATTGTCACTAAGTGCCATACATAGCCTGTTCTCTGCAGTTTCCATGTATTTATACACACAATTTCCTTTTCCTAGCATTATATCTTGCCATGGTGTTTTGAAGGCCCCAGGTTACCAGCTTGCAGTAGAAGTGAAAGAGAAAAGACATAAGCTTCTCTGCAGTGAACAGTCGCCTGTCCTAACCTTGTAGGTTCTTGCCAGTCTGCATAGGTGCAACTGTCCCTGGCCACCACCTTTCCTTGCACAACTATGCCAGTGTTTGGACCACCTTCTGTACCACCAGTGTGGCCCCTATACCCAACTGTCCTCTATGCCTTTTTTTTTTTAAATAACAAAAAGAACTGTTGAGTAGGGAATAACGTTCTTAACCCATCATTCTGTGACTCTTACACAGAACTTTGGGGTTTTATTTGATATGAATAAGGATTCTGTGAGAAAAGTTCTATGTTAGCCACATTTTCTCTTTTAAATACAAAATTTTTATACGTACACACGATATTTTTGCTAACCATTTGTTAAAATATAGCTTTGATTTCCTCAATTTTGTTCCATAGTTTATCCCAAACTCCTGTTGTCATGAGGAAAAAGAATTTTAGTAAAAGAAGTGATACATAGAGCCAGAGGACCTGGTTTTAAATCCCAGGTCTTCCATTGATTAGTTTTGTGACCTCAAGTCATTTAACATCTCTGAGCAAATCCAGAAGTTTTCAGATAATGGTTTAACAGTGTTATATTTCAAATTCCATGTGGAACCGAAGATTATTTGAGTTTGAAAAAGAAGTTATGGAAAGTAAATATTGTAAAAGTGAGAAAGAGATTGGAAATGAAAAAAGACGGTGATGACATGAAGAAGAGATATGAGAAGTAAACATAGGAAGTCAATAATTTGGAATACAACAGATCTACTTCAAGCGGACCATTAACAAAAAGCATGTCGTTGTCTCTTGATTATTGGTTTGTAATCAACTGTAAAGCTTTTTTAAACTGAGTGTTCATCTTAAAGTAAGGGCCTCTTCCTTTTGAGTTAATATATCTTTGTTACATAATTTTGTACATTTATTATTTTCTTATTGTTTTGTATATGCATTCATCTTGTAGTGCCCGGCTGTGCATCATTGATTAGTGATTGATTTAATTTTCAATCCTCTTTGAAGTTATTATTTATGTCACTTTCTCATAAGTTGACTCTGTATCATATGGATAAGAAATTTAAGCACTCTTTTTCACTTATTTCTTTTCAAAAGTATTTATGACAGAACTTCACTTCCCCTAAAATAGCAGTCCTTATTTTTAAGTATCATAGAAGAATTTGTGGAGTTACAAATATTTTGATTTTGTATGTGCTTTCATTTTTTAAAAGTAGATTTCCAGTATATGAGTGATTATGTTTTTGTTAATACATTTTGCTTCCTGATATCTTTATTTTCTAACACAGTCATCCCATGGCATTTGTGGGTTTCATATTCTCAGTTTTAGTTACTTGTGGTTTGGCTATTGATAATTAAATGGAAATTTTTGGAGATTTACAGCATACTGTGGCAAATTGCAGATGCATCTATGTAAAGAAAAAATAAATATTTAGCAGGTCATAAATGCTATATATTATTTATCTGTTTTATCATTTACTTGGTACCATAAGCATACATACATAAATTGACTATAAACAGTTAAACTTTGTTAAAAGTTTCAGTGCACTAAAGAACTAGCGGCTACATGATCTCTAGGAATGCCTCCTCTTTGTCTCTCTACCATCCAGACTCAGTCACAGGATTTTCTCCCACTGTGATGTCTGTATCTTGAGCTTTTCATAGGAAAAGGAAATCCATGTGAAGCGATTGCTGCAGCTACAACAGTGGCTCCAAAGACTCTGCATAGTGTGTGAGATACTGATCTCTCTCACATAAAAACTGCAACTTTTTCATGAGTTCATTGTGTTTTGTGTTAAATATGATCAGAATTTTTTTTTTTTAAATTTGAGCTGAGGCCTAGAATTACTGCACGTTTTTCACATTTGTGGGGATTGTGCACTAATGTCAAGAGATGACTGTATATTTTCCCCCCTCCTTTAAAAAAATGGCAAAGAATTTTAAAAAGTAGTTTTAGAAAGGTACCTAATATATCAGTCAAGTCAATGTCATTGTTCATACCCGTAGTCCTTTACCTGCAAAGAAAGGAGCAAGAGATGTGTTTTCACAGCTCTTCTCTAGGGGCCAATTTTGGTCACAGCTATGGAACATTGAGTTTAATTTTTTGTGTGTGTGTGCAAGAGCATAGTTTTAAAATATTCATTTTTTAGCAGAACATATAAAGAAATAACAATTTCTCTTGGGGAGTGTACCCCGAATCCCAAGACCTAGTATCCTTCGTGATTGTTGTAAACTAACAAAGATAAATGACCTTTTCTGTAGGTCCCAGAGTTGCCTACACTAGGAGGTTTGGAGAATCACTTCTCACTAAAAACTATTCTCATTGCCTACAGCCTGCCCACTTTCCATGAGTAGAGCAGTGGGACAGAATTTGTGCTGAAGCTAATGGGGCAGTGATGTCTCATACAAGGGGGAAGTTACAGAATATTTTCTTTAGGGGTAATAGAAGAAGACAGCTTAAATGCTGAGTTATATAAATTAGTGGTTAAAAGATGAGATGAGTGTGCAAATGTAATCAAGTATTTTCCTTATGAAGCCTTTTTAGTACAATGAACCTGGTATAGAATTGACAGAAAAATGTTTCATTTTGTTGAGTGTTTCTAGAAATAATTCTTCTTTTCTTCTAGATTTGGGACGCATGTATAATCTTGTATCTCGAATTCAAGATGGCCTTGGAGAATTGAAAAAACTTTTAGAAACACATATTCATAATCAGGGTCTAGCTGCAATTGAAAAATGCGGAGAAGCTGCTTTAAATGTAAGTAATGTTTAAGAGAATTTGGCAAAATATAATTGTACACAGTGAATAATTTAAGTGTTGTATGTTTCCATTTTTGAGTTTCCCTTGGTTAATTTTGACTGGAACTTTGCTGAGGAACACATTTAATTTTATTTTTCATAGGAGAAGTCCCTTGGTTATAATTTTATAGTAATTTGTGTATTTTCATACTATTTCTGCCAAGTCTCAGCTAAAATATTTTTATGATTGGCTTTTATATGACTTACTGATTTTTAGTTTTAATCCTTATTTACTGTTTCTATCTTAAGCCTTTAAACCAGAAAAGCAGGTTTCACCTACATCCAGGAAAGCTCCAAACAGCTTTTGGTATTATGTTGCTAAGCACCCACAGGCCTTAGCTTTAAAATCTTTGATGTGATCATTTATCGTATAAGGAATAGTTGTCTCGTATAAGGCTATTTGTTCTGTAAAAAGGTAAAAGATCTCTTCAGAGATGATGGCATTCCTTTAACCAAATAATAATTGGTGGTGTTATAAGGTTATCTAGATGTATTTTTGCTTAGAAAAAGGTCTTATATTGTTGCACATCCTTGAAACATGTAGCATTTCTTTAGTCATTTGTGTTCAAAAGTTGTAGACAGAGAACCAAGAGAGAATAACGTCATGAAAACCCAGAAAGGATCAGCGTTAGATACTGCAGAAAAGTCAAGATTTATTAAGATGGAGAAAGAACCATGAGATGGAGCAGTTAAAAGTATCATTGATCATTTGGGAGAGTAGTTTCATTTGAGTGAAAAAATTAGAGGACAGGTTGCAGGAGGTTGAGAAGAGTTTGGGAGGAGAAGTCAAAGTAACTTTTTCTAGGATTTTAGCTATGAAATCAGAGGGGAGATAGAAGCTTGTGAAAAAGTTGGTCATTTTTTTCTACTGTATCATGATCGTCTTTGCTTTGTATCTCTCTGCACACTGCTTTATAAAAGTATGTGAATACTAAATACTTGTTGCCTGGCTGGTGTAGTCACTGAGCCTTAAAATTGAAATTTGCTTTTTTTTTTGTCTGAAATTTGAACTGTCAAAAATATGCTTACTAAATACAATTACTTGTCTTTTAAGGAAACCTACCAGAAATCTCTTACTGTCTCAGAAGGAAGAGCAAAATGAATAAGGAAAGCATTCTCATTTATCCATGTGTAGGAAATACATTTACATTCTATAATTTTGGAAGACATCTTGCAACAACCCTTTTTATATGTGACCTATTCAGTTGCCCCAGCTTTAAGTGAATGGAATACAAAGATTGAGGTTAACTGTTTTCAATTTTACTGAGAGAATAACTTTTTAAAAAATTAACTGTGACTTAACTTTTTTTCTAAAGCCAATTGATAAAGTTAGAATTATTTTTGCTGTGGTAGCTTGGATTTGGGTTAGGGGATCTCTGGACTTGTGACTTCATTGATTTTAGGAACTCCTGGTGAGTCAGTGTGCTCATACTAATGCACATCAACAGCTGTTCCACAGCTTAGTGTTAGAGAGTTGTCTTGGGCCCTGAGAGACTGTGGCTTGTCCAGAGTCCCATAGCCAGTATATCTTAGAGTTTGGTCAGTAAGCATTTAAGTGCCTACTTAATTATTTATGGTGCTGTGCTAAGCTTTAGGAATACAAAATAAGGCAAAAGGTAGTCTGTGCCCTCCTTTGGAGACCATATAAGAAATGATAGTCTTAAAAGCTTATCTAGATGTATCATATACTTAAGAAAAGATCCAGTCTAATGTGGGAGAAAATACGTAAGATAGGCTGAAGTTTGGTCAGGAAGGGGAACAGTTATTTGGGGAAAAGAGGGCGCTTTGCACAGGGGAATGATGAATTGCTGCAGCCAGTGGGAATTGATGTAGTATCTGTCCTGGACATCCTGTTCAAACGAAGGTTCTCTTCTATGTTGACCCTCTCCATTCAGAGGGTGAAAGAGGGGTACTGGTGAGGTGGGAGTTTCTGAGTGGATGTGCTGCTCTAGAAAGCTGAGTTTCTAGAAACAGTGGTGAAGTTGAGGTCAGCAGATAAGTGAGAAATAAGTTTTCTGCCTTGGACCCCTTCTTAAACAGAGCATCTGGAAGGAGTACTTGAACCCAAGTCTTCCCAACTCTTAATTCTGTCTTGTGTCCACTATGTTATATTGCCCCCTGTTTTTAGATTAACCTCCTGAGTCTGATTATTCCAGTGAAGAAAATTTGTACTACTGCAAAATTTTGTTTATTGTATGGTTTTTTCTCCTAGAATAGAATGACCTTCTGTTCTTAACAAGAATGGGTTTTCTTGTCATTTCCTTTCCTTTTTTTTTAGTTTATTTTTAATATGGTTTTCAGCATTGATTTTCACAGGAGTTTGAATTACAAATTTTCTCCCCATTTCCTATCCCCCCCCCC
>CM053623.1:75120715-75222993 GCA_028646595.1 Phalanger gymnotis | reverse complement strand
CTTTGATTCTGTTTGATAATATCTTGATTTCTCATCAAGTCACTAGCTTCCACTTGCTCCAATCTCATTTTTAAGGTAGTATTTTCTTCAGTGGTCTTTTGGACCTCCTTTTCCATTTGGCTAATTCTGCCTTTCAAGGCATTCTTCTCCTCATTGGCCTTTTGGAGCTCTTTTGCCATTTGAGTTAGTCTATTTTTTAAGGTGTTGTTTTCTTCAGCATACTTTTCAGTATTTTTTTGAGTCTCTTTTAGCAAATCCTTGACTTGTTTTTCATGGTTTTTTCTCATCCTTCTCATTTCTCTTCCCAGTTTTTCCTCTACTTCTCTAACTTGCTTTTCTAAATCTTTTTTGAGTTCTTCCATGGCCTAAGACCAGTTCATGTTTTTCTTGAAGGTTTTTGTTGTAGGCTCAATGACTTTGTCATGCGGTCCGCGCCCCATGCGCTGGGCTCTGCTGCTCTCGGCTCTGCCGGCCTCAGCTCCGCTCCCCTCACCTGGGAGCTGGGAGCTCCGTGCGGGATAGACCTTACCCAGAGACCATCCAGGCTGTCCTGGGCTGGAGCCCTGCTTCCTTCTGCCACTTTGTGGGTTCTGCAGCTCTAGAATTGGTTCAGAGCCATTTTTTTTATAGGTTTGTGGAGGGACTTGGTGGGGAGCTCACGCCAGTCACTGCTTCCCAGCTGCCATCTTGGCTCTGCCCCCTTCCTTTCCTTTTTAAAAAGGATTTCAGTAGTATTAGGACAATTTTCATCCACAGATCAGTTCCCCCTTTTTTTTTTTTTTTTTTGAGGTGGGGAGGCAGAGCAATTGGAGTTAAGCGACTTGCCCAAGGTCACACAGCTAGTAAGTGTGTCAAGTATCTGAGGCTGTATTTGAACTCAGGTCCTCCTGACTCCAGGGCCGGTACTCTACTCACGGTGCCACCTAGCTACCCAATACCTTTCTTGATATTCTATACTTCTCTGATCTTTTTTTTTGTTTAATGATTACACCAAATATGAACTTTAGTTTCAAAGTCTTTTGGAATATATAACTTTTATTGCAGCAGAAATTAGACTTTTTTAATAGACATTAATTTTACCATTGTGCATGATAAAAGTGAATTAGCTTAAGATAAGGGGAAATAGTCATTTTTTTTTCCCTGTGTTCAGTGAAATGACTAATTTGGAATAATGGTGGAGAAGTTATATCTGAATTTGCAAGCAGTCCAAAGTATAAGAGAAAGGTGACTTTATTAATAAGGTACTAATACTTAATGAACTTTTGCTTATAAAGTTCTGCAGTAATGAATAAGGAAAAATTGTTTTTTTAAGTTAAGGTCTTACTGATAAGTTCTTGTTTGATTTACTTGACACTGTATATTAAGCAACTAAGATACATGTTGCCTTTTTAACAGCATAAAAAGTAACATTGAGGGAAAATATTACTTTGGAAAATTAATTGCTTTCTAGCATTTTAAATAGAACTTTTAGCACCTACTATGTGCTAGCCCGTAGGGGTCACAAAGACAAAATTGAAATCTCCTCTTCCTTCAAGTTGCTCCTTCCTATAGGAGGATATGACTACCAATGAAAGCTCTCATATAAGGAGTGACCTTTGAAATGAGCTTTGAAGCAATCTAGAGGTGGTAAGAGATTTCATTCCAAATAAGGGGGGTGGTCTATATTAGGACACAGGGTTGGGAGATGGAATGTCACATGTGAGAAACTGAAAGAAGTAGAGAACCTGGGTTCACATCTTAGCAAAATGACCCTTAATAATCATCTGTGTGACCATGAGCCAAGGACTTACTCTTTGTTTGAACTTGGGTTTCTTAATATGTTTTTTAATATGATAGTAATAAAGAGGATATATGTGAAGTACTTTGCAAACTCTAATGCATTATGAAAATGAGAGCTGTTATAATTATTATCTTGATTAAGAAAACTTTCTTTCACTAGTAATAGAAAAGATCATTATGATATATCTCCAGGTTACTACAAATTCTGAATTAAAGGAATTCCAAATCTTTAAGATGTTCTTACATGTATAGAGTGCTCAACATGAAAATCTTCTCTTCCTGCATTCTCTACCTTCTTCCTAGAGTGATAATAACTGAAATTGATGACTAGTCGACAAGTGATTCAGGGGGATGTGAAATTTACCTTAATATTTATTAAGAGCTACATTATAGAAACTGCCACTTAATGAAATGCTTTTGAAAGGGGTGTTAGTCGTTAAAAATTTCATGGTTTTTGGTGGAACTATATCTTCTACCCTGCACTTCATGCTTCATTCAGCCATTTTAAGATGCTTGTTTAGTCAAATTCAGAAGCAGGGCTTCTGATGTGTCCACACTTCCCCAGGGTTCCAAACCATTTGTAGCACCTCTGACTCCCAGTTTGACTGACTCAGGAGTTTGAGGTCACCTTTACTACTACATCTCTTTGCCCTTTCATGCATTTTCTATCATCATATCCCATATATTTCTTGTGTAAAACCACTGACTCTAACCCCTGCACGAAGTAACTTGATAGAAGCTGCGCTAAATGGTAGTATCATCGAACACAGCTGCTCACTTGTTTGGTTGATGGACAGCGTGGCTTTGAGGAAAGCAGATCATACCAGGGTTAATCTGTAGATAAGCAGGTTATTATAGGAATAACTAACTTGAACTTTTAAAAAACTTTTGGCAAGTTTATATGGGGAAAAAAACCAGCATGTGTGAGGGGGGAGAGTATTTTGTTGGTACAAGGAAATAAAAGATAAGACAGGTACTGTGAAAGATGGAGGGACAGTGGGGGGAGTCATCTGAGGATCAGTTCTGGGCCTAGTTCGATTTTAATCAATAAGCATTTATTATTTAACATTTTTATGAATTATTTAAAAGAGGGTGTACATGGTGAAATTGCCAGATTTGCAAATAGATAAAAACTCTTCTAGATAGGTAAATACCTGAACGACTGGTATAATTTGTAGAAAGAATGTATGAAGTTGGATCAAGAAACAAAGAGGTAAACAAGCTGTGTTGTGGCAAAAATGTGTGTGATGCATTAAGGGGAAAAAAAATAGTGTTTCCTCATTGAAACTAGAGCACAGAACAATACCCGTAGCCTCATCTCAGTGGCTATCAAGTGGTTCAGGGAATGGGGATTGGTAGCCAGCAGTGAGAGAAACAAACATAGATAGGATGAATATATTGTTAAAGTTGATAGTTTTTATAAAGTAAATACCTTTGGTAGGAAAAGTTTGGTGAACTGTTTAAAAACAAAACAAAAAAAACTTGCCAAAGACCGGTGCTGGTTGGTCAATCAGTGTGACAGACACTGCTAGGCACTGGAAATGCAAAAATGGCAAAAAATGCTTCCTGATCTCAAGTTGCTGACAATCTAATGGTGCTGGTCTGTAAACCAGTGTTAGAAAAATATCTAAGCTGTACTTAGGACACAATGGTCTTTAAAATGTTGCGTTGTCCTTATATTCAACCATAGTTAATCAGCCTAGCCCGTCATACCCTATTTTCTCTTTCCTTGAGCCCCCATTCTTAATGTCATCTCCCCTCTCTGCTGTTAATTTCATCTCTCACGTTACTGAGAACACTAAGATTATTAGGCGCTCTGTGTTTCTGTCCTTTCCACCTCAACATACCTATTTCTTCACCTTCTCTCCCTATTGCAAAGGAAAAGGGAGGCGTTCAAAAAAAGGTACGTATTCCCACCCACCCCCTTGTTACTAAGAAAATCAGTTAGGCAAAACCAGCTGGTATTGTGGCTCTCTCTGCATATACGACATGCTGATCCATTTGTTCACCACTTTTGCTTGTGAAAAGGAGTTGAATTTTAAGAGTTATCTTTCTTCATCCCCAAGGCTGACACTGTTAACATCCTTGATATCATCTGTTCCTGTCTTTCTTAGAACTCATTTACCCATCTAATATCTGCAACCTCTCCTTTAAGACTTTTCTGCCTTACAAGTACAAATCTTTCTTATCTCGAAAAGAACTTATTTGACCCCTCCTGGCCGTTATTTTTTTTTGCTGCCTTCCATTTACCACCAAACAAGCTGTTTTTTTTGAGAATGGTTACTCTGTTCATATCCCCATTGGTCATTCTCTCAACTCCCTGAAATCTTTGATGCACCCTGTCTTTCAGCTAAAACTGATTATTTAAAAGTCACCGATGCCTGCTAGAACATCAGATGCAGTGTCCCTTTTTTCAGTCCTTATCTTCAACCTCTGTTATGCAACATTAGCATCTTCTTTTTCCTTCCTGAAATTAAATGAAAAAGCACTAACCTTTCCTCCTATTTTGTCTTTGACTACTCCTCTGTCTCTTCCTAATTTTTCCCATTCAAAGTACATTTCCTAAAGTTCTTTTTTTCTTATGACCGTGGGAGAACTCACATGTGCCCAATAACTTAAACCCTTTATTCTTAAAGCAGTAGTCTTGTGTTTTCTGTTTCCTACAGGCATTTCTAGTGGAATCGTGTACCGGCAACTGCTTATTGTGTTTCAGACTCATTATATGTTCTTCCACTCTACCACAAAACCTCCAGCACACTAGTTCTTCCTCTAGACACATTGCCAACAGGTTCATATTTTTAAACCATCACCATGCATACGTCATGGTCCTTTTTCAAAACTTTTAATTGTCTTCCTTGTAGCATAAAGGACAGGCTTCTTAGTTTGATGATAGTCTGACCACTGCCTACTATTCCAACTTTATCTCCCACTGCTCCCTTTAGAAAACCTCCTCTACCCTCATGTGGTCAGTTCATTGCCTGGACGTATAATGCGTACTGCTGCCTAATACCATTTCTTATAGTGGTCAGTGTCTATTTTGTACCATAGGAAGTGTTCAATAAATTTTATTGATTATTGATTAACATTAGGATGTCGTGTCTTGCTTACTCCTAGTCCAACCTGTCTTTAACCTTTTCTTCCCACTATTCCCACAATGCAGCAGACCTTTGTCATGTGCCTACTATGTGAAGGGCAATGTGCTAAGACTCTGGAGATGGGGGAGGGGGGGACATAGTTGACTTAGATATTATTTTTGAGGCAGTAGATTGCTTCCTATTTGTTTTTTCTTACATTAATGTTAAAAATTAATTTTATTCCCTGAGCATACACAAACTGGCTTTGGAGGGAGGTACTTCAGAAACAGGCTAGGTGACAGGGGGATGCCAGACTAGGATTAAAAATTTGTTACAGGTAATTGAAAAAATGGATTATCTTCATGTAGATAAATTGATTTGACTATATTGCTCCATAGTTTGTTGTATATGTGTGTGTTTGTTTTTCTGAAATTTGTGCTTTTACATGTTGTTTGTATGTTACTGTTAAAGACTTGACTTCTGATAGCCTTTGCAAAAAAATGACTTAAAACAAAGTATGATGCAGTTTTCATTTCTGTTTTTCCAACTGATTGCATGACAAAATAAATGTTTACATATATATATATATACACATGTGTATTTACATATACATGTTTGTATATATGTACATCTACTCATTTGCTTGATTATATATTCTGTCCTGTCTCCCCAACCTTTCAGAAATATCAGCTACAAAGAGGTAGGATCTGTGTTTTTTTACTAACTGTTTAAAATTCCACCATGTCTCATGTAGTTTTTTGCATAGTGGATACTCTTTTAATGCTGGTGACAGACTCACCCCAGTAAACTCTTTCTCAACAAATTGGCATCTTGGGTAAACCCCCAAGTGACATTCTTCTTTTAAGTGTCCCTTGAATGGAAAGCTGATTTAGTCCCCTAATGGCCATTCTAGGCCATGGTCAATTCTTTGGTCTTTTCTAATTTCCTACTATGTCCTTTTTCCAGGCTACAGGCTCTGTGAACTCACTTCTCATCTGTGTTGGTATCCCCAGTTGATTTTGTGTGTGTGTGTGTGTGTGTGTGTGTGTGTGTGTGTGTGTGTGTGTGTGTGTGTGTTATTATTTCCTGGGGAAAAGAATTAGACTATGACATGATTTAGGTTTATAGCTAATACCTAGGAATTACGTCTAAATGAAGTTTTTATGAAGTGAATTACTCAATTATATTACATGCTAAATTTGATTTATTGTGTTTAAGAAATGGAAAGAGATTTTTAAAATATTTAGTGTGTCATATCTTGATATCTTTGATGTTTGTGATTTAAGAAAAGTACAGTTGTGTGGAATAAGATGTTCTCTGTCTACTGCCTTCCTTTTAAGTCCTAACCAAAATCCTACTTTCCGCAGGAAGTCTTTCCCCAACCTCTCTCTAGTACTATCCTTCTATTAATTATTTCTTGTCTATCCTGTATATAGCCAGTGTGTATGTTTGTTGTCACCATGTTCGTCTGCTCCTGCCACCCCAATGCCCACTCCCACCCCCTTAGATTGTGAGCTCCTTGAGGGCAGGAATTGTCTTTTGCCTCTTTTTTTTTTTTTTTTTAGTCCCCAGTGCTTAGCATAGTGCCTGGCACATAGTAGGTGCTGGTTGATTATTGAAAGTTTTTATTTAAACATTATTGTTGAATTTCTAATTAGAAAAAGAGTATGTTTATGTACTATGAACTTTAAAATGAACCTTTTTTACTGAAAGATGTTTCAAAAGCCAAAGTAACTGTTATATCATTGCCTCCAGTACCCTTTGTCTTCAGATATTTGTAGGTCTTTCCTATCTTGGTAAGACCCTTTCTACCTTTTAACTTTCTTAGCTTACTTTTAGGAGTGATCAGTGTTATGCTCACTAACTTAATTACCTTTACATTCATTATACACTAGAGGGAGCTCTTTTAATAGTTTATTAATCCCTTATAATCTCTCCACCATTCTGTTACCTCCTTATTGCCAGATTTCACTGCCAGTTCTGCAGTCCTCACTGTCTACTTCTTTTGCTCTTGATGCCCTTCCTTGAATTTCGTTTTTCATTTTACTGCCCTGACAATACACTGTTCTGGCGCTTTTCCCTCTCAGATGGCTCTCATGGTTTTGGCTTTGGGTTTTTTTTTTTTCCATGACTTCCTTTTACTACCCCAAGGTTCAGCTTTCCTCTTTTTTCTGCAAACATGCACTTCCATAGGAAATTCGTCCATTTAAAAGGGTTTCAACTTACCATTTATATTCTGTCTTGTCCATTTATCTGCCTTGTATCTCCATCTGCCTACTAGACATTTCCACATTGACTGCTCATTGGCACCTCAATCTCAACGTTATAAAATTGAATTCACTTTTTTCCCCAAACCACCTCCCAAGTTTATTCAGCTAGACACCAGATCTTGTCAGATTTTTTTCCCTTGAAATATGTCATTGTTTTGGTGGTGCCCCCTTAGGCAAAAATGTCATTCTAGGCTTATTTTTAAAATTTCCAAGTAATTGCAAGCATTTCTTTCTTCAGTACATCCTGTGTCACTCTTCTCCAGGTCTATATCTTTAGCTGCCTACCAGATATTTCTACTTAGATGTGCTACCAGCACTTTAAACTCAGTATGTCCAAAGGTGAACTCATCATTTACCATCCATATTCTCACCTTCTAATTTTCTTATTTCTGTAGGTACCACCATCCTCCTCCCAGATACACAGGTTCAAAACCTAAATCATCTTTTCCTTCTTACTCTTACCTGTCACAGTATCTTTTATTTGCCCTTTCTTCTCTATTCAAACTTGGCACCACCCTAATTGGTCCTTATTCATTCCCCCATTTCCTGTCACTCCCCTTTTTAGTCCATCCTTTATCCAGCTGTCGAAATAGTCAGAACTGTACCTTAGGAAGATCGTCCCTCTCTTACTCAGAGCCCCTTAGTGGCTCTATATAGTCTGTCTTTGACGGCCCTCTGTTGTCTGTCCCCTCTCTTAAAATAAGCCTGCCCTTATTCCTCATGACTTTGCAATACACAAACTTCTTCTCAAAATCATTCCTTTTACTAGCACATGAATACAGTGTATTCATTCTTGTACCTATTTCTTATTGCTTAACTTATCAGGTATATCTGTTTTTCCTTCAGTCCAGTTCTGCTCATTTTTAAAAGTTTAGCTCCTTCGGGAAGCCTTTCCTGACTACTTCTGCTACCATTGAACTCCTCTAGCCCACAGTTTATTTCATTTAACTGTGCTAGAATAATTGAGTCCTTTGGTGACAAGATTATATTTGGTCTTTATTCACACTGTGAGATAATCAGAATCTAGTTACTCAGTGGATACTTTTTTTTTAATAGAATCTGTCATATTTCAAGTAATTTGACTACCCAGTATGTTTTTTCTTAACATTGGACTTTGGGTTTTAAGTGAAGTGAAAATGATGTTTAATACTTGATAATTACCTTCCCCCCCCCCCCTTCAATATGCTGTGTTTAACTCAAAAGACTGGAAGTATTTTCTGAACTGAATGATGAATGTATTTGCGCTAATGCATTAAAATAACTGAACAACTTTACCATCCAGTAACTACCTTCTCTTGTTTTTCCCTCTCTTCAGGACCCCAAAATGTATGTACAGACAGTGTTGGATGTTCATAAGAAATATAATGCACTAGTAATGTCAGCATTCAACAATGATGCTGGCTTTGTGGCTGCACTTGATAAAGTAAGTATGTTTACATTATAACTGGTGTTGTCTTTTAATGTTGACCTTTCTTAAACTATGTTTTGTGTAATTCACAGGCTTGTGGTCGCTTTATAAACAACAATGCAGTAACCAAAATGGCTCAGTCATCAAGCAAATCCCCCGAGTTGTTGGCCCGATACTGTGACTCCTTGTTGAAAAAAAGGTACTAGATGCTTTAACATTTTTAAAATAGTGGAGAAAGAATCTAGCCTAGTATCTGTGGATTTTTTTGTGTGCTATCAGTATGAAATAAAAACAGAACTCATGGGATTATCTAAAATGACCATTATTCCCATAAAAATTCATTTATGTCATCTAACTAGTTTTAGTCATTATCCTGAGTTCTAATCTCTTATCTCTACATCATATTAGAAATTTCAAACTGGTCATTCCACATGTATCTCACAGCGAACTTGTCAAAAACAGGACTCCTTAGCTTTAACCTCAAACAGTCACCTCTTCTGTCAAGGGTCCCCCTGTTGTACAGTCCCTCAGGCTCACACCCAGGTGTCCTTTTAAACTCCTCACTCGCACCTCGTCTATCCAGTCAGTTGCTGAATCTTGTGATTTCTTCTTTTACATTCTCTTTCATATACATACTGTGCTTCCTACCTGCAAAACTGCGATCTTGCCCTGATTTAGTTTCTAGTTATCTCTTTTCTGGATTATTCATACAGCTTTTTAATTTATCTCCCTGCTTCAAGTCTCCCTACTCCTAGCCATTCCCCAAGTGGTTGCCACCATCTTGCCTAAAGCACAGATCTGACCGTGTCCTTTTCCCATTCTGCACATTCCGTTGGTTTCCCATTACTTCTAGGATCAAATGTAACATCTTCTATTTGGCATTTAAAAAGTCCCCCCAACCTGGCCTCTTCTATTTTTCCAAGCTTTATACTTTATTTCCTTTATGTACTGTACAATTTAACTGTACTGACTTATTTGCTACTCTTTTTACATGGTTCTCAATATTCAGACTCTGGTTTCATACCCGCCGTCCTCCATGCCTGGTATGCTCTACCCTAACATTTATCTCTTAGCTTCTCTGGATTCCTTCATATGCTGCTTTATGCAAAGGCAGTCTCACATAACTGCTACAGCTTTTCTCACATATTCATACACATACTCTGATGTGTTACACACACACACACCACACACACACACACCACACACACACACACACACACACACACACACCCCGGATTCTCTGAAGCAAAGCAGTCTTTTTATTCCTCCTTAATTGATCTCACTCCCATCAAAAGCTGTTAAAACCTCTTCCCTGCACAAGCCTCAAATGCCTCCTTCTACCCCTCTCTTAGCTAAGGACTTTGCTTCCTTCTTTCCATTCAACCTGAGTTCCCTCTTCTCCCATTCTTTTAATCTCAAAACCCCTAAACATCTTCCTTTCTTTCCTTCTTCCACCAGTGTCTGATAAATGGAAGCAGCCCTTCTCCTTGCCAAGGCCAGGCTCTCTACATGTGAACTGGATCCCATCCCCTCCTATCTTCTCCAGTCCTCATCTCCCTTGAATCTTTAACCTTCTCCTTATGCACTGGTTCCTTCCCTATTGCCTTCACATATACCCAAGCCTCCTCCATTCTTAAAAACTCATTACTGTCAAGTTATTGTCCTGTACTTCTCTTCCTTTCCCCAGCCAAACTCTTTGGAAAAGCTGTCTACATTTACTACCTCCATTTCTGTACTTAATCTTGAAGCCAGCAAACCGGCTTCCAAATCCATCGCTCAACTGATGCTGTTCTCTCTGGAGGTGCCACATCTGATGATCTCGTTCATTCTTCATCCCTCTTGAACTTTTTGCTGCATTTGGCACTACTGACCATCCTCTGCTTGATACTCTCAGTTGGCTTTTGTGATTCTACCCTCTCCTTTGTTCTTTTCTTAATTGTTTGACTGCTCCTTCTCCGTCTCCTTTGTAGGTTCATTGTCAGTGTCAATACTTGTTGAATATGGTTTTTCCCCAAGGCTTTTCCTTCTTCCTCTACACACTCTCTTGCTAACCTTATTAGGTTTAACTATCCTCTCTATCCAACTAATTTCCAGTTCTATATATCTAGTCCCAGTCTCTCCCCTAAGATCCGGCCCTTCATCATTAATTGCCTGTTAGACATTCCAAACTGGGTATTCTTCACATACACAAATGAGTTCATTGTCTTCCCCCCCCTCAAACCCTCCCTTCTTCCAGATTTTCATACTTTCTGACACCTAGGTTGGTAACTACTACATTATCCTTGACTTTGCATTCTCCATCACCCACACATCTAGTCATTTACCATATCTTGCCATTTTTACCTTCATATCTCTCATATTGAATCCCTTCTGTCTTCTCGGACAGCTACTACCCTAGTTCAGATTCTCATTATCTCTTGCCTGAAAATTATTGCCCTGCCCTTCTAAGTGGCTTCAGAATGATCTTTAAAGCAGAACTAGCAAACAGCTAGAAGGGAAAAAAAATCATTTAATTATTAAATAAAGGTTTGCTTTTATGGTACTCAAATGATCATTTGGATCAGTATAATTTCCTGGTGATTTTTTACTCTGAAATGTTTGACTTGCAATTTTTCCAAATTGCTATATTTTTCTTTATTTTTTGTTAGCTTTATTACATGATTATTTTGTGAGGCTATTTATATTTAATTCTTGGTTGCATTACAGCCAAAGTTTTATGCCTTTTTTGATTTATTTCAGCTCCAAGAACCCAGAAGAAGCAGAGCTAGAAGATACACTTAACCAAGTGGTAAGGTGCTTAATAAAGAGGACTCTCAGTCAATATTGATTATTGGCTTTAATCACATACTTTTTGTTATGGGAGGATAATTAAAATGAGAAATTAATCAATACTGAGTCAATTCAACGTGGTTTGGGAAATTGATTCTAAAGTACTTATTCCAAAGATTATATGGGTTGTTCTTATAAGCATTTCTCAGTATTGAAATATATTGCCTTTTAACTCTTAAGGCAATAAAATAAACCATGATTTTAGCTCAACAAACATAGAAATGTATCTTAAATGACTCCTAATATTTGTTTTGACAGATGGTTGTCTTTAAGTACATTGAGGATAAAGATGTATTTCAGAAATTCTACGCTAAAATGTTGGCCAAAAGACTTGTACACCAGAACAGTGCAAGTGACGATGCTGAAGCCAGCATGATCTCTAAACTGAAGGTTAGTTTAAATTTTCCATAATAAATTTCATCTTCCTGGGGTTTTTAGAAACATTTATTAAAGATGTTAATGCTTGGAGTGAAACTAGCTAAGCAAGTAACTATATAGATAACAGGAACTTACAAAGTCTTAGAGTTATGTATTTTGCATTGTATAGGAGTGGAGTCTAATCTAGACAATGTCATCATGTCTCCTCTACCCCAGAACCTTCCGTGGTTCCCTACTTCCCTACAGGGTAGAGCTCATAGTTTGGTATTCAAGACCTTCTTCTAACAGCCGCTCCAAAGGGTAAATTGTTTGTTCAGCTCAGCATTCCTTGAACACACCTTTTCCCATTAAGCCTCTCCTTCCCCTCCCTCTGCCCCCATTCTCTCCTTCCTTCTCTATGTCCTTCCAAGGGCTTTCTCCTACATCTGCGCTAGAGCCAGTGCTATTTTACTCCATTGCATAAAACCACCACTTCTCCCATCCCACCCATACCAGCTATAGCCCCTAAGTGAGTTCTTTGATCCATTTTTTAAGAATCCTTTTAATGATGCATCTTAGAGAAATAATTCTAATTCATCTCAAAAAAAATGTATGCATTTATCAATGTTACCACCCAGGAAATAGTCTAGAAATCATTTCCAGAAGATGACCCAATATGCTGCTGTAGTCAGCAAATGCTGGGTATTTTTAAAGAAGATATTGTAAGACATTCATCCATAGCCAGGATATTGTGTACAGTTCTAATCATTGACTTAAAGAAAATAAAAACAAAGATAGTGATAGTTAACATTCACATTATGCTCACTGTGTTCCAGCACTGTGTGTGCTACGTGCTTTACAGTCAGTATCTCATTTCATCCTCCCATCAGTGCTGAGTGCTAGGTGTTCTTATTATTCTCACTTAACATATGAGGAAACCAAGGCAAACCGAGGTTAAGTAACTTCCCTGGGTCACACAGCTAGGCAGTCTCTGAGGGCAGATTTGAACTCAGGCCTTCCTGATTCCAGGCGTTCTGTGCTGCTGCACCACCAGCTGCCTCACACATGAAGTGGCCAAAGAAAGTAAATGTGCAAAAAAAAAAGATCACTCCCAAGGGATTCTCACCGTCAGAGAGTAGGTAGATTAAAAAGGCAAGGAAAGATCAGCCACGCCAATAAAGTCATAAAAGATGGAAGGTGAGCATTTAATTTTTTTATCAGATCCCAGGGAATTAGAATTATAGGCCATCTTGAAGCTTCACGAGTTTAAAGACAAATAAAATTAAGTGATTTACACAATGGGTAATAATGGTGCTTAGAAGTGTCTGCCACATGGCAGCTTCTACCACTACCACCTCACCCCAAACCTTCCCTACCAGACAAAACAATTTGTTCTTTTGAGTTTGACATCATAGAAGACAAAATGTTCCCTGGTATATACTCTTATCATAGGAATTATTTAAATCCTTTATTTATGAACCAGGCAAGTGATCCCAGAAATGTATTCTGGTGCCCTTCTCCTAAAACTCCTTTACCTGCATATGAAGTTACTTTTCAACCAATCTTGCCTTCCCTTTAAGCTTCCTACTGACACAAACCATCCTCTGTCCTGTCATTGCTTCCCAGTTTCTTTTTTGGAATAGGAGTAGAATGTGGCGGGAGAAGGACGAAGGCAAGGTTTTCCTTGTTACCATTCCTCCTTTCCCTCAGAACCGCTGCTGTTCCCCAGTGCTAGTTGCTTGTCTAGTAGGCGACATCTTAAAGTCCTATCTGATATCTTCATTCCCTTTCTACCCTCCATTCGTAGGCCCTGTCCAGTTCTTCAGCCCAAAAGGCCAGTTCAGCTTTTATAACGTAATGCCTAAGATGAAACACAGATGAATCTTCTTTTTTTCCTTTTGTCTACCCAAAGAACCCACCATTAGCATCTATATGTGATATTGCCATGTAGGGTCATGAAGAAGGGTTGAGTAAGTGAGGCTTAGAGAGAGGTAGCCTTTTTGTGCTTATCTGTTTCCTTGCAAATTATTAGCAGTAAAAGCCCTTAGAATACTTCAGAAGGGCTGTGTCCTTGTTTCAGGGGCCAGTGATTAATGGAGAATCTTTTCCATTCCACACTGGAGCAGAGAGTCAAGAAACCCTGGTTGAAAGCTGCAAATGATGTCAGTAGAAAATGAAGTAAATGCTCTGTTTTCTGGGGCTTCTTGGAAAGACTACAGGGATGGGTGAAGGTGACAGAGACTAACACTAAAAAGTGTTGACACTAATAGAATGTCCTTGCCCCTCGTTACCTTTTGCCTTCCCCCTTTTGCTTTTGGTCTCCAGAAAAGTTCTTGAAGCTAGGGGTTTTCCCTTTTGTATTACCCTGCAAGTGAGGAGCAAGTGAGTAACCCTTATTCCTGTAACAGGAAAGAGCGATTCCTGCCGTCTTAAGATGGAACCCGGAATGTATTTTGTTAAAAAAAATTGTTGAACGTAATAGTTGTGTTCTTTAAAGTCTTTAACCAAGTGGCTTAAAGATTTTTAGCTCATGAATGTTTTTAATAGAAGAAAACATATAATTTTTACATATACAATAATTTACTGCAATTTACAGTTGAGTGTCAAGTAATGAGTTTTGATTAAAACTTTTAAAATCATTTATGCGATTTCATTGAAATTTATAACATGAATAATAAGTGTACATTTATATGATACCACAATTGTTATTTCTAGTTTTGTATTAGTGATATGTACAGTGTTTACGAGGGGATTTCTTAAAAAGTATTACTTTTTACTGTATCATTAAGAAAATTGATCTTTAAAAGATCAATTAAAAAGGTATTGAAATTGCTCTGGAATGTATTTCAGCAAGCCTGTGGTTTTGAATATACATCCAAGCTTCAGCGGATGTTTCAAGACATCGGTGTGAGCAAAGACTTGAACGAACAGTTCAAAAAGCACCTCACGAATTCAGAACCCCTGGACTGTAAGTATTTCTTTTAAAGGCCTTGTCCTGGAGAATTCAGCTCTTTTTATTTTGACTAATGCAAGAAATATAGATATGTCGAATACAGATAGTTGAGGTAAAACTCAAGTACTAACATAACTTTGCACAGGAGCTTCCAGAGTCAGAGATGTTTAGGAGCAGTGGCTGCCCAATTATCTAGGGCTCGTCACTTTGTTGCCGTCTCAGCCCTGGAAGTTGCCAGCGCAGATGCTAAAACTGAAATTCAGGCAAGTCAGTTGTCAAAGGTCACACAGCTAAACAAGTAATGCACAGATGGACCTAGGGTGCCTCGAGTGGTAATGTTTTACTTCTCACACTATATTTATTATCTTTTGTCCTCTTTTTAGTTATGTGGATAGTGATCTACTCAGAAATTAGAATTCTTAGATAGTGATAAACAAAAGAAACAAACTAGTTGATGCACTTGTCATTAAAATTAAGTAACTGTTACTTCATTCGTAGCTGTGAATATTACAATGAAAGCGATTGATTTTTATTTCCCTCTTGTTCTTTGGAACTAAACATGTCTTCAGCAATAGCAGTATGAATAATTCAGAGCAGAACCCGTGGCAGTATTCAAATATACACGTGGCATTAATAATTCTAAAAATTAAAAGAACATTAAAGTTTTTGCTATTTGGAAGGGGAAATGAAGCTTCTCTGGAGTAAAAGTTGATCTTTGGTTCTGTCTGCTACATTTCTTTTTAAAGTAAAGAGAAAAGGGGGTGAGAATTTCACCATAATAGTTTTCTAATTTTGCCTGAAAATAGAATGTTTCATTTTTTTATCCTTTGGAAAAGAGAATAAGGTTCATCTGAATATAGAGTAATAGTTTATAATGCCTAATGAAGTGTTTCTTGACCTTTGCTTTTTTTTTTTTAAGTGGATTTCAGTATTCAAGTTCTGAGTTCTGGATCATGGCCTTTTCAGCAGTCTTGTACATTTGCCCTGCCTTCTGAGGTAATGATTCATGTTGATGAAGATAATAAAAACTAACTTAAAATATTGTTATGCCTGAACATCTGAGACCAAAAAATCTTCCGCTGGCTGGCCATGTTGAATCTTCTTAAACAATTCTCAGAAACCTTTCAAAATGGATATTTCATTAACCAAGTCATAGCAAGGGCTTTTAATAGGGAACAGTACTTGACTGTAGAGGTTGTGTATTTGGGCATGGAGAGATGGATTTGACAAAGTATCTTCATAGCAAATACTTTTCTCATATGGCAGTACTTTGGTAGATTGGTTATCGCTTCTTGTTGTGAGTACATTCCCCAGTGAAGCCTATCATAACCCACCACTATTCTATGTTTTCACAGAAACCCTCCAGAGAACATGTCCCAGATTGGAAGATTTAAATAGTCTTTCTCCTGTTCTTTTCATAGTGCCGTTTCATATTAGCTGAGTTGTTTATCTGTTGTTGGTCATTCACACCAACTTCTCTAGTTAAATGTTTCCTGAATCTTGTCTCTTGTGCAACCTCTCAAACATAATATATTGCTGGTAACTTGCTGAAACCTGCTTATTCCTGCCACCACCAACATCATCTTACTGTCTGTGGGAATGTAATTTATAATCGTTTTCAAAATTCTGATATTCACGATTCCCATTAGCATCACCAAAAGAATATTGGTATTAAAGAGGTGGAAGTTTACTGGAATGTTTCAGTTTTGTGTCACTGAGAGCACTGTCCAGGCTCACAAACATAATCCAGCTCAGTCTCTTTTTACTACTTAGTTCTAAGCCCAGTTCATTGTCTATCAAAAATAAAGGTATTGATGGACTGCCTACTTTATATCTTTCATCCAGTTTGTTTGTCCTGAGTAGAAATTAAAATGAATCTTTGCCATTGCTGTAAAATTGACTGGAGAGGCAGAGCCCACTGCCTTTAGTACATCGGTGTATATGAATAGGAAGGCACATTTGAGGTCATCTTTCATGGCACTGGACTACTTAACAACCCTCAATGTCTTTTCTCAAAGAACTTTTCAATAAATTTACCTTGTAATTAGATTCATCTTTATGGATAGAAACTGCAGAATTGAGCCAGATGCTAAACTAGACAAGCTTACTTTGGACAGTTTTCTTAATAACCTCTCATTTCTCACTGAAACAAAGGCCCATCTTTCAGTAACAACATTTTTCCAGTGATGCTCTTTGCCTTTGAGTCATGAATTACCACAGTTTCAGAAAAAGTTGAGGGATTCCCAAAGGCACTGGAGAGAGGTGCCCTGGAGGTTGCAGCATGTTTCCAGGAAAGAATTGCACAGGAGAATGTGGTATAAATGTGTGGAGAAATGTATGACAAGAAAAGGTGATTTGATCATGTAGTAAGCATCAGTGATAACCACTGGACACCCCACCTGCATCTTTGATGTCCACACAGTATTGAGATCGGGAGGGAAGCACCCAGAATATTGAAAGGACTCTTGTGTAGGACTTAGAGTCACGTAAGAGGAAAAGGCATGGATGTGTTGTGACTGTCATTGGAGGGAATATACCCACTTTATGTGATCACAGGCAGATCCTTCAAAGTGTCGAACTTTGGGATGTTACTGCTGTTCTTCTTACGTTATTGCTTTGCTACATGGAATTTAATTTGGTAGTTAGCCAGTATTCCCCTCCCCCTTCTCAGTCTAAAGCCTTTTTTATTCAATTTTGCAAAATTCCAGGCAAATGGATTCTTACCAATCTTTGTTGGATGTACTCTTCTGGTCAGGAGTCAACTGTTTGTATTTTCATCTTTGGTCCAGAAGTACATGTCCCATCCTTAGATATTCAACAAGAATTTATAAAGTGCCAAAGACAAATACCAAGTAGTCTACTCCTTACTTCTACCAGACTAGGCAGAAATTAAATATAAATAGTATCTATAAGATAGAGAGTTGAATACAAAGGAATGTGAGGGATGAGGGGACAAATGGGTAGGAGGATCAAGAAAGACTGGTTATAGGAGGGAGCATATATGCAGTTCTAAGAGGGGAGCTAGGGATTCTAAGAGGCAGAGGAAAAAGTAGAGACCAGTACAGGAAGAGGGGCCAGCTATTGCAAAAGGCACAGAGGGGACAGAATGTGAAACATGTCTAAGGAGGAGCATCCAGGATAGCAATTTGTCCAGAATGTGAAAGTGTCTGAGGGAATAATACACTGTCAGACTACCAAGAAGGGAAGCTTTTTGAACTGAAACAAGAAGGGAGAGGGTTACCTGGTCAGATGTATGCTTTAGGAATATCTCTTTGGCATATATGAAGGATGGGGTCAGGGCAGGAACAGTATACCCACAGTAAGTGCTTAATAAATGAATTGATTTCCCTTTACTGGTCATAACCATGGTAATCTTATCCCCCTCTGTTAAAATGGAAGTTACTGTCTAATTTCATGTGCTTTGTGTTTTTAAAATGATTACCCTGTGAATCAAAAAAGAAACCCAAAACCCCACATGTTGATCACCAAGATGCTTAATATATATTATTCATGAATATTGTTTCCATTTTACAAATGCTTTTAGTAAAATTTGACGACAAATACTTAAATTGCTTTAAAATGCTTTCTTCTTGTACAGTTGGAACGCAGTTATCAGCGTTTTACTGCTTTTTATGCTAGTCGCCATAGTGGCAGAAAATTGACTTGGTTGTATCAGCTATCTAAAGGGGAATTGGTAACCAACTGTTTTAAAAACAGATACACCTTGCAGGTAAGAATCAGTTTGCATTGTGGAAAATTTTCGTAACTGGAAATGAAGATAAAAATACTAAATATGATCATAGTGAGATTACATATAAGGGGATCTAAACTAAGACTTATTTGTATGAATACTAACAATGTTTGAGATGCTTCTTATAAAGTGTATTTCAGATAAATGTTTTTCTCTTATAAGTTAGAAATATCACAGAAGAAGCTGACCAAAACAATTTTTATGTTACTTTGGTTATTAAAAATGCATGGAATGGTTTTGCAAATACTTAATCCAAGAATGTGCCTTATTGTGTTAGAGCTTCTTAGCTATTTCTGCTCTGAGGGACAGCTTCTGTTATGGTCTGTATCATTTGTGATGCCACACTGTTGAACACTGCTTTTTCCCCAAAGAAGATACAGAAGTATTACTCTGTCCACACTGAATGCCAAAGATTCCAGTGGCCATTTCTCAGAATTCTTGTCTTTTTTCCTGTGGTAAATAATATGAATGCTTACTTGACTATCTAATTACAACCAAGCACTGACATGTGATTCATCGTTTGTTTTTCCCTTTTCTCTTCTCGAGTGTGAGGTCAGCTTGTAGTTTCTCATGTTGTAAATGATAGAAGGATGTGTAAAAGGAAAAGCCCTCTTGTTAACCCTCTGCTTTTCTGTAACATCTCTTAATATAAGCATTATAGGAGTACATTATTATTTTTAAAGGGATAACATGAGCAATTGGCATGGCAGGAGACTGACAAATATCAGCATTTTACCATTCCTCTAATCCTTAGTGAAAAAGGAAATTTGTTTCAAAAACCATATATAAAAATGAAGGCGACCATGAAATGCACATCTTTATCATATACATCTGTGTCTTAGGCAAATAAATTATTTAGGATAATATTCATAAGAAGTCATTAAAAAGTCTACAGAGGAGACTTACCTGTCACCAAAATTACATTGTGACTTTTTTAATGTCATCTGACATTATCTTTTAAATAAGTTTACTTCTGTTCTTTCAATTGTGCTATAAAATATTTTTCTAACCTAAACTAACCATTTAGATAACTTCAATTCTGACTCAGAAATTAGATCTTGTGCTTTATATTTTTGGTAAGAATTTAAATTTCTTCTCTTTCTGTTGTTTTGGTGATACCTCAAAGGCATCTACATTCCAGATGGCAATCCTATTGCAATACAACACAGAAGATGCCTACACTGTACAGCAATTAACAGACAGCACTCAAATAAAAATGGTATTGTCCTCATTTCCTAATAGCTTTACATATTCATTCTAAGCATGTTACTGGTTTCTTTGTTGTAGATAACATGGAAAAGGTATAATTTCAGGGTGATGGTGTGTGCCTGTAAACCCTGCTTACTGTAGGACGCCAAGGCTGGTGGATTACTTGATTTTGGAAGTTCCAAGCTGCAGTGAGCATAAAACTACTTTAGAGCCATACTAAATCTGGTACAAATACAATGGGCCTCCAGGGGCCAGAGGGTCACCAGGCTGTATAGGAGGGTACAAACCAGCCATAGTCACAAAAGCAGAGCAGGTTAAAGCTTTCATTCATTATTGGGGTCAGGCCCTGGTGGGTGGCAATTTGTATTCCAGCCTCAGCAAGATGATAGGAAGAATGCAGCTCTCTGATAACTTCTGGGTTTTAATTAATGCTCCTGAAAATTCAGTTCACGCCCCCACCCCTCCCATAAGACTTTCTAAATCATTATCTATTTTGTTTCTTTTATTTGACAGATTCCTTTCTGTTTTTATGCCTTGATTTATACCTGTCTTTCTTTTGGTAAATTGGTAAATTCTTCTTTAAAAAAAAATTGTTTTATATCTGACCAAAGTAAAAGATACAGCCTTGTGGTATTATTCTCAGTATTCATGTGTGTAAATTTTAATGTTATGTGTATGTTTGTTTATATAATTTAAATATATTTTTATTACTTATATGGTTAGTCAGCCGTTTTTTTAAGGCATTTAACTATGTGTCAAACAGTAAGGCACTAGGAAAGGTAAAAAAAAGCAGTCACTCCCTGCAAGGAGCTAACATGCTAATGAGACAGACAGTGGAAATGACTAAAGAAAAAAGCCACGTCCAGAGTAGCCGGGAGGTGATCTCTGAGGAGGCCTCTTGTAGAAGGTGACATTGAAGCTTAGTCTTGAAGGAAACGAGGAAAGTCAGAGGAGAAGGAAGTGAAGGGTTGGAGGTATTGGGGTCAGCCAGTGCAAAGACAGAAGAGATGGAGTGTCCTACCAGCAAGTACTCCAGTGCAGCTGGTGGGGCAGAATTAGACCAAAAGCTAGGAGGGAGCTGGGCTAGAAAGAGCCTGAACTGTCCAGCAAGACTAGCTGTTTGGTCATAAAGGTAACAGGGAGCCCCTGAAGCTCAGGCTGCTTCATCAGAGATGTCTGAGAAATGTGCAGTGAGGAAAGAGGGAAAGGGCGTATGAAAGAAGGTTTGTCAGTAATAAGGTGAGGTCTTCAGAAGAGAGGGTGTCACACTTGTTAGCTGTCATTGGCAAATCGTTCACTTTCTCAGTACCACTGGCAAATTTCTTAACGTTATGAATTACAGACAGATTGCTATTCTGCATCTGTGGAGGGAATGTCCATATTGAAGGTTCCTACACAAATGAAATCACAAGTCCAGTTTGATTTTTTTTTCCTATCATCTGCTAAAGTCAAAATCCTACTGTGGTGCCCTATTGTGGTATAGCACTACTAACCTTGGGTTTTTGAAACTTCTGAAGACCATCCTAGCTGTTTGTTTGGAGAGATTTATCACCATGATGTTGGGTACTAGGTGAGTCAACTAAGGTGTAAAGGGCAGTGATCCGTATCAGTGGAATTAGGCTGTTAAAAGTCTGAGTCCTTAAAATTTGAAGTATATGTGTGTGTACATAATGATACTGTTTATCTCATAGTGCCACATAGTGCCATATTATTATTTTCTGTAGACTATATTCCCAGTTACTAGGTTATAGTTTCTACTAAAATTCATGTTAGTGCTCTTTGTGCCCGAAACCTCTTTTTAGATGTTATAATCAGCTTCCCCACCTACAAAAAGCATTTTATCTTCACCATTGTTTATTGTAATCTAAACAAGGAGATGAAGGGTTAGTGACAACATTTGCCCACTCTGGATACAAGTTGGACGATGTCCATACATTGAAAGTAAATGCTTTTGTTCATAAAACTCTGGCCAAGGTTGTCTGTAGCCTACTTCTCAGAAATAACATCTTTCATCAAATTTCATGGAGCCACTTAAGGTTATTTAGTGTCCCAAGCTTAGAGTTAGAGTGTCAAATTTTTCCTAGATATTTTTATTATAATTGGGTGTCTGGTTGTAGTCTTACAATTTTATGTATTAATATTTCACTTACACTTTTGATTATTCTTTCAAATAAATGCACTTGGATTAACTCTTTTTTTTTCTTTGTAATCATAGGATATTTTGGCACAGGTTCTACAGATTTTATTGAAGTCAAAGTTATTGGTATGTCATGTAATTTTTTTAACATTGTAAGAGGAAATCGTTTTGTTAAATGCATAGTAATTGTTGTTTTTTTTATAGGTTTTGGAAGATGAAAATGCAAATGTTGATGAGGTGGAATTGAAGCCAGATACCTTAATAAAATTATTCCTTGGTTATAAAAAGTAAGGAAAATCTAACATAAGTAGATAAAAGAATGATTAGTGATAACTTGTTTTTTCTGAAGTTTCTAATCTACACTTTAGAAGCCTTGTCATTAAAAATTTATTTTTAGGCATTTTTTCCCCATATAAAAAGAATGCCCCCAAGATAGGATTGCTCTAGACTAGAAATGAGAGATTTTAGAGAACACTATTCTTTTTTTCCCCTAAGAATGAAAGAAGTGTTTATTTCTGGAATTACGGAGTATTGAAAATTTTCCTCTTTTATTCTGTCTTACATGACAAGAATCCCATGTTAAGAGCCCAGTAAATTGTAGCATTGTGATTGTGCAAGGAGTTGGAATAAGAGTCGTCAGCTCCTCCAGTACAGAGCCATCATTAGCTTCCCAGCCTGACCAGGGGCAGGTCACTTCTGTGCCTTTGCTTCCTCATTTGTAACAGGAGGGGGCCTCTTCAGCTCCTAAGTCACTCTTTAGTAATTCTTCTTTTCGTGAAAACCACCCAAAAGTATACTAATTGTGTTTCCTGAATGTGATCGGTACAAGAAATAAAATAAGACACACTGTCATATCATGAAAAAAGTCTTAATACAATGCAATATCTCCCCATTGCTCTTTGCTAACTTGTGAATAAAGGCGAATCGTGCAAGTATCATATTAAACTTTGGTAGACAGAGCAGGAAAGTTACTAGCATATGTGGTGTAAAACGTAGAGTATATATAAGTAGGCCAGTTGATATACTCATGAATTTATAGAAAATTTAGTAAATTATGCTAACCTGATGCAGAGAAAGAGTGTTTTTTAATATTTTTGCATGGTTTTCACATAGCCCATAGATATTTTGATATTCCTTTAACACCACATTCTCTATGTTGACCTTATTTAAATCAAGTCATGCAGTGGTCACTTGCTGGGAACATTACAGAATTTCTACACTGGACAAAGAATTGAAATAATGACCTAAAAAATCCTTTCCAACTCTAGGATTTTATGATTCTCCATAATTTTTGGATTTGTGTTTTGTTAGCTGTTTCCATGGTAGGCAAGTGAGTCCCCCACAGATGGCTTATTTTGAAATTTTGAAACTAGTTGGTGCCATGTATCTTATTTTGTTCAAGAAGATAGGCGGCTAGTTTAGAGCTAGCTCATGATGCTTAATAGTCAATACTCAGTTAATTTTCCCAGAGACACAGACCATTCTGATAGGATATGGAGTATGTAGGAATGACGTTTAATGATTTATTTGTTAGGTACAAAGATCAAAGATCATCCTTCAGTTACGATAATAATAGTCTTATTTCAGATTGGTTTACATAACTCTATAAGTTAACAAGAATTGTTCTTTGTGTTAACTTCATTTCAAATCAGTTCACTATTTTTTTTTTTGATTGATAAATGCTAGCTACCTGATTATGACTATTCATATAAATGAAACTCGGGTTATAATAATTGCCTTTCTATTGACAAATGAAAATAAAAGACTCAAAAAGTGATTTGAATTCTCCATCTTCTGCCTTCCTTTAGTAGTTCCTCCAACAATCACTGTTTCTGCCAGAGTGCTTCTTGGAAGCCCAAAACATCTCTATTTAAATATTTCAAAGTAAAAATCATCTGTCATCATTTGGGGTTTTGATATTTTAAAATGAGACCGATACCGTTCTGCTTAATTTTCTTGATAGTAAGAAATTAAGGGTTAACATCAATGTGCCAATGAAGACAGAACAGAAACAAGAGCAAGAAACCACACACAAAAATATAGAGGAAGATCGGAAACTACTGATTCAGGTGACTTACCATTATGTGGTTGTTTAAAGAGTCTTTATTTGCAAATCATAGGTTATATATAGTTGATAAATGGGTTATCTTATACCAAGATAGCTATTGTAATCATCGCTAAATAATAGCCTTAAAGTAGAGGTGCATATGCTCTTTGAGGATGTCTGTTATGTCAACAAGCATGGTCTGACATGTCTTTTTTTTTTTTCTCAAGAATTGAAAACCAATTCAGCAGCTAAACTGAGGGCTGCCTTTTAAGTGCATTTGTATTATCAGAGGCATTCAGTACTTTAATCCTCTACATTACTTTGGGTGCTTCCTTTTAGTTATGACTGTTTTTGATATGTCAAGAAAATTACTTGTTATTTATTTGGGAACAACCTTTAACTATATATCACGATTTTTAAAAAGAGATTGGCATCCAAGAATCATAAGTGTTTTGTTATTTGAATTAGAGGTATATTTCAGTCATAGTGTACTAAAAATAGTTGATTTAGATATCAAAAACATTAAATTTTGAATAATCATTATACTTTTTATTTACATATAGAAAGTAGTGAAACTTAAAACAACAAACTAAATGCAACTTGTACAGAAATCTTTTAATTTGTTTTTATTTTCACACATTAAAAAATGAAACACACTATACAGTATACTTTTACATTGTAATGTTCATTTCAATTAGGGTTTGAGTTGTGATAGAAATAATTTCCCAGAGCTAGATCACCCCTTCTGTGGCCATTGGTGCCAACGATAATTATGAAAACTATTGTAAAACTTTGTAAAGAGCAAATCAAGCTTAGAAGGTAAAAGAATGTGTATTGTTTAGGTGACATTCCAGCTTTTTCTTCTTCTGTCTTTCTCTTAAATTAACTGGTTTTATAAATATCTTTTTTCTTACTTATTTGTTTAGGCTGCTATTGTGCGGATTATGAAAATGAGAAAGGTCCTAAAACACCAGCAATTGCTTGGAGAAGTATTAACCCAGTTGTCCTCAAGATTCAAACCTCGGGTGCCAGTAATTAAGGTAAAACAACCTCATTGTTTAATTTAATCATTAAAGAAAAAAAAATTAGTGAGAATTGATGGGTTGGAGAAAAGGCAAATAGGCTACAATGATAATTCTAAAATTGCCATAACAAGGGCAAAGATTCCCAAGTAGTTATTAGGTACTCTAGGAGTAGAGGGGACTATCAGGATAGTTTCTCATCAGAGTCACCACTTTTTGCTTTGTATTTTTTATTTCAATAAGCTATTCCCTGTACGTCTTTCTGAACCTTTGCTACCATATCTCCCTCTGTGGGTGTCACAATAGGATTTGCCAGAAGTCACTTACCTGAGTGAAAGGCCAGTTTTACCTCCTCTCTAAAGGTCAGCCATGTTTGTATCCAAGAAAGTAATTTGATAGCAGTTCAGATCTTAAAACCCAGAAAAGACCCTTCCCAAAAGAAGTTGCTTCTTGAAGGAAAAAGATTCTTTTTACCCAAATCCTGGTTGCTCACAACCACATAAGAAGGGAACTGTCCCTTAATCAGGTATTAAAGGAACAATTTGAAGAAAAGGCAACAGAAAGGAACCCCAGAGATGAGAAGAGAGTAGACTCTTAGGAGGTATAGCAGAGTGGAGAATGGAAAAGAACAAGGGGTCTACATGTGGGGAAGGTGTTCTCTACGTAATGTATGAAGTCAGGCCATGACCTAAGAAGACTAAAAATATGGAATCATTGAGCTAGAAACTTGGTTGAATTGCAGAATTAACCTAAACATAGTGACTTTATTTTTGTGACTTTGGTTTTCTTGGCCAGCAGTAGCATACTTGACTTTTATTCTTTGGTATTAAATAAAAACATGGATTTTTTTTCTCCCTCCTTCCTTATTAAAAAATCAACATACAGAAATGCATTGACATTCTCATTGAGAAAGAATACTTGGAGCGTGTTGATGGTGAAAAGGACACCTACAGTTACTTGGCTTAACCTTTTTAGCAGTTGTCTGACTGTGCGACACTCAGCAAATAGTCACGTAATGGAAACAATGGAAACAACTGAACTTCCTTGGAGCCAGGCCGCTGCCATGCGGACCTCCCTTGTTAAACCTGAGACCAAGACCCCCATCAGCCAAGCGGCTCAGATTTACATTGGAACTGCTCAGGATCGATACATTTCAAGGATGTAAATATGGACACCAACACCATCTAACCTAATTTAAGAACAGAGAGGATTCAAACCTTCAATGCTGAGGGTTGCATGCTACTGCATTTAAATCAATACATTGGCTATATGATTAACAGCTGTCTTCATGGGCAGCCTTTATGATGTTGGCAGCACTTTGAGAGCAAGTCTGAATGGACCCATGTGTAATCTGCTATGAACAACCATTTGTATAGTGTGTTTCATTTTTTAATGTGTGAAAATAAAAACAAATTAAAAGATTTCTGTACAAGTTGCATTTGGTTTGTTGTTTTAAGTTTCACCACTTTCTATATGTAAATAAAAGGTATAATGATTATGCAAAATTTAACAATTTTATTATTCTCTTTCCTTCTAGTGTCCTTCTGCTGTCTGAAAAAGGTTACATCCTGTGGACTGAAAATTTAATGTTTTGAGCCAGGCCACAATAATCATTGTTTTATCAAGGTTTATTTCTAAGACATTTCCTTCTCTCCCATAGCCCATCCAGTCCCGATGCTGTCTTTATAAATAGGTATAGAGATCAGTTTCTCCTGACTAAATTTCATTTGTTCCCAAATAAGTTTGACCAACATCACATTGTCTGTCAAGTCTTCATTACCTGCATATTGATTTGTCTGCATTGTGAGTCTGGCACGTACCAGAGGACTGGCTCCCGTTTCCTGTTCCCACCCTGACTTTGCTCCCATTATCCTTCCCTTTTGCAGCCTAAAAAAGGGGGGAAAATTAACCCATTTGCTCTTCCATTGCTCAGCTTAGAATGTGGAATGCTAAGTTTTCTCTGCGTAATTCTTGTCTTTGAGCTTTGGTTTCCTCATCTGTTAAAAAGGAGATGATGTCTACCCTTTGTCATAGTTTTTCAATCAAATGGTGATAATGTTCATGAAAGTGTTTTGTGAAGTGCAGGGCTGTATAAGTTATCTTCTTTATGGTGGCATTTAACTCCTTCTGGCTTAAAGGACCAGGAGGAGAGTCAGTATTAAAAGGCATTTTTCCATTCCCTCGAAGAGCCTGGAAACAGCCTGGTCACCTCATTTCAGCCAACCTTGTTCTTCATAAAGAGGCTCCATAGCGTAAGAGCAGGCCTGAGTCCAGAAGACATGCTGGCTTTGTAACCTTGTGCAAATGACTTAATCTGAAGTGGCAGAGTAATTGTTGCTTTGCATTGGTAGAGGGATTTCTTCTTCCCAGAGTTGCCTAGACCACCAAGTAAGATCACTGATCAGCACCTAAAACCAAACTTTTTGGTTCCCAACATTGAATTCATGCAATGCAAGGAACAATGAAGGTTCCATTTCAGGGTCCAGTGTAGAAGAGAAGCCCATTGATCTGAAATGGATTATATTCAAGTTTCCTGCCCTCACTATTTTATTTTAGTCTTTAGTACAGAGACACCTCTCTTAGGTTTATCCTAAGGAAGGAATGCTTTTTTTTTTTTAACCTAATTGCCCTTTTATGGTTTTCAAATGGTAATGTTTTTCAGATATTTAATCATATAAAACTAATGAGCCTTATGAGTAATATGAAAATAGCTGATTTTGGTTATTTTGCTGACAGATTGAATTCCCACAGATGGATAAGAAATTTTGTTAATTTAGGCGTCAGCAACGTGCTAAATACATGAGTAATTTAGAAGTAACAGCAACAGTCCAAATACAACACACCTATTTTGTATGTTTCTTTGCAATGGGAATAATTTCCATTGAAAAACTTATGAAGTTATTCAGAGTAAACTAGGGCTCAGAAGTTCAAGCTCAACCTTCACCATTTTGATATTTATCTTCCTCAGCTCTAAGATGGAAATATTTGTGTTGCCTACTTCATAGGGTTGTTGTGAGGATTACATGATGAATGTGAAACTGCACAGCTTTCAAAGACTAAAAATACAAAGCTGTTGTTAGTTTGTCCTTAAACTATCCATCGTAGCCAATAGATAAAAGGAGAACAAGGTAGCGGCCTAGTTCCCACCGTACCTCAGTCCTCCTTGTCACACAGTATTTTCCAGCCACTTTCAAGTTAATGCAGTGGCATTGAGTAGCCACTGACCGTGCTTGAAAGAGAAGCACTATACAGAGGACTGCTAACTAAGAACACCAATCTTATCACCACTCTGGAACGTCATTTTTGCTAAGGGTACCAGGATGAAAAGGTGAGCCTCTGACAAGGCAAAGGAGACCAGAGCTCCCACAGAGAGCCAAGGTATGTTTAAAGAGGTGTTTTGAGCAATTCTATTTCATGAGTCAATGTGTGATGAGGCCATTTTGTTTTAAGTTCTTCCCTTTGCATTGTGAGAAGTGCAGAAGTGGTACCACACAGGATGAGATGTCACATTTTGTGAATTCCCTCAAGCAAATTTCTGTGAAAACTCATAGTGGGAATCATAACTATTCTGTATTTTAGCTTCTTAAAGTACATTTGCAGTTGTGAACTGCTTAGTATTAGGTGGAGGATGGGAGAAGAAAGCTTATGTTGCACCTCCCTATCAGATATTAAACGCAGCAAAAAAAAAAAAAAGTTTCCTCAACATTTTTATATCACGACTTCACTTAATGTAGCCATTTTCTTTCTATATGTTTACTTAAAGCAAGTTCTAAGTGAATGAAGTTTATTCACAATGAGAAAACCAGTAAGTCTGTTCAGAACTAGATATTGAGAGGCCTGAACTATGACAGGTGAGCTCAATGATTTCATTACTATCAGCATTATGTTTTAATAGATTACTGTCTAATATCTAAACAAATGTTTTTGGTTTTTTTTTTCTCTTCAGTGGGGAGGAAACAAAGCAGCATCCAAAGTGGTGCTTTGGGTGACTACCCAAAAGGCTCATAAACCCATTGAGTCCTCCTGCTGGCTACAAACCTTGGAGTGAATCTATCCCTCATAAGGAAAAAAATAAGCCTGTGAGGAAGAAGTTTGGATTAAAAAATCTACAAAGGTAAAATAATTTGGAAATTAACTCTACCTAATGTTGGAGGGCAGGGAGAGAGATTGGACAGAATGGGAAGGAAATGGGAGACAATGGTGAACCTGCCAGGCCCATTGCTTTGTCTGTAACAATGTCACCAAGTTGTCTGAGAACTAAAGAGGATCCCATTTGCCTGAACCTGAAAAACACAAAGGCAGATAGCCTGCCTGTTGATACTTTTTTGAATTTTTTTCTTGCTTTTGCTTCCTAAAACACATTGAATACTTTTCAAAGAAAAGTTAGATTTGAAGTCCTCTATGCGGCAGGGGCAAGTCTCTTAACTTCCTTTGGGCCTCAATTTATGTGCCTCAGTGGGAAGGTGGACTAGATGAATTCCCAAGTTCCCTCCTATTCTAAATCTGTGAGCTGATGGACGTTCTGGTAACAATTCCATTTTGAAAAGCAGCTAAAGCAATCCCCAGCCTTAGTCCATCTGTGTCTTATCTACTCGAATTCTAGTTAATGGGATAAACATTCATTTTCTGTTGTTCTCTGCATGGTTTCACATATGTGGATCACTGAAACCTATTTCTGGTTTATGTAACAAAGTATGCAGATTAGATTTATCTTTATAAATTTATATTTATAAACTCTGCTGGTTATTAGCAGTTTTCCATATAAAATTACTGTCTAGGAAGCCTAAAATCCCCAGGTTGTTTTACTGCAGTTGAAATTGTATAAATACTTTTGTGCACAGGCATTGTTGAACTATGGAGGCATTAGGAACTATGAAGAACTTTTATGTTGTGTCCTTGAGAGTAGGTCACAACGGGACGTGTGTTAAAAGGCAGGCAGATGCAGCTAGTCTCCATAGAAATTATCTGTTTAAATTGTTGGAAGAAGTTTGTTTGTGGAAGTTATTTCTATGACAAATGAAATTCACACTGAAGTGATTTGTTAAATGGGTCTTGAAACCATTTTTTATCAGTGACAGTGTAATCTTATTATCAAGTTTATCATTTTCCCATATTTCATTTCAGTTATTAGTAGCCCTGACACTGCTGAGGTTTTAAAAACTTGGGATGCAAAATATCAGGTCTTCTGAAAATGTATCCATGAAAATTGAAAATTGTTGCCATAGGGACAAAATTCATAAGGTTATCTGCAGCATGCAGAATTATCAGCCTTCTGACCTTTCTAGCATTTGATAAAGTTGGTTCCAAAAGCCTTATTTAAGATTACTACAAGACATTCTAATTTAGACATAGGAAAAAGAAATGGCTCTTAACCATTTCCCTTTTGCACAAGTTAACTTAGGATTAGATTTTAAAAGGAGAACTGGAGCTGATTCTCTCTGGTGTTACTGCAGGGCTGTCAGATGGTAATAGCTGCAGGGTATTTTTGACCACAAAGGCTATATGCATGTGTGTGCAGCCATTGGACGGGGGAAAAAAAAATTATACCTGACTTGCTATGCATTTAGAGTACACCAGATGGTGCTCAAAATTGTTTCCCAAAATACAAGGTTTGCCTACTTGGATTCCCTTAAGTGCAGCTTTGATCCCTGCTCAACTAGAATTACTTTGTCATGTTTCAGGGGAAAGAAGGGACAACTTGGCTATTTCTCAGACAGAACAAATGACTGTACTGAGATGAGTTAAACACTATTCAAATATAAAATTGACCTGGGCTTAAGCCTAGAAGAAAACTTAAATGTGGCTTGCTGCACGTGTAAGTGTTCATTTATTAAGCACTTCCTATGTGCTAGGCACTGTGCCATATACTGAGGTCCTTGAGAAGCTCAGGATCTAATTGGGGAAAAATCTGTACAGACAAGTCATATACAAGATAAGAGCAGTCGGGAAAGCAAAGTGGGATCTTTATTGGGACTTGGAAGAAGCCAAGGAGATGAAGAGATGGGAGATTTCTCAGAATGGGGAGAGATGTCCAGAGAAAATGCCCAAAGGTGAGGTGGAACAGCCCAGTGTCATTATAGTGGAAGAGTGTGTTAACAGGAGTAAGGTGTTAAAAGACCCCAGGTGGGGAAGGAACAGATCTGAAAAGCCTTTTGAACACCAGATTTTTTTTATTTGATCCTGGAGGTTATTGAGGGGAAGGGATGAAGATGTGGTCAGACCTGCATTTTAGGAACATAACTTAAATGAACTGGAGTAGGGAAGAGCACTGGAGTAGGGAAGAGCCTTTGAGACCAGGCTATCAGAGTAGTGCAGGTGTAGGTCCTGCACCAGGGTGGTGGGGTGTATTTGAGGGGTGAAACCACTAGTCCTTGGCAGTAGTGGTTGGGGATGTAATAGTGAGGAGCTGAGGATAACTTCGAGGTTGTGAGCCAGCCTGGAGTTGGGGCAGAGGATTTTGGACATTCTAAGATGTCTCCTGGACATCCAGTTTGCAATTAGGAATCAGTGTGGAGGATAGGTAGATTTGAGGATCGTCACTATAGAGATGGTCATTAAGTCTAGAGACACTGATGAGATAGAAGGAAAAGAGAACAGAGCCTAGGACAGAATCCTGAGGGACCCCAAGGAGAATTGATCACTGGGAACTTTGGAGAAAGGAGTTTCAGTAGAGTGAGTCCACCTTGTCTCACCCAGTCAGTCAGTCCTTTGTCAGTTGGTGCTTTCAGTTGTCCAAGTACTTGTGGGGAATGTGTGGTACCCAAAATGATTAAAGAGATGACTCACGCACTTAAAACAAAGGAAAACCAGATTTCTACTGCCAAAAACAGGTAGAACACAGGTAGATACATTTTTAGGATTTCAAGGATTCAAGTCCAGCAGTGGACTATAGAGGTGAAAGAAATTGCACTAGAGATGTGTTCTTTCACTGCAGTTGACTGGATAAAATTGTACCATAACTCAGCAACAAAGAGAAGTTCAAGTATCCTTTATTCAAGGTTGAAAAATGTACCACACGGCATTATTGCAAACGTTCACTGGTACAAAACACTTTGCAGCTGGTGAGAAGGCAATAAAAAGTTGATTTTTAAACTCATTACTATAAATTACTCTTACAGTACTTTGCAAATTCAGAATTTCAAATTGCATTTTATTTTTCTAAAATTGCCCACAGTACTAGAAATTCCTGAAAATAAGGCAGCTGTTTTAAAGAGGAGGTAGCTGATGATATCAAGGGATTTCCATTTCTCGTTCAATGCCCACATACTTCAGGGCATCAGCCTGGCTATATCTGAAACAAAATTAGAAAAGAATTATCTCTTAGCCCATATGCCTTATAAAGTTGGATAAGATAAACAGTGTAACAACACAACAGAGCCACATTTGCATATTAGTAGGAAGCAAGAACTAGACTAGCTGCACCCACAATATTTCTAGGAATTAAAAGGTTGGGGCAGGGGGATCTCTTAGCCAAGCTTTTTCTAACAAATTCTACAAATAGGTAATATTGCCTAATTTAATTTGTCCTTTCCTCAGTGTGCTCATCTATGCTGGGATGGTGAAATCACAGAAATTACAGAATAGGTGCCCAAACTCAACTAAGATCTGAGTCACATGCTTTTATCTCCTCAGCCTCCCACTATATATTTGTATGTCCTTATGCCCTATGCACTTTCAAGCTCTATATAAAGGTATACCCTAAGGGTTTGGTTGAATCTTCAAAATTATTTTGTTATTCCCACCCAGATCCACTTTAGTCACCTGTTTGTCTTCCTTCCTTTCCTACATATTTTACTGCACAAAGACACAGTTCTGTCTTTCTGCTGGGGCCTTGAAAATGCAGTTATTGGCTGAGCAGTCATGGATAATTTCTTCCAAGCACCCCCCAATTCAGAGCAAAAAGAAATGAAAGAAAGCTTTGTGTACTATTAGCTCAGGGTCTCATTAGGAAAAACCCAACGCTTATGCTAGAAATATGCATTTTACCAACCTGTAGTCAAAAAACAGCTCTTCACCAGTCTGGATGGCTCTCTTAGCAAAAATACCTATCCTGTGATCACCGTTAACCATCATAACTGGAAAAAGACACACAGACCCATGTCAGCGAGCAGTTAGTACGGGAATAGCACAGCCACAGGATGGTTAATATGACTCTTGTACACATTAAACATTTGATTGACAACTACTCCTGGGCATATAAATAAGTGACTTTGCATCTGACTTGGTTGATACCTACCTTTTGCATAGCAGTTGGGATTTACTGAATGATTTGCAAAACGAATTTTGTTACCCTTGCGGGTTGCATCCACCACAAAATCTAGAAAAAATAAATCAGTTTAAAACAAGTTTCTTCTTCAACAAATAACTTTAAACACACAAGGTGGTAATGCTTTCATGTGTAAAGAACAAATTTGTATGAACAAATTCTTCCTCCTTTCATGATAATACCAAACTCTTAACCTCTCAGGCCCTTAAAACCCAACACTGAAATGTGCTTCAAGTGCCTGAATTCAGAGAGGCAGTACAGGAGATAGGGCTTTGGACTCAGTTTCCTCAAATATAAAATGATAATAATAATTTAAGTACTTCATAAATGTTTAATTTCAAATCCTACCTCAGATACTTACTAGCTGAGCTACCTTGGGCAAGTCACTTAACCCTGATTCCCTCCCTCTCTCCCCCTCTGTTGGCCACCCTGCCTCCTTTTAGGCTTTTCTTCCCATTGCTAACATCTAAGATCTCTCTAACAAACTTGACAGTGCCCCCTTTTTTTTTCCCCCTAAAAGAATAACACACAAAAAAAGCAACTTCTACCCTGGAGGTGCCTCCTGATCTCCCATTTCAGACCCACATCTGTCAGGCAGCATGAAAAGAAAGGCGTTCTTCTAATCCTAACAGTGCCACTGGCTCCTTCTTTTCTCTGCTCCTCACCCAGGAAGACTCTTGTCTTCAATCCTATTGTAACCATCTTGTCCCCTCACTTCCCTCCCTCCCAAATAACCTTGAATATATTTGTATCACTATACATTTATGCATAGAGGTGGTACTTGTATCCTCAGTATTTGTGACATTTACAAGCTTAAAGAATACTGAAAATCCAACAGAAGGGAAACTATGAACATACCATTATTCAAGTTGAAGAGAAAGCTGCACATGTACTTATCATAAACCTTTCCTCTTCTGTCTGCCTCATCCTGAGAAATAATCTAAAAGGAAAGAGACAGAGAAAAGCACCTGAGTCCTTATAATGGAGGTGTGGGCTGCCCTGTGACACTGGGTGGGTAGGTGTGCTTCATCATGTAACCCCACAATATTTCCCTAGTATCTTTGCTACCAGGGTGCTAAAATGGCAACATCTTAACACTAGACCTGTATTTAATTGACAGTGATGCCTTTTGGTTTGAGATGGTACTGAAACCTTGATTGCTAGTGTTTTCAGGAGCGAAGCACTCCACAAGCCTAAAAGTGACCTAATGATAGAGGTCAAGGGGCTTTCCCAGTGCCTACAGGAAAGGTATAGGCAGTGCCATTTCATCCCTGCCATAAAACTAACCTATGCACATTAACTTGCCTTACCTCACCACAGTATTCAGAGATGAATTCATTCTTTTGCACAGGATCTTTGATGAAAATTCCCCAACCTGCCACATCAGATGGTGCCAGCAGTAAATGCTAAAGAAGAAACCAGAGCCTTATAATCAAAATTACAAGGGAAGCTCAAATGCCTTGAGCAGGACATGATAATTATTACCCTCCAAATCAGAGCGTGTGGAATAGAAGGGGAAGGAATGCCCAAGCTTGGCTGCCTACAATTTGGAGGATAGCATTAACATGCCTGGTCACATAACTAAGAAGTGACAAAGTTTAGTGTGAATCCATCTAATGGTTCTTCAGCTGACCCACTCTGAAGCAAGACAGACAGGCTCAAGGAGACATCCTCCCACTTGCCACAAAGGGAGATTCTGAAACCATCCTTTTTAATGCCTAAATGAATAGGGGTACCACATCACTTGACATTATCTTCTCTGGCCTATACTTGCTACCTCCACTTGCTCAATACCAATAGATATTTTTCTTTAATTTTCTTCTATCAGAGCCTGGTAATTCCAATAGAAATATGAACAAGAAAAAAATTGCAAAAAGTGAGAATACACTTCCACGGGATGTGTACAAAAACCAATCATATAAATAGAACATGGTGAATTCAGATGTTATGGGCAGAAAGCTTCAGTACATATTTTTATGTAATATAGCAATAAAAATGGAAACCAATAAAGGCACTGAATGTAAAGATGGAGAGCTAATGGAAATGGACAACATTTCCATTTGGGATGCATTTAAAATATTAGCTGGAGAAAAAAAAATCAAACGAATATTCCTTAATTCCTTGCTACTGAAATCGCCTAATCACCAATGATTTTCCCCATCTGCCCCAAATGCTCCTGGCTGATCCAAGCTGCTGGTATATATTCTTCTGCCCTAAATCAAGAATCTTTAACTTTTTGTCAGACCGGTGAAACCACTGTACACTTCAGAACAGTTTTTAAAGGTATAAGATTACAAAAGAAATTAATTATTAAAATGTTTTTTTAAGTTTATGATAGGTTTAAGAGCGCCTATTCTAAATTCAAAACTGCCTTCCCTTTCTGTTGCTACATTTTCAATTCCCCTAGTTCTCTAGACTTGTAAACTTCCCGATAGACACAGATAGTGTGCCAATTATTCTTGTCCTCTGTCATCTCTTGAATTTGACCTTCCATCTCTGTCAACAGCATACTGATCTACAGAACTGCAAAGGACCTCCCACATCTACTTCTATCTAGCTTTTGTCCTAGAATTTTTTGTCTACTCTTTAATGCCTTTATTTGAATACTGAGGGGTCTCCCTACCGAGTCCTTTTTTACTCCAATTAAATGCCAATGAACTTGCCCAAACTATCTTAACACTCACCTACTTGAGAGACACCAACTCCCTAAAACAGCAGATTCAGATTCTGGCAGGCTGGGCTCCTTATACTTACTTTCTATGCCTTTGTTCATGACTCACAACCCTAACCCAAAGAAAGAACAAAACAAACCTGGAACACCCTGCTGCCAACTAACCCTTCTAAGGAACACCATCCCATCAAGCATCCTTATTTACACTGTCCTACCTTTCTAACCATTGTCACATAAGGCTACCTAGGTACATAGTACTGAAAACAAAAACCTTCAGTTGATATTCATTCCCTCTGGCTATGTGGCTCAATTCCTAGAGAAGGCCATCTATAATCAATTGAGGCCTCCCATTTCCAGCGATTAGCACACCTACCTAGCAGGTGCTAGGTGATCAAAAGTAAACTGACAGTTCAGTAAAATTAAGTAAAATTTATCCATGTTATTTTGCCTTCCCCTATTCTGAGAGCTGAGTTATCTTAGGAAGAGCAAGGCACAAGTACACAAATGCCACTAAATCCACAGAGATAAAATTAGAAACTTTAGAAATGGAATGTATAACAGCTATAAGAAATTTGGCATGTTTTGAAGGCCAGCCACCTTAGAAATCTAAAGCAGCCAAGATGAGTATGTGGTCATAATAAACAAAATGACCAAGTCTGTCAAAACCTTAAAACCAGCTCAAAGCCCTCAGAGTCCCCAAAATCACCTGACCAGCAAGGAGTAAGGTGTTTTCCCCAACTTCAACTTTTTCAGTAATTTCAACACAAATGGACGATGATGGCTCAAGAATTCCCAAATGCAAAAATAATAGGGCAGAATAAAAGTTGTATTCCCTTCCCAAAAAACTTAAATAAGGTACAAAGTTGCGATTATTTCCTTGAATTTCTTCTACTCCACAATTCCCTATACTTCTGGGGAATCATGTAGTTCCCAAATGTAAGGGGAAAGAAAGTTCCAACACCATAACTATTAAGTTTTTTAAAGGAAGGCACACACCATGACTACTCTTTAGAGTATGTTACTTTTCAAGCAGAGAAGTAACATGTTCTACTGACCATGGCATAATCAAATAGCAGCTTTTGGCTTTCCCACCTACCTTTTTGGATCCTCTCTGAATGCTGCAGTTCTTACAGGACACATTTTTACTATCCCAGTGATCAGCAGCCCCACAAGTCAGACAGAGGTCTGGATCACACTCACGGACAGCCAGATAGCAGGGGCACTGTTTAGTGTTGCATTGTGCTTTACAACGGCACCCAGGGAATCGGTTTTGGCCTTCAGAGAGGGCAGGAAAAGGAGAGAGAGATGTTAGTAAAGAACAGGAATTAGTTGTCTATTAAATGCCAATTTATGTCATTAAATGCTAATTTCTTTATTAGGAATTATGTATGTGGCTCCACAAAATGTTTGTATTAATTCCTTGCCCTAGAAGAATACACTTTAAAATTCTAAAGACAAATAAAAATCATTCCTTAACAATCACATTTGAATGGTGGATTATCTTGTGGTTTGTTTTTTGTTTTTGTTTTCTGGATGCCCCTAACACTATACCAGCTTTATTATGATTTCTGCTTTAAATGGTTAAGGGACAGGAGGGAAAAAAAAGAAAGGCCCCTTCTTTCAAGACAGGTTTGCCCAGCATGCAAAATGGCTTTATAAGCTCAATGTTCCTTAAGTGAGATTTTCCTGAAGATGACCTCATGAGTTAATAAAAAAAGTGTAAAAATACATACTTTTATTAAAAATTAGCACTCAATAAATATTTGCTGAATGAATGCTTCAAATTTTCTTCCTGAAAAATGTATTTGATGCTCATCCTATTACAATGGGCATGACAGTGCACAAGGGTAACAAATACTTACATTCTGAGCTACACTGACAAAACTTCTCACAAAAGTTTTGAGCAATCACGCATGGGCAAGAACTGTCACAAGGCTGACGTGGATGATCACAGGGTTGATAGTTGTAAACATGGTTAGAGGAGCCATCTGAATAAAGATATTAGTATGAAAAGCAATTGAGCCAGGGAACTGCAAAACTATTATGTAGAATTATCAAGTGGAAATCTTCCCTCTATCCTCTGCAGCTTAGCTGGATTTTCTTTACTGTATTTTACAATGTTACACGTATTCCTGTTTACAAAGTGATGGCAAAAATTAGGAAATGTTAATATTTCCCAACCCCCATGAACTCAGAAGCATTAATTGTCCACCACATCTCAGCCATTTTTCCAAAGCAATTTCCCTTTAACACAAACACTACCTCTCTCCATCCCATTAGTTTAGATTATGGGAAATACAATAGGGTAGTATCTAAAAGATTATAGCTCTAGCTCTCTCAATTTTTGTTTTCCTTAATAAACAGTAATATCCTAAACCCTGATGGTGTGACTATCCAGTTACTATATGTCAGTTCGTTGTGGCACAACAGACTCCCCATGGTGAAGCCCTAAAAACAATTAAAAATCAAAGTAGAAATGCTTCAAGTAAGGATAAAGTTAAATGGAAAGATGCTAACCCTTTTTCAGTTGTATCTTTCTGCAATGTGCAGCCCACAACCTGCAAAAACACAAAAAAAAAAAAACAACACAAACACAAGAAAGTTGACAGGAGACTCCTCCTTTGCTGGAGCCTGGGGAGTTACAGTTATAACTACAAACCCAACATAAAATTACCTCAATGGAAATGTCTGTATGACCAGACTAGCAATACTTTAGTGAAATCAAAGTGTTCATAGGAGAGTCATCTATGTCCTAGGGTCATAAGGGCTATCTGATCAAAACAACTCTGAAGTCAAGCTGACCACTGAAAACATTTGGCAAAAAATTAAACCCACATTCTCATGTGTAACTTTGAAGGGGAAAAACCCTATAGATCACTTCTTGCACTTCTCTATAACATCCTGTAACAGTCTGAGATTTCCCAGGTTTTTACACATTTTACACTGAGCTGGCTAGTCATCTTGGCCAGGGCTTCTTAACCTGGGAAGTCTTGACCCCATGTCGGCTTAAGGAGCGCTGCACCTGACCAGCGCTTTCCTTCTTGGAGCTCTGGACCCTGCTCTGCCATGTTATATGTTCTCCCCTATCTCCATCACTATTAATGATCAGAGTGGGCTACATGGTGTGAACCCTCTCCAAAAATGTGCTGACATCTGCTTCCGACTATAAATTCCTGCTAGCAAAAGCTTATGACTTCAAATTCTTGAGTACTGAATTATGTTGCCCTATGTTTTGGGGAGGAATCAAAACAAACCAGTATAAACATACCAAAGTTGGCTGCTTATTCTGATTAGGCTTTTTTTTTTCTTGGTTCTGCAGATACCTTTGGCTAGCCATATAAAATCATGCTGAAAAATTTCAATTGTTTTCCACCACTATCATGTCAGAAGTTAGCATGAACCACTCAGCTTAAAGTTAATTAGGCAATTAAAGCAAAAAATTAGCACCATACTTCCTGGTGGTAACTACCATGGAGTGAATTCAGAGTCCTCAAAAAATTGAGTTTAACCTCACTGAGGGACTGATGGATGATACATTATGAATCCCCAACCCCCTTAAACATAAATAACAGTACTAAGGAGGGAAGCTAAACTTAAAAGTGTTCCCTTTTACCCAGTCTACTGGCACTAGTCTACTTAGTGTTTACAAAAAGTTCAGTGAGAAAAGTCATTTATCACACTTCTCGATCCCAAGTCTGAGTCTATCTGTTGATTTTATAAAAGTAATTCGTGTATGTGGCAGCAAAAGCAACTGCTATAAGCAGCTGGTGCTAGAGGCTTAGAAAAGCCACCACCTCCTTATGCCCTTGCCCAGATTCAGGGCTGAACCTATTTCCTACAGTTGTAAAACTACTTTGCAACACACTTACCGGTGTTTCCTTTTTTTCTTCCTTGGAGGTGTATCAACATCCTCAGCAGGAACTGGAGCTATAATACTAGATTCCTTTACTCTAAACTCGTAGACCTGGCAAGAGACAGCAGTGAAATGGCCATGAGGCAAGTCTTATTCAAGCAGTTTGTTCCTGGGGTGGTTGTGGTCCTATCACAACCAGGTCAGGGTTCTAAAATTATATACATTTAAATCCTCTACAGAGTTTTCATTTTCCAGCCTCCTAGCCTTAAAGTACATACTTGGATAACACTTATTTTAAAGTTACCATTTTTCAGAACTCTAAAATAAGATTTGAGAATAATCAAGGTAAACAGTAAATATTCTTTAAGGTGAAGACAATGCCTTCTTGGGAAAATGTACACTTAGTCTTTCTTATTAATGATTTCCATCTGATATTCTTACCTGTCTACATGTTTTGGTCCCAATCAACCTAGCAATGGCACAAAAATTATCATAGTAAGTGCCAATAAGAACTCTGAACATTGAGGCTTCAGCACCACTCCATTCCACGTTCTCAGGAGGTTCAATATTTGGCTTCATTTTTATTGGTGTTTGACACCTGGAGTTTGCCTCTGCAAAACCAAGATTACATATAAAACACTATTTTAAGTCATTTGACTACATGTACTGTGTCAGTAATGCAGTGGAATAAAATTGTTTTTTAAGTGAAAGAATGTGTTCCTCCTCAACCTTCTAAAACTAGGTTATATGGAGCCGGTTATTATTGGTTCTCAGTTGTACTGGAGTGACCAATGGAAGAGCTGAAACTTAAAAGCCTTACTTGGCTGCTACTTCTAATCTCTCTGATTTGTTGTTGTCAAGTCATTTTCAGTTGTTTGACTCTTCGTGACCCCGTTTGAGATTTTCTTGGCAAAAATGCTAGAATGGTTTGCCATTTCCTTCTCCAACTTATTTTATAGATGAGGAAACTGAGGCAGACAGGATTAAGGGACTTAACCTAGGGTCACACAGCAAGTTAAGTGTCTGGGGCAAACTCGGGAAGATGCGTCTTCCTGACTCCAGGCCCAGCACTCTACCCACTTCACTACCTAGTTGCCCCCCATATCTCTGCTATCTCCCATCAAAATTCTTACCAGATGTGTTTAAAAGTACCTTAGTGGATTAATGTGAATTTCTTTTCCTTCCTTTCCCAGTGAAATAATAAGCAAAAGAATCAGAGGGGTAGAGAAAGGAAAGGGAAAAAAGAGCTAGAATAATCCTAGATCAACAGTCTCTGAAAACACAGGAACTCTTGACTTCAGTCAGCACAAAATCGCTTATTAACCAATTCAAGTCATGAACCTCTAAAATCCCTACAAGTTCAAAATCTAGAATCTAAAATCTAGAACATTTTTATAAAGTTACCTGGTCTTTGTGGTATCAAAGATACAACAAGGTATATTGACTTTCAACACACTGATGTCAAAGTCACTTTGATTATATGATCTTTTTTAAAATCCGCAAAGTAAAAACTTCAGTAATAGTGATAGAAAATAGAAAATTTTTAAAGCAAGTAAACTAAAACATTGTTCTAGCTTACCAGAAGAGCTGGAAGTTTCATCTTTCTTTTCTTCTTCCTCTTTATCATTATTCTCTCCACCTGTTTCAGTTCCAGCTTCCCTATCACTGTCTGTATCCTTTGATTCCAGCACGTTAATGGTTGGTGTGCTTGGTCTGCTGCTGTTATTTGGAAGCCTTCCCCTTCGGCGACCTCCTGGGCGCTTTGGTGGTGTCTTGATCCGTTCAGCAGTGAGAGCAGCTGCAAACTCCTTTGCCCCTTCCTAAAAGAAAGAACAAAGTCATTTTCAAGATATGTTTCTCAATTTTCTAGATGTTTCTCAGTCTTTAAATTTGATAAAGGGAAAAAGTAGGAAAAGACAACCGCTTGTCAAAAAATTAAGGAATTAGCTCCATGGAACCAATTTCTATTTATAATACAAACATATATAATTTAATTATAAGTCTCTATACACCTGTATACAGTATGTTTGGGGGAGTTTGTTTCCAAAATTTTGAGACTATAATAGAAGCATGATAACTGTAATTACTGCCAAGAAAAGATAGAAGATTAAAATATTTTAATTATTGTTCCTGACATTTCTTTCAACTAAGTGAATAAATTAAAATACAAGTATAGCTTTATGTAATGTGAGGTCATTCTTCTATATATAGATCTTCCAGGAAGGTAACAAGAAAGGAATTTCTATAAGCCATATTTTAAATGAAATGACAGAGCCTTTTATTTAAAGGTAAAATTTTTTGATGAAGTGACAAGTATCCTCTGATAATAAAAATAAAAGCCGTAATTTGAGTTTTGTAATTTAGATTCTCCTATATTCAGTTAATATGTGCCTTTAGTAGAATTTAAGAATACATACAGATGGATTATAAAAACACATAAGCATATGTTCGCCTTGGTCTACTTTTACCTATTTATTCTGTAGGTCCCAAAGCCTAACCAGAGGGTAAGGACAAGGTTGATGGGCTTAATAAAACTTGAACGAGACACTGAGTACAGAATTTTAGAATTCTCAAGTTTTCAGATGAGTTGTTTGTAAGCACTGTTAGGTTCCTGTAGAGCATACAAAAAGGTCCCTGCCCCTAAGGAGCTTACAGTCTTTGGGGGAGACCAGATTTCCACAAACAAAACAGAATACAGTATCAAATGTTGTAGTTGTTTCAAAAAAAAAAAAAGTGCTATGGATGGTCAAGAAGAGGAGAGATCAATGAGGACTTGAGCATCCTGCCTGTTGCTAACTGTCCATGTTAGAATGCTGTTCAAGAGGGCACAGGCATAGCATATCATGAGAGATTCTGACCTTGTAGACCTCCACCAGAAGTCCAATATAAAGACTTCATTAATTCCTGGACAATAAAACAACAAATCTTACCAAATGCTGGTAACAGTGTGGTCCACAAGGTTTGTTATCTAGTGCTGTTTCTGTGTTCTTCCGCTTATAAGTGTTGGGTGTTGCATGGAATGCTGTGAAAGAGACAAAACCATAAACTACCCAAATATATCTTTGGGAACAAAGTCAGTTATTTAACCAGTTTATCAGTGTAGCTATAGAGCCAGTGAGTGGAAAGTAGACGTTGTTAATTATCTATATTATTGAATATTTTTTTCTTCTAGCCCTTGTTGAGGATCATCACATTTAAATTTGGTAAGTATTCTCTTATCAGTCTTGTCTAGAAGAGCTGATTGATAAAAGTTCTGGGATAATTGCTGATCTCTTTTTCCTGGCAGTTGAAGTTGATACATTTATTTAAATAGAGTCCTTAATATCTTTATAGGAATAGTGGGTATTCCTTCTACAGCTAAATGAAATTATGTTTTTAAGAGAAGTTCCAGCTAACACTTAAAATCTCCTAGCTTCTATTTAGGAAGGTCAGCAAATAAATAAGTCTAATATTGGGAGGTAAGAGAGGAGAAAAAGGCGCAGAGTTGAAGCAGAAAAGCAAGTACTTCTAAATGGAGTGTACCAAATAATGAATGACAAACTGGGTCACAAGTCAGAAAAATAAACGTGTCCTGAAAATTCCAACATCTATAAGAAAGAGATACTGCCTACAAACATTAAATACAAGTTTTTTTTTTTCCCCAACTCAGATTATCCAAATAAGATGGTTTGTGTAAAAAGCTGGCAACATGTGGTATATAAATATAAAACTCGAATTCATATTAGTGAGGCAGCTTCTGAAGACATTTTCTAGTGTCCTAAGGCACTTGCTTGCTCTGTTTTAAAGCTTAAAATTAATCAGTATAAATATCATCGCTAAACAAACAAAATTTAAAAATTATAACATTTAGATTGAGAAAAAATCTGCATGTTTATGAAAACTATGCCTTTTAGGACAAACAGAAATCTTCATTCACCCATGTATAAAAAGCTCAGAGAAAAAGGACAGGAAAGAAAAGCAACGAGAATAAAAAGGAGACAATGTTTCTTAACCAAAACTTTTAAGTTTACTTCTCTTTCAAGTTGTTGAACTTTCCCGGAATGCAAAACCAATAGCACATGGCTAATTTGGGATTCAATTACAGTGTGACAAGTAAGGGGTCTTTTATATATGCTTAGCATCCAGAAAGTTAAGATCACATCACTTAGGAATTATACCTGTAATTGGAACCAATCAGACACCTGGAGCCATCAATTACCACAGTAATTCTAGAAAAAAACAAAATGCTTGGAAAATGGGTATGACTTTTCTATTAGCTATACTACTGTGTTGAGAACTACATATATGCTTCCACAGATCCAAATAATTTAAAATTTTATTTTCAGGAAACCTGTTACGTCCTAATTAAGTTGCAACAAGCAAAATAACTGAGTTAGCTCCAACATTTCCAGTATTCAGGATTGGAGACTAGAATCCTTATCTATATATAACCCACTATCATACCATACATTGAGAAGCAATATAGCACATGGGATATATCACAGTCAAGAACAGCTGGAATTCAGTCTAACCTCTGACACACTGGCTGTGTGACCTTGGGCAAGACACTTAATCTCTGGAAAACCCCAGCAACTCTCTAAGATAATAACTTAGAGAGTAGATGTCAATCTACAACTGGTGCAGTTACAGATGAACAGGCAGAATGCGAAGAGTGAAATAGCTAGGGAGAGGATGGACAGCTAGTTAGGGACAGAGCCAAAAACGAAACCACAATCTCCTGACATCTCTGACTACTCTTCCTGTTGTAAAAATAAATGAACCATATTTTATGAATATAATTAGTTTCTTCAGTCGCTAATATCAATATACTTACTTAAGACTTAGATGAAAATTATTATCAACATGAATAATAAGGAAGCAGTAGATGAGGCACCAGGCCTGGGTTCAGGACTTGAGTTCAAATCCAGCCTCACTTATTAGCTATGTAACCCTGGGTAAGTAATTTAACCTCATTTGCCTCAATTTCTTCATCTGTAAAAATAAGCTGGAGAAAGAAATGGCAAACCACTCCAGTATCTTTGCCAAGAAAACCCCAAAAGGGGTGATGAAAAGTTAGACACAACTGAACGATAACAATAAGATAAAATTATTATAAGATGCCAAGTCTGTGCATTAATTTCACCTGCTCAGGGTACTAAATGGTTGGTCAAATTTCAAATTATCACCACACAATTATTTTAGGTTAAACATGATAATTTACTTTATCAGAGAACCATAAAAGCATCTTAGAAATATTTTAGCATTCATGGCTGCAGATCTCAGAAAGTTGATGCCTAGCTACAAGTTGCGGAGAACACCAAAATCAAACATACGCCTTATGTTCAGCCTCAGCATATTTAATGCTCATTCCAACAAGGATGCTCAAATGATTCATCACAAAATACCAACAGGGCCAAATGAATCTAACCAGTTCTAAGTCCACATGGTAAGAAATTCAGGCAAAAAAAAATCACATATATGCTTTCTTCCACCAAGATAGGTCCAACCTTAAAACACATATATAATCAACTATTTAGATTTCCCAGGCTGTTTCTCTATATTCTTACTTAAGGTCAGGAATGTTTGGTTCCTTCCATTCAGCTTTTCACAGCCCACTACGTTCTATCTCTCCCCAAGAGTTTCTAAACAAAAGTACACCAAACTTTCTGATGTTATTGATATTTTTAGGGCAAAAAATTATGAATAAATCACTAATTCCTATAAATGCAGTATATAAATTATAATTTCAACATTACTATTTCTTTGAAAATTCAACGCATACTGAAAACTGCACACAAGACAGATGTCCTATAGGTCAGACTCTGAAAAGGGTTTCAGTTATTATTATTTCAAAGATCCAACTGAGAGGTGCTCACTAAACAGATAGTGTTTAGCCTAGCTGGCTCCCTGAAACTTAAAATAAACTACATCTTTCTAGCTGGACTTTTCCCCTCCATTTTATCCTTAAAAGCAGCAAGGCATATTGAATTCCAAAAGACACTGGAGTTCTAACCACCACCTTTCAAAAAGATGAGGCACCAATTACTTCATGCACTTTGAAATGTTTTATCACATCAGTTGTGTATGTTGGACCTGGCTATCCATAATTTACAGTCCCTAATTTCACTATAATTACTAACTGAACTATTAACCATATATTAAACTCTCTCCCCACATCTCTCGAATATGTTTTGCATTTTTCTCAAAGTTTGTTATTTAGAAGATTAAAAAGAATAAAAGAATTTGACAATAAGATGAAGGATAGTCAAAGTGCAGAGACAAAAAGAAATGGATCCATGTGACCACATACAACAATAGAAACAAACAATACCCCCAGCCCCACCCCAAGTTGTGCATGCATGCAACATCTAAACAAGCCACTAAACAAAGATGATGACTTTTTGTCAGCCAAATAAAATCAGGTTGAGGCTATGAAGTTCCCAATGGCTCAGAACTGTTCCTGGCCTTTGTTGTAAACACTGTAGCGGATGTCCATAGCAGCTATGAGGTCTGTCACTTTCAAATACCTTTTATGAGTAGCTGACCACTACCACAAATGCTATTATAACAGAATTCTACTTATCTTCTTTTCACCAACTTAGTGTTACAATTAAGGAATGGGAAAGGCTATCAAAATTCCTTCAGCTATGAACACCCTTAAAGTTAAATTACATTGCTATATGGTATATCCTTTATTACTTAATGGATTTATTTACAAAAATTGAATGTTTGTGATACACTGTAATAAAAGTAAATTGGAGAGGAAGAGGAGTGGCACGATAGAGCACCAGCCCTGGGGTCGGCAGGACCTGAGTTCAAATCCAGCCTCAGACACTTAATATCTGGGTGACCCTGGGCAAATCACTTAGTCCTGATTGCCTCAAAAAAAAAAAAAAAAAAGTTTGGATATGATATTTTATGCTTCCCTGAGAAACTTACTGGCTCTGTCACCCTCTGGGCAAGTCACAACCTCCCAGCCTTAGTTTCCTTACCTATAAAATGGGGATAATAGCAACACCAACACCTTCTTTTTGTTAGCATTAAATGAAACACTATATGCAAAAGTATCCTATAACCCTTAAAGCAATGCATCTTAGTTATTCTTGTTGCTGTCACTAAGAATTAGTACTTCTACTTGCAAAGTTTTATTTAGCCTCTCAGGATTCAGTTTTCTCACCAGTAAAATAAGGGGTTGGATTAGTCTCTCCCAATTCTAGAACTACATACCTATTATCTTACATTTTCTGCTAGGATTATATTTAAATACAAGAGAAAATGTTATAATAAAAATTAACCTCTTAAATATTTTGATTACTTGGTATTTGAAATGTTTTCTAAATGAAGGATATTTAATGGCTGAGTGTTTGAGGGCTGCTATGAAGGCTATGAAAAAAAATGATAAAATGCTGAAAATGCTCAGATTGGATATCTCAAATACAGCTGGTTGGTAAATTATCTAAAGCAGCACCAATTACTTTATTATAGAATCATTCGTTTAGCTTAGATGCAAATCTACTCACAAAGTGTTCATATTTTTCCCACCCTGAAAGTTGTATTAATGGAATGCTATCGTTTTACAGTACTAACCATACCAGGTATGAACAGTCTAGAAAGTCCTCCAGCTAAAAGCAAACTGAATGGAAAAGATAGTTTAAATTTAAAGAGAAAGGGTAAATGGCAAAGGAAAAATAAAAACCAGGAACAAATACACCTGATACAGACTACTGACTGTGAAAAAGGGAAAAAAAGCACAGCCACCTAGAGTCGTTTAACGTAAGGCCGGACTTTCTATGTATCTCAGTAACCTCTACAAAAAGTAAAAAAGAACTCAAAAGTTTGTGAAACTGAATTTTGCAAACTAAAAATAAATAAATAAAATTTTTAGGGTACGGATGATGTCTGCCACGACGACATCAAAAAAAAAAATCTATAACATTCAGGAATATTCTATTTAGTAATTCAAGTAACTATATTTTGGCAAGATATACACAAAAATAGTTAACAGTCTGGTTGAAGTAAATGTCACATATCTTGAAATTTCACTTATATGAATTACGAATGTATGTTATTTAATCTCAAGTAGGCCCTCACTGCTATACAGCAATTTTTTTTAATCACCCTTAAGTCTGTAATATATTTTCCCCAGTTGCTATTCCAAACCTCCTATTTTATTCCCCTCCTATCTCCTCCCTCTTCCCCCTCTCTTTCATGGCAGAGTCTGCCTACTTAACAGAGGCCGTTCATTTCAAACTACCTTTTCTTCCTCACTTCACACATCATAAACCCCTTCTTTTTACCGTCTTCCCATTCTCTCCTCAAATCTCTGATAAAGAGGTGGGCAGCCCACCCCACCACTTGTGTTCATGATAGCCTCCAAAGACTTTCCTCTCTTCTCATCCTTGTCCATTAGCTCTTTTCCTGCCACCTAAAAGAGTACCTCGGTCTTCTCTGTCCATAAGAAACCTCGACCCTGAAACACATCTAGTCTAAGAACACTCAAAAGACAAGATATTTGTGCCAGAAAACAGTCTCTCTCAGGATATTCTCGTTACTACAGCCTTGCTCCGTGGAAACACATCTAGTCTTAGAACACCGAGAAAACAAGATATTTGTAGCATGATCCACAGTATCTGATAATATTTCAGTTACTTCAAGCTTGGTCTCTGTAAAAGCTAATCTGGTTTAAGAAAACTCAGACCTCTCATCTTGATCATGTTCCATGAGAAATAAAGATAATCTGAGGAGAGAGGGGGAATCTCACTTTCATAGCTAAATGCTTAGAAGTCCATGTACACTCACTACCTACATTTTTCTCACAACTCTTCTCAGCACACTATCTGATGCAAACTTCTCTCCAAGGTTACCAACATCTCTTACCTACTAAATCCAATGGCCTTTTCTTAGTTCTTATTCTGCATTCTCTCTTTTGCTTTTGATACTGACAGCTACCAACTTCTCCTGGACACTCTCCTCGGTTGCTCTCACATTGATCTGACTATTTCTTTTTAGTTTCCAATGCTGCTTCATCCTGTTCCTACACCCTGAACATGGGCATCCCCCAAGGGTCACTCAGTCATAAGCCCTTTTCTCCTCTTCTCAATGCAGGGGATTCTCATATCTATTTAGCCAGCCCTAATCTAGCTACTGAATTTCAATCCTTCATTACCAATTGACTGCTAAACATCTTCACCTGGATTTCCATATGCATCTCAAATTCAAAATGTCCACAAGAGAACTCATTTTCCAGAAAACCCATCCCAACTCCAGATTTATTTGGGTTGAAGACACCACCATTTCTCCAGTGCTCCAGATTCCAGACCTTGGAACAGTTTTGCCTCCTCTTCACTCTCCTGCATCACCTTCTACCATATGATATCAAGTTGCAAGTATGATCAATTCTACCTCTCCAATGGATTCTTCCCTCTCTACACTCACAAATCTGTTATCCTAATCCAGGCCTTCATCTCCTCTTAGACAACTAAGACAACTGCAAAAGCCATTTAAACAGTCTTCCTGTTTCCAGTTTCTCTCTTCTGCAGTGCATCCTCCATACAACTACCAAACCGATAGCTGAACATATCTCTTATTCAAAAATCTTTAGTGGTTCTGTATTCCTCTAGAATAAAACACAATACCTTGAACTTTGCATTTAAAGCCCTTCACAATTTGGTCCCATCACCTAGTTTTAATTTACACTACTACTTTGCTCTTCTAGTACTCTGGTTTCCTAGAGGTTGCTCATAAATTCCATCTCCCACCTCTATGCTTTTGCACATGTGGCTGATATGCATGCCACCCTCCCTGCTTAGCTCCACCTCTTAAAGTCCTTAGCTTCTTTCAAAGCACAGCTCAGAGGCCAGTTACTACATGTGGCCTTTCCTGATCTTCATTTTAGTGCTTTCTTCTTGAAACAGATGTGCACGAAGTCATGTGTGCTTGGCCGATGTTTGTGTGTATCTCAGTGGAAAGTTGTATCTTTTAAGGGCAAGGACTATTTCATTTCTGTCTTTGTAGCCCCCATATCTCACCCAGTGCATCACACAAAGGAAGCACTTGACAAAAGTTTGTTGAATTTAATTATCCAGTATTGCCAAATAAATAAGGCATCACTATGTGTGTACATGTACATTTTACTAAGGAGATCTAACATTTTTCAAGATAACAATATTAAAAATTGGTTGAAAAAAAGGACAGAATATATCCAAACACCTGTCTTATAGGGTTTCTCACTCGACATAACTGCATTTCATAGAAATCAGAAGTGATATGAACAAAGACTACCACACTGGAACATAGAAATAATAAAATGCCACTTTACATTTATATACTGTCTTAACAGTTTATAAAGACATGCATACAAGTAACTTTAAAATAGTATTTTTTAAAATGAGCTTCTAGCTGTATTCCAAGTTAGTGAAAATGTAAATACAAAAACATTAACATAGTATAAAATAAAAGCACTACTACAGTTTCCAGTAGGCTAGTGAAAAACTAGATCACGTCAAATTAAGAATACATTTAAAATGATAAATATAAGATTAAATGATAAATGATTGTGAAAATTGACAGAATTTTTCCTAAATGGGGCTATATTTCACTTTTTCCAATCTATATTAAATGTAAAGTTCCATAACCAAAAAAAAAAGTAAACCAAAACGTACAATAATTGAACTTACGATGTAAGAAACAGTCATATTTAAAGCAGCGCCTGCAGAAGAGCGTATGAAATGAGTGCAGGCTTTGCTCCCTTTGAACAGACTTAGCATTTGGTCCATCTATGTTTGGTGTACATTCAGGAGGAAGGGCTCCTGGAAGCTGCTGCTCTGTTAGTTCTTTATACCTAAAAGCAGTAATAAAAAAAAATTGGTAACGAGAACAATATTTTTGAAAGCTAAATTCTTCAAAGCATTTGAGTAGACAAAATGATCGTTGCAACTATCCTTTCAGTACTTATCTTCTCACACTCACACACACACACACACACACACACACACACGCAGCAGCAGCAAGACATAGATGAACTGATACAGAGTGAAGTAACAGAACCAGGAAAACAACACACATTAATAATGAGTACAATAATGTAAATAGGAAGAGAAAATTAACCTGAATGCTCAGTAATTATAATGACCAAGATTGGCCCCAGGCACACACTAGCTAAACTGATTTGTTTTCTTTTAAAACTCTGTCTTACATGAGATGGATCACTGAGTAGGGGAATAGCAAGAGGATATATCTGTAAATGAATGCAATATAAAAATAACAGGTATCAATTTTTTAAAGTGAAATAAAAACATCACATATCCAAATCTTTCTCTCCATTAGACAGAGCTACCACCTTAAGTCAGGCTGTCATCACCTAGGTTCCCTAGGTTATCACAACAGTCTCCTAATTGGTCTTCCTGCTTCAAGTCTCTACTCACTTCAGTCTATTTATCACAATGCTACAAAATTATTTTCCCTAAGTGTAGATCTGACCAAGTCACTCCCCTATTCAATAAACACCAGTGATTTCCAGAGGCCTAGAGTAGCCTCTAGAACAGGGCTGTCAAAAATGTGGCCCGCCTGTGGGTTTTAATTTTCACAAGTGAAAAAATGAAATATTTTTTAATTCCATCACTAATAAATAACCTTGTTGATATTAATGTTCTTTGGTGTTTTTAAGTAGTATTATGGATAGAACATATCACACAGAATTTTCAATCGATCTGTAGAATGCATTCCATCTGTACAATGCAGACTAGTCAGTATGCACCTACCTTTATACTGTTGTGTTGTCACTGCTTTGAGTTGTGTTTGCTTTCAGTCTTCGCGCCTTCGCCTGCGTATTGATGATGTGCGTCCCCCCCACCTCTTTCTATTAGTGTACTGTATTTTTTATTCTGGGTGCGTCCCTCAAAAATTATTTTAACACAGCCCTAAGAATCTAACATTACTCTAGAACCTGCCCTAGAACCAAATATAAACTGCTCTTTACTTCGTTAAGCCCTTCATAACCTCGCTCCACAGTCTCATTGAACATAACCCACCTATCATGGAAGTTGGCAAAAATGACCCTGTCTCTGTTTCTTGAACACCACACTCCATCTCCCAATTTAGTGTCTTTGTGCTCACCTCCCTACCTACCTCCCAACCTAGAATGTTATCTTCTATACAGAGCCTTTGTTGAGCCCTTCAACTGTTGTTAAGTTCACACTCTCTCAAAATACTTGTATTTAACTCCTTCATAGCTCTTTATTCTGTACACACACACACACGGTATTTAAATGTTCCTAAAGTTTTTTTTCAACAACAAAAAATTTTAAAAGACTTATTTTTTACATGGTGTGTAGTTGCATACTTTGATACTTGAAACATTTATGCAGTAAGACAGTTCCTCTGAAGATTTACAACACAGCTGGTAACTGCTATGTTAGGCAATTTATCCAAGCTCATCCTGCAGGTGGTCATGGAACCTGCAGGGCAGACTATGGTGTCCTGCCATTCCAACTATTATCAGGCACCTTCACGTAAAGCCAACCAAGGTTTTCCAATCCTCCTAGGGGAAGATGGGAGACAATGTAGTACAGCAAAAAGAACACAATTTGGGAGTCAGAGGAACTAACTTAAAATCCCACCTCTGACACTTCCTATGCAAACTTGGGCAAAATGATGTAACCTTCCTGAGCCGCCTAAGCTGTAAAATGAATAGATTGGACTAAATCTATTCTAAAACCCCCACTGGTCCTAAGTCTATGAACCTCTGATCTTCTGGTCAGAAGGGACAGGGCCTTGATTATGATAATAAGGAAGAACCTTTTAAAATTTGCCAAGAATGATACAAGGGGCAATTATTTCACCCTTTAGGTATTGAAAATGTGTTTCTCCAAAGATGGAGCTATTATATCAGGTGATTATGTTACTACACCACTACAAAGGTTCTATGGAAAAATAACTTGTAATGTTACTCCCAGGTCAAGCTGAAATTCTTCGCGTGAGACCAAGCTTCAGAAACAGCATGTTATAAGAATGTGTGAAGTATCCCAGGTGGCTTACATTCTTCTGCACCTATGCTGTATTTGTGGTTCTTCTGCCCCCAAAGAGTAAGACATAATTTGGAGGAAAACAGAGGTCAGAACTTTAGAACAGAAAAAAATACAGTCTTCTCTCTTGGAAAGAGGCTGGCCAATATGATTCATACTCAGATTAACATACTGCCTGATGTCCTCCAGTTTCACTGGATGGCTTATAAAAACTTTCCAACATCTAGGATTCATACACTCAACAAAAACTTTCTGAGCACTACTACCTTCATGGATATGTACTAAGCATTACTAGAGATAAAAGAAGCCATGGTATCTCCTCCCACATCAATCACATCTCTAATCAGCAAATATGTTATACATGAAATTATAAGAAAAGGTAAAAAGAGAGGTACTATTCACTATGGTTATTTAGCTTAGAGAAGGGAGAGTTCATGCTAACTTCATGAAGATAAAGGAAGGCTTTATGAAAGAACTGAGACTTTAGGTGGGTTTGGGATTTCGATACATAAGTATGGTAGATATACTATTCCAGGTGAAAGAAAAGTATAAACAAGCCAAAAGGGAAAAGCAGGTGCTGGGGACAACAAATGATGCCAGCTATAGAGTACAGAAAGGACTGCGCAGTAAGGCTGGAAAGGCAGATTAAGTTAGAGAAAGCTTTACATGTCAAGCTAAGGAATTTGGACTTAGGATTTTGAAAAAAGAAGCAATACATTAGTATTAAGATTATAATAGATACATAATATGTATATATTAGATACATAATATATATATATAAGATTAGTACCAGTACATAAGAGGAATTTGGGGGGGAAGAGAACAATAGAAAGAACATGAGAAGAAAGACCAGTTCAGAGGCTGTTGCAGTCTTTCAGGAGAATAGTGAGGACCTGATCTAGGGTAGGTACAGTGGGGATAGAGAGAAAGGGGCTAATGTGGGATTTATTTTGAGAGTGAAAAAACAGAACAGAGCAACTGATTAGATGGGAACACAAAGTGAATTTGGGCAAAAAAGAGGACTAACAGATAATCTTTCAAAGCTCTGAGCCTGAATAACTGGTAGAAGAGACATGCCACTTACATGCAATGGAAAGCAAAGAGGAAGAACAGTCTTGGGAAGAAAATATAGCCTTGTATGAGGTGTTCCTAGAATTCCGAAGACACCCAACTAAATAATCCTGAGGTTTGAGAGAATAGCAGAGACCCTAAGAAGTGAGAGGAAATGGGTTGGGTTTTTTTGTTTGTCTTATGGGTTCATTTGAGATATCTAATTCAGACCCAAATAATGGGAATGAGCTAAAAATAGCCTGTAAGATTACTGATATAATGATGGACAACATAGTCCTCTGGTACTAGATTTTGTATATGAGAAAATTAAAAGTTCAAGATGCAAGGAAGCTTAGTATATCCAACCTATATGCCAAGAGGCTGACAATATTAATAGCCTTATTGTCTTATGCGACTCATTGTTCTGTAGACAGGCTCCCTGCAACATCTTTGATCCCCATTAAATGACATTAGAATCAGTTAAATCTTTCTCTGCTCTAATCTCCTTTTCATAGGCAAATTTGCTCAATTAATCAAAGGGAGGGTTCCCTCCCCCTTTTTTTTACCAGTCTTAGGGAGGGGAAAAGGATGGTTTATACCATGAATTATTACCTAAATCCCCACAAAGGCCAGCAGCTCACCATTTTAACTACACACACCTCATGGGTCTATTCCAAGGATGGAGAAGACAAGAAACTAAGTAGGGGACTAAAAGGCTGAAATAAGTTAAAAGTCTAAGAGGTAAGTGGGAAAAGTCTCACTTTAACAGGGATAAGAAATGTCCATAAGAGAAAAGGAGGAGCATGACTTTGGTCTAAAGAACAGCAACTCTGAAAGAGCCACTGGAGAACAGATTTTAAGAAGTAGAAACTAGCCAGCAGAAATAAATGCCACAATATGTCAAGGATCTGTAATTTTGAAGGTTTGAGAATGCCTCACATGGAAACTCCTTTCAGATCCTAAAAATCTGTAACTTGTCTTCTATTCTTGTCTGAAGCTAGGAGAGATCAAGTGCCTTATCGAGGGTTGGAAAGCTATTAAGTATCGAAAGCAGCATTTGAATACAAGTCTTCCAGACTATAGAGCAGCACATTCTAACCACTGTACTCCACTAACCCATAAACCAAGGCTGTTGGAAAGGAAGAGCTGCCAAGTCCTATAGCCCACAAGATAATGGACTTTCCAGTCCCCTTCCCCACCTGCTAGTGGTATAAACATAAAGCTAGGCTGAGAGGTAGAGGAGAAAGAACCTTCTCCCACTCTATTACCCCACTAGACCTACCTAATTTTAACTTAGTCAAGGCTCACAATATTAAGACAAAGTAAGGAACACTGGATAGGCTCAATTTGGACAACCCTAATAAACCATACCCTAATAAAAAGTATAGGGCCTTTTAGGCCCTAGGGTACATATAATAGCCCACTCAGGAAAGAGGTAATACCTGGAACAGTAATAAAAGTCTTTTTCAAATTCCCAAGTAAGCTTATTACTTATCCTAAAAAACAACCAGGATAAAGTCCTTCCATCTTTAACATACACACATGCTCACATACGTGTATTTGTTGTCTAAAACAAAAAGGAATGCAGCAGAACTGCTGGTCAGCTATATCAGTTTCATTTACAGGAGCCAAGAAGGGAAAAGAAACCTTTATTAAGCACCTGCTATGTACTGTGCGAAATGCTTTACAAATAATATCTTATTTGATAAGAGTGACAAGTTACATTTTAAGCACGGAGGTAACACTTCTAAAGAAAAAATCTTACTTCTCCTTTAGTTCTTCTGCTGTTCCCTTATCAGGAAACATTGAGGAAATGGCTTCGAAAATCTTGTCAGAAGGAAATTTCCGAGGTGGGTGGCTCTCTTTATCTAAACAAAAATGAAAGTGGAATAAAAAAGTTTTGAGTGTACTACTGAATTTTCTTCCCACAGATGTTAAATTCTCCAAACAAAACTCACACAAAAATCAGTCATCAGGAGAGAAATTACTTTCGATTCTAAAGTAATTTTTCTATAATAAACTTGAAATGACTATAATGCAATAATGAATACAAAAGTAACAGGAAATTGCCCTTAATGATTATTTGTCTACCAGGTGTACTAGGAGAAGCATGGATTCTAAATCCCAGAATCTGGGTTGTAGTACCAGCTCTGCCACTAACTAACTTTGCAATCACGGGCAAGGCACTTCATGTATCTAAAGCTCAGATTCCTAAAACTACAAAATAAAGGAGTGGAAACTAGATGACAGCTAAGATACCTAAGCTCCAAAATTGTGTAGTTTATGATTCTCTGATAGCATATTCTTCAAGCTTTTCTACACTAAAATAATCCCAGGTTATCCTTAGCCAACCAGCAAAGAACAATTATGAGTTAGAGAGCCTGAGAGATTGTTGAGTGTTTTTTTTGGCTGGCACAAGGCGAGGTCCCCAAAATGTTAGTGCAGTTTTAAGCAAATTAAGACATAAATGAATATAACCACATTTTATTGTATTAATCTGAAAGTATGTAGTAATAAATACTGCTTTAAGAATGTAATAAAAACATACCATCTCTGTTATCCTCTAAATCTTTTGGTTTTTCATCTCTCTCATCAGGATAATCCCCATCATCATCATCTTCATCGTCACTGTACTGACCAAGAGCATTCACCAACTCCACAAAAATCTCATCATTTATAAACCCGCATTCTGAAATTAATCACATTGAAATGTCAGAAAATACTGGTAACCTGCCTTATTCATTTTGAAATAAAACAGTGTTATCACTTAGAACTAAAGTAAAAATTAGAAAAAATAATGTATAATTATTTTCAAAGCCAGCCCCAGATAAACTCCTCAAGTTCTGTGGCTTGTTCCTATTACCCCTAAGTCAGACATGGCATTCGTGCACGACGTGGGACCAATCACCTATCACAACATGTTCTAGAGATAGATCTTTTTGCCTCCTGCCATCATAAAGGGTTCTCAAGGGAGCCTACACTCAACTAATATCTTAATGGTGGCATTAACAGGAATATTACCTTCCTCCCAAGTTGGAGATACACTTTTAACAAGGATCTTCTGGAGCCACAATAAAGTAACACCAATTTCTTACTTCTTTCTAAAACAACCCACTCTCCCTCTTCCTCCTTTTTTTTTAAATCGAGATACAAGATAGCCTTATTTTACTCCACAGAAAATGCAAGAACCATAAGGACTCTTAAGAGCCCATAAAATTTTCAAAAACCCATAGAAGACTCATAATAGTCTATTATATGTATTTTTCCAGTTAATAAAAATGTTTCTAAAGAAAGAAAGATAGCACCCCATAACAAATAGCTGGCCCACTTCTCTCCTTGGTGAATTCCTGCTGAACCCTCTATTTTGTGGAAGGGCTCAGGCCAGCCACCCTTCATTCCATGCCAGGATCTGCTTCAGATTTCTGAGACTTCTAAACTATGGTCCCAGGTACCTTCTTCGTTGTCCCCGCTGCTCCACCTATCTCTCCCACCTTTTTAGCTCCCCTCTGCTTATGGTCTAAGAAACATAAGCTCCTTGAGGGCAAAGACTTTTTATTTTTATTTGTATTCCCATCCTGCTGGTTTCCTTTCTTCCAAATATTCGCAAATCCATGTGGACTTCAAGCACTGTAGCATGCAGCATAAGAATATGGGGCAATAGATACCTCCTAGAGTCTTCAACTAGTGACATGTGGCAAACAATGACTCAACCAACATGTAGACTGTTGGCCCCACAGATAAGTAATGTTTCTTATGTAAACTTTTTACCCTACCTAGAACCTAGGTGAATGTTCTACACTAGTAAGAAGTAATGTGAAGACTTTGAATTTGAAGGACCACTCTAGGATCAATTTACTAAATGATCTTATTAAAAGTCTACAAATATTTGAGAATTCTGTATCTAATTCATATGTTACCTGACATGGTATGTTTAATTGCCCCACTAAATAATTTAGTATATAATCTCTCTCTCTCTCTCTCTGTCTGTGTGTGTATGTACATACACACTTCTGTCTTTCATGTTGAAAACACAACTCCAAGTTTACAGATGAGGAAAATTAGACATAGCCTCAGAGTATTTTTCCAGTCAGGAGCAAAGAATGAATTATAACTTCTTCAAAACCTGTTATCCACAATTGCTCTGTGCTGAATGGAGGAAATGCTCTCTCTACTCCTTCTCAAAACATTAAATATATCAGTGTTCATAGCTCACCTCTATCTCCATGTACTTTTCCATCATAATTTTTTATTAATTCTTCAATGAAAGTTCCATCCTGATCAAGAACCTCATCTCCCATATAAGGAATGTTATGTAAAACTGTCTCATCTTCCACCTAAAAGTAATTAAGACATTTAAAAAGCCAGTTTATCCCAAAGTAGCAAAACAGAAAATCATTAGGTGCTCTTTCTTATAGAACATTATATGGACAAAGTTCTGGGGTTATCCAAGTGTTATAACACAAATCTAAAGTGGTAAAGCAAAAGATCTTCATGCCATAAAGACAAAATTCAAAAAGAATTTTTTCACTAGTCAACCAAGAATTACTGAGTGGCCATTTTGGAAAAAGCACAGTCATAGGCTCCATGGGAAGCTGTAAAAGGAAAGCAAATAATACACTGATGGAAAAGATATAAACCTGTAGAAAGGCAGAAAAGGTCAAAACCAACTAAAGTGTCATCTCTTAAAGATCTCCATACTTTTAACTAATGACCTACTTTTTCCAAGTTTATGTGATACAAAATACTAGTGCAACAAAAAAAAAATGGACAGTCCTTTAAAGTTTATGGCACCAGGATATCACCTATATATAAAACTATAGACTACTTACTTCAAAATGAAGGAATAAACACTTTAGTATTAGGATAAGATGTGTATCAACTGAGTGAAGTTATTCAAGGAAGGCTGAATGAGGAATGTGACTTTGTAGCCAAGTTTGGAAGAAGGAGAGGGCCAAGGCTTAGCACAGGGATCAGGAGGAGGAGGGCACTTTGGGAAGAAAAAAAACACAATAAGAAGCAACTCATATGCAAAGGACAGAAGGCAATTTTTTGTGGATAGAAGAAAGCTTTCATCTGGGAAAAGCAAGAAATAAAAGTAATTTGATGAAGAGACAATTGATGGAGGTCCTAGTCACGCATGTCTAAGAAATATGGCTTGAGAGAGAAAATGGTAAATCACATCAGGTGTCTGAGTGACAGTTAAAAGCACACTTTCAGAAGACAGCTGTGACTACTGTCATATACTGTATAGTATGGATATATATCGTACAGACCAGTTGGAGACCAAACAACAGGCAGCCTGACTAGGTAGCTATAGTAGTCTTATAAGCATGAGATAACTATGATCTGGGATCTATAGCTAGAATACAAAAAATTAAAAGAGACAGATTTTAGGAGTTGTAAAATATGACCTCAAATAACTGAATATAGAAGGCCAAATGAAATGGAAATGAGCAAACACTAAGGTTATACATTTGAAAGTTTACAAGGATGATATAATGGTGCCTTTCACAGAGCTTAAATTAGTAGAGTCCAAGAGATTAAAGTGTGAGGTTAGTTTTTGATGCTGACACGTAAAGATTCAAGCTTTTGCTATATTCCCCCTCCAAGGGCTTTCAAATTTGTATCAAAAGTCCTATTTTCTCTCTCTCATTCATTCCTTTCCACTAGTCTCCTTTCTCCTAGAAATTTAATTTTCTCTGGTTGGAAACTAGGACTGTAACATCTGACAGTAACTACCTTTGCAAATAAATCTACCCCCTCATACCCAAAAACTCCTATTCTTCAGTAAAGGAAAAGCAGCCTATGTTAAGGGGCAGAAAATATGTGCTTTAAATATATTTGATTGCAATCTTAGAAACTGCTATGTCCTTTCATAATTAATTTCACAAAATGTGAAAATATTATGTCTTTTTTCCCTCCTTCACCAGATTCTGCTACAATCAGATTAAGATTCTAAAAATTAGTTTCTGAAACAATACTAAAGCTTCACGCATTTGAATACCACAAATTCAAATTTAGAAAGAAATGGAATAATGTCTATACCTATGGTCTATCACCTTGCTTAGCAAACCAAGAGTATAAACACAATTAAAAAGAAAATTTTTAAACCTCTTGAGATTTTCTGGTACATTAAAACCATACACTTAAATAAAAAAAAATTAATTGGTAAGCTTATTAGTACTAATGTCGGCTATTTTCTAAGATTTAACCTAGTTCCAGTTATTGCACATGACAGCAATGGAGCTTATTCTTCAAATATCTCATAAATCATTAGTTCAGACTGAACCCTAGCACCCTTTCAGCTAACACCACACCTCAGGTAAATAAGATTTTATGTAAGGTAGCATATATTTACATGAAGTCTGGTTCAAACATATTTTTCACATCTATTTTCAATCTAAATACACAATGCTATTCGTGTTCTTTCTATTCTGATACAAAAATATCTAACGAGAAGCTGCCATAAAAATATCATAAAGTCAAAATCTGAGATTTGGTTACTCAGCTAAAATATAAATTTTTCAAAAAATTTCTACATAAGTTAAAAGGTGAGAAAGAAAAGAAAAGTAATATGCACAGGCACATACTATATAAACAAAACCAGATGACAGTGATAATAAAGCATTAATACCTACTTATTATATGCTGAGCCTTAACTTATTTGATACTTCTATTGAGAGATGTACCTAAATTAAAAGTATTTCTTCTGTAGTTTGCTGTTTATCCTACTTAGCTAAATATAGCCTCAAGCTACAATTTTGATTTAGTACGACTAAGAAAAACTGCAAACTTTGTCCACCTGAAAGTCAGAGACAACAAATAAATACCAACTGATTTGTACAAATAAAAAAATCTCAAAATACTTTCAAGATGAGACTGCTAAGTCAAAATCTGTAAAAACTACTACGGGAACTTGAAATCATAATTCAGTATTTTATAAAGTCTTATTTGCTTTATCTTTTAAATAACAAAGACAGGTTAAAAAAGCAGTCCAATTATTAAATATGTACTGTAGTGTAATACTGATTTAATAGTTTTGAGTTGAAAAGCTAGCTTTGGCCGATATCATGTTATTTAGGAAAAAATGATATGCAAAAAAAAAATGAAGACTAAATTTATTATCTCTATTAAAATGCTTTCTTTCATCTGCAGGGCTCCTTTACTGGAGTTTTCTAAAGTGTTGGTTTTACAGAATAATATTTGACAGAAAGACCTGAGGACAAATAAAACTAAAATATTAGGAACTATTTTCCAACTGGAGTTTGATTAGAATAAAAACACAGCCCTGAAATTACAATTTAAATACACAAGAAAATTTGCTAAGACATGAACATTTTTTTGCTGAGATTCCGTTTACACATAACCTTTGAAGTATGTCACTTACATAAAGTGAAGCGACTCCATATGGAAAGTTACACTTTTATCACAAGTATATCACATTATATCACAAGCTCTAATACAGCAAAAAAAAAAAAGTTTTCCGTATCTATACATAAACAATTCAATTTTTTTCATTTCTGACTTTATATTCATTTTCAGTAACAGCAAAAGTATCAGTGTATCAAATTTATTTGTACTTTATCATTAAAAAGAAATTAGTTGGGTGTTAAATTTGAAATAATAAAGGAAATAATAGGCATTATGGTATATGGAACAAAGGGACAGTCTCAGAATCAAAACAACCTGGGTTCAAGTCCTTTGTGATAGATTCAAGGTGGTGACCCAGAGCTAGTCACTTAACTTCTCAGTGCCCCCAGGCAATTCCCTAGAATAAATTGCAGGAATAGTTAAATTGCCTATCTTCATGCACAGAAGCAATTTCCTCATCTTCCTTAATGGGAGTACTCTGTACTGATGGAACTAAGAAAAGGTTAAAAGAGAAAGGGGGTTTTTAATCTTAGGCTAACTTTAAAAAAAAAAGTACAAAATAATAAGAAAGTACTGTAAAATATCTGATGCTTAATAATAATAACTTTTGTGGTTGTTCAGTCATTTCAATTCTGTCCAACTCTTGGTAACAGCATTTAGGATTTTCTTGACAAAGATATTGGAGTGGTTTGCCATTTCCTTCTCCAGCTCATTTTACAGATGAGGAAACTGAGGTAGACAGGTGACCAGACACCAACAAGCGTCTAATACAGGATTTCAACTCAGATCTTCTTCACTCCAGATCCAGCACCTGTTATACTATTGTTCAAATACTGTCTAAATATTAACTAAAATTAGAAGTTCCTAATAAGAACAGGTACAATAAACAACTTGGTATTAAGATTGACATTTAATGATAGTGTTATAGGAGTGTAGATTCAAATAACTAGCTTTATCTATTTTTTTAAGCCCATGTTTTTACACTAGGTTTATTTTTCCAAGCTTTCATTTAGAAAATTATAAACATCAACAAGCTAAGAAAAGTCCTTAAAGATAAACAACTAGAGAGGAGTAACAAAAGGAAAAAGTAGGCAATGGAGATTCTAGTATGGGCTTTTCCGGGAAACTTATACAGATCAATTAAAATTCACGTTGCAGCTATGACTTTTTTTTCTTAGTATCTACTTGCCTCGTTCACCTTATAAAGAGAATAAATATTACCTATGTTTTCTGTTTATGTAAAGTTAGCTTACATTTCAAACAGATGAGATATGACATTTTACTTACCATAAAATTCTGCTGCAGAGGAGACCAAGAATACATTATAGGAACTGAAGCAACAGCATTCAGAGTTTTTAATGGGATGACTTGTTTTGGAAAATCCAAATCACTGGTCACAGAACACTAAAACAGAAAAAATTAAATTTATTCATCTAAAGATAAGTGAGCTAATTTAGAGCAAAACAGCTGTCATTATAGCCATCAATTTTAAAAGAAATGTTGCTACATTAAATAATTTTGACAAATAAATTTATGTCACTGGTAAGTTTTTCGAAATAAAAAGGATTTTTTAAAATCCAGTTTAGCTACACAAACTGAAGAAAATCTTCTAGGCCCTCAAAAAAAAAAAAACCTCTTCTTTCAAAATATCCACCAACCCTTCCCATACCTACCAATATCATAGTATTTTATATTTTATATTAGCAAGTCTTGCTCCAATCTAAAGATCACATCATGACTACATCTTTGGATCATCAACATAATTTGTCAATATATTAGAAAAGTCAAAAAATATGTACAATATGCAACACTTAGACTTCCCATCTCTGCAAAGTGGTGGGTTGAAAACATACTCTCATCTCTTCTTTCAAGCCTTGCTTGTTCTTTATAATTTTGCAACAGGCACTTGATTTTACTGTGCAGTTGTTGTATTGTAGTCATTAAGTACACTGTTTTCTTGGCTCTGCTTACTTCACTCAGCATCAGTTCATGGAAATCTGTTCTACATTTGTATTCATCACGTTCATCATTTCTATACTATAGTAACATTCTACTGGGTTCATGTACCACGGAGCCATTCCCCAATTACACAAAATGTTAAAAGGAAAATAAAGGCTTCACTATCTCTCTTCCATAGAAGACTTTTGGAAAGGCATCAACAGGATTCACACACAAGGAAAGGGAGTGGGTAGGTTGTGACCTGTACTAGTGAGGTTTCAGACTCATTGAAATACAGAAAAATGGAATGATATTTTAAAGTATTATAAAACTTTTGTTGTAGTCATGAAAGAGATTATGCTCCCTATTTTTAAGCATTGGGCGAGTTTGATTTTAAAATTTTTTTTTGTTCTCCAAATTTATTTTCAACTAAGTTGCTTTTCAAATGTGGTAACTCAACTTTTTCCCTTTATAGCCCGGATCTTCAATGGGATTTAAAAACTTCTCTCACTCCTAGATGATATATTATCAACCCAATTCTAAACCTGCTTAAATATGTAATTTTAGGAGCATGAATAAGGTTAACAATGAATTGTGACCAGTAACTTTTTATTTCATTCATAAAACACGAATGATTAGGTCATTCCTTTTCTCATTCCCTCTTGCCTCTAGGATAAAATACAAACTCTGCTGACTGGCATATAAATCCCTGTTCAGTCTAGCTCCTGTCCGTACCCTTCAGGCATGGGGCACAATTCTTTGTGTTCCAAACAAACTGGCCTACTTGCAGGTCCTTTGCCTTTCCACAGGCTGTCCTCCCTCTTCCCCTATACCTGTTGGAATCCCCAGCACCCTGCAAGGCTGATTTCAAGTACCATGTCCAACATGAGGCCTTTCTCTCCTTGTTAGTTAATTAGAAACTACTTTGTATTTATTTTGTACATATCTTATATTTACTTATCTATGTACATGCTGATTCTCCGCAGTCCCTGATGGGACTTTTTTGTTTCTATCTTTGTATCCCCAGCCTTCACTAAAATGCCTTGAATAACTAGACACTTAATAAGTGTTTGTTGAATTGACCTGAACTTATTAAAGTAGAATGCTGCTTTAATTTAACTAACATCCTTAAAAAGGAAATGTCTAAAATTTTCCAGTAAGTTTTTTTTTCTCTGAAAATGTATCATCCCTGACTTACACAATAGTTACTACTTACATCATGCAAAGATCTAGGAAGATTTTTGACTCCATAAATTATCACTTCATCAGATCCTACCATTTCTATGAGTTTATAGAGAAATTATCCACTTCGAGGTCCCTCTTGAAGATTAAACAAGGAAGAAAAGTTGTTTTATGAACTTAATTGGTACTAGGGTGGTGAGGGAATCTGTAAGAGCTAAAGGTAATAATAGTGAAATGGAAACAAAGCTTACTGATAATTAAGGATTTCTCCAAAGATGGAGAGAATTATCACATGCCAGTTACACATGTGGCTGAAACACTGGGAGCTGGAAAGGCCAAACTGAAAATAGGAGCTGTAGGAGCAAAAGAGCAAAGAGATTTCTCTCTAAGCAGCTGAGTCCAAGTAAAAACTGTTTTATGGCAATTCAAGGGAAGATCAGGACACAGCCCAACAGATCTCAGAGGAACATACCTAAGGGACACAGTTGGACGCTAAAAGAACTACTAAGACAAAAGAAAAAGGCAGCATGAAGTGATGAGGAGCCTACTGTTTCTAGACCTAGTTTACATATTCCCACAGTCTCCATCAACTCAAATTTAATTCCATTTCTCTGAAAGCCACATTATCAACAAGACACTAAATAGCAATCTTTTGTGTTAACAGGATGACAACCACTAGGAAGACTAAAAGAATGTTCCTCAAGATAGCTGTCTGAGGAAGCAGTAGTACATAGACTGGAGGGTAGGGAGAAAAATCATCATAAACTGAGACCTCAGAGAACTTTCTAGGGATGGTAAATAATCAAAAGTGTTATAGGTAGGAAATAGAGGGTAATATCTGGTGACTTTTATCAGACTGAAAATAGTTGCAACTTCTTTGGTACATCTCTCCAATTTTCAAAGTTTTCCCTGAAAATTGAAAGCAGAGCTGAGGAAAAGAGGAATCACCAATTAGAAATAATGGATAGACCTAGGATTCTAGGTCTTGAATTCAAGGGGAAGTATATTCTTGATCATGAATTAGAAGTGAAAGTCTAGCCCTCACTTGAAGAGGATTTACAGGCTCAAAGCTAACAAACACACACAAGTACTGCTGGAATAAATTATACTCCCTTTCTCTTTTGTTCTGCCAGTTTAGTTTGTGTACATAAAGAAGGTGGTAAAGTAAGGAAAGCATAGAAGAGTAATTGAAAAGAAGGCTAGGCACATCCTAGGGAATTGTCCTCAGGTAGTTTAAAGTTCAATTCTAGGACAAAGCAGTTCCTACCTTTGAAAAATATCATCTACAGTCTTTTGGTCCAGGGACAGTATCATTATCAATATCATTAAGCATTTACTAAGTGCCAGGCAGTGTACTAAGCAACAGAGACAAAAAGAAAGGCAAAAACATGATCTGGAGGCAATTATGTTGTCCTCACTAACCCTGGATTTTCAGTAGCCTTTTTTTAATCAGGACTATCTGCCCACTTGTTAGTTCACTAAATGAAAGAATCACAGAAACTCTTTGTTGGTCCTCAAAGGCCCTTTAGGGCAAACTGTACACCTGAATACAGAACCCCTCTACCACATCCTCAATAACTCAGCCATTGCTAGAAGGTCTGGGTATGTTTAGAAGTTGGTTTCAGTCAGTATGTTGTTCAGTCAACTAAGCTTAATTGTACCCAAATTAACATCTTTCCAGGTAGCTTATCATCTTCATTCCTTTTTAGTCCTGAAGTCTCCTTAGGACTAGTGGCACAAGCCCTACTAAATGGCTGGCTCTGCTCAGCCTTTGCTTCATGTTGCACTGGAAACACAGTTGGGCAATACCACTACTAGGTCTGTATCTCAAAAGAGAAAAAAAGGAAAAGGCCCTATTATGTACCAAAATATTTATAGCAGCTCATGTCTGGGGGCAAAGAATTAGAAGTTAAAGGGATGCCCATCAATTAGGGAATGGCTGAACAAGTTGTGGTATGTGATTATGATGGAATACTACTGTACTATAAGAAATGATGAGCAGGATGTTAACAGAAAACCTAGAAAGACTTACATCAGCTGATGCAAAGTGAAATGCACTGTATACAAAGCAACAGCAATATTGTGAGATGATCAGCTGTAAATGACTCTCAGCAATACAACAATCCAAGACAACTTTGAAGGACTTACGATGAAAACTGCTATCCATCCCCAGAGAAAGAACTGATGGTGTGTGAATACAGAATGAAGCAAACTTTTTTTAACCTTATTTTTCTTGAGTGTTTTTTTTGTCTATGTTTTCTTTTACAACATGACTATTCTGAATATGTTTTGTATGACTACACACGTATAACCTATATAATTCTGAATTGCTTGCCTTCTCAATGATGGGGGGAGGAAGGGAGAAAATTTGGAACTCAAAGTTTTAAAAATGAATGTTAAAAATTGTTTTTACATGTAACTGGGGAAAAATAAAAATAAGTTAAAAAAAAAAGGACAGTTGTATTTGGAGTCAGAGGGCTAGGATTTGTCTCTAACACATACTGTGTGACAATAGATAAGGTACTTAGAAAAAATGATGCCTAGAGAGGTTATTTATAAAACAAGGAGAGCAAACTAGATCACTTCTAAGGTTTCTTACCAGTTATATTATGATCTTACTTGTGACAAAGCACATGAGACTGCTCTCTTGGAATCAATACACCATCATCCCTGACTTTCCTTTCTCACCAGTTCTACTTTTAAGAACTTTTTTAGTGCCACTCTATTCTTTCTTCTACATTTACTCTCAAATTCTTGGGCTACAATTTCCTGCCACATTTCCCATATCTAAATATGGGAATGTAAATTTATTCCTACTGAATTTCATCTTATTAGATTGTACTTCTAACCCCCATAGTACTCTCACATCCTGCATTTAAGCATCTTAGATACTGCTATATTGCTTAATGATATCTTCTTCATGGTAATATAATGTATATTTATACTTCAAAGTTTTCCTAAAGACATATACTTTCTAAAATCAGTATGTTTTGCTTGCATAATGAATATTTGCTTTGAATGATGTTGTTCTCTTCTTTTAGATTGTCCTTCACGTCTGTATATTTGTATTCCTGTTCTTTGTTTTCTCTTTTGTTTCTTGGTGAAGTTTGCCATTCTAGATTTCAAGTTTTCTACTCTGCCCATTATTTTTGCTGTGAAGGCCAAAAATTCTGCTCTCATAATTCTCATTTCTATTTTGAACCAATCAGGAACAAGTTGTGGTATGGTGTTCTTTACTCTTGTCTCATCAGTTATTGGATCATTTTCCTTTGTTTTGCAGCATTTATTCATAAATGCCTTAACTTGTTTACTAGATCTAGAAGCCATATTTCTTTCTGCTGTTAATGATTTCCTTGTTGATTTATCTGCTTGTTATATTTAGGCTCGTTGAATTCTCTTCTTCCTGAGATCTTTAGTAATTTCAGCTTTTTTCCCCCTACTATTCCCTTTCTGAATCTCTGACTTGCTCCCCCTCCCTCCCTGCTTTGATGATGGTTTCTTTGGGGGCTGAATCTCAGAGCATCTATGCCTCATTTCACACTGGATAAATTCACAGTACACCAGCCTAGGTCTCTATGTTCAGTAACTTTTGGGAAGACAGAATAGGCCCCACATGGGGGCTGAGCACTTTCCTCTAGGACTAGTACCTTAATGGACTATCGCACAGCCATAGTGTTTTGTCCCATTCCCTCTGTTCCTTGGTTCTCTGACCTGAAACCAACAGTTCAGAGAGCTACCACACTGGTGTTATCAGGTTGATTTTTCTACGTCTGGGTCTCTGAGGCTAGAGGGAAATGTGATATTGAACACTATTTTTAGCCCAGACACATGTCCTGCCCCATTCCCTCTCTTTTCCTGGCTTTCCTACAGAAATACTTTACAGCACAGAATTCTGCCTGTAGCAGGACTATGTGGTACCAGAGAGCCTCAGTAGTTTGGAATGCTGAAAAGAGGAAAGGGAGCTTGGCATGTGGGGCTGGATTGTGTCGCCAGCGTCGGGAAGAGGCACTAAGTGAGTACAGCATAGAAAACAGTTCATGGGCTTATTTGTTTTTTAGCTTTCTTTTGGATTCTGGGTGTACAAAATCATGGAGACAGCTGAAGTTTCTTAATCTCTCGCTCATAATTTCTCTTTTGAAGAGGTCTGAGAACACAAGAGGATCAGAGAGAATGTCTAGTCTCCCATTTATCACATGACCCAGAAGTCTTCTCAAAGGCCTAGAAGCAGCTGCAGACTAAAAGAACCTATACCTGGTCCTTTCCCAAGACATAAACTTTTTAAACACTTAAGATTCCAAAAGAATCAAAGAAACTCAGAGGGCCCTCCCACCCAATAAATGAATCCTATCCATATCCCCAAATATTAATCCTTTGCTTACCTATTTCCAGTAACAGAGAATTAAGTAACCCATTCAATTAAGAATGAAGTAACCCATTCAATTTTTGGACATCTAATAATCAGGAAAGTGTTCTTTATGTTAGGTCAAAATCCCTCTTACATGGTCCTTAGTTCTATCCCCTGGGCCACCTTTCAAATATTTGACAATAGTTTTCAGGTTCTCACTAAGACATTTCTTTCTCCAGTTAAACATCTTCAGGTCTTTAAACTATTTTTCATGACAGTTTTGTAACACCTCACCATGCTAATTATCCTTCTTAAGTATCTTGCCAATTGTGGCCCCCTCCTTTTAAAATGATGCTCAAAAGTAAACAAAATACACCCCAGCTGTGGTATGACCAGGATAGAGGACAATCATCATTCTCTTACACTTCTATTACTGGAGTGTAAGATCAGATTAGAGTTTGGGTTTGGGGTTTTTTTTTGTTTGTTTTTTGCAGACTCATAACACTCTTTACTCACATTAGGGTAAGTAAATGTAGGTACTACATTACCTCAATGCAATAAACTAAAATTAAATTATGTTTATGCTTCCCTGGTACTTGTACTTTTTATAAGCTAAATGTAGGACTACATTTATCCCTGTCAATTTCATCATTTCCACTAATTCTATCATGCTAAAGCTTTTTGGAACCTGATTCTACCACCTAATACAACACTAGCATCACTGTAAATACTAAATAGTAACTATTTCTCTTTTGGCCAGAAACCCTAAGGGTCTTTCCCTCCCAGTATGACTTTTTTTGGGTTTTTTTTTTTTTTTGAGTTTTTGATTAAAGGAGCCATCCCTTGATTAACTTCTTAAAAAGGCCTATTCACTGAATGGGCGTTACCTCACTCACAGTGAGCACCTGAAAAGACCTTAGCCTAAAAGGGACAGAGTCTCCCAATGCATCCTGGCCCATCTCCAGTCATCCTGATGAATATCAGGCCACTGGACCCAGATGGCTCTAGAGGAGAAAGCGAGGCTGGTCACCCTGCACAGCTCTCCCTCACTCAAATCAAAGTCAATTGCAAGTCATGTCATCATTTCCCTGATGTCATGGTCCTCTTTGAGAACCAAGAACAAACACAACACAAGCATCACTGTCATCTATAAATTTAATAAATGTTGTATCTCTCGGTTTTAGAGCACTCCAACCTGAAGCTAAACTGTCCTGGTGAATAAAAGTCACCTAACCTGCTACATTTTTGCCAGCCCTAGTGCTTTAAATCCATCCAGCAACAATCATCTTGGAAACTAGGGCCTGCTAGGGGCATTTAAACATATACCCTGCTACCATTTAAATACTCCATGTTCCTGTAAATACTGTAAACACTATCCCTGTTTTTCACTTCTTGCTCCTGGAATTATACTCCACTCAATACTCCATTACTTTCAAGTAAGGGCCTCACAACAGACTGCCCAGACAACTCTACTCACTCTCTCTGTGATTTCCCAAAGCAGAATACCTGCTGTGACTACCATTCCCCTATCTGTCCTGTCTCTCCCTTATTAGAATGTAAGGACGCTTATATTAACACAGCAACTACATCAGTATTGAATTTTATCCCCCAAAACTAGCACGGTGCCTAGAACATAAAGTGCTTTGGTGTTTTTTCATTCAAATATTCATTCACCTATGTCTTTACCTAAGTCATTAATAAAAATCCTGAACTATACTTGAACTTAGCCTTTTATAGGCCAATAATTAAATAAGGACTGAACCAGTAGCATATTCTTTTAAGCAAGGCCTTTTAATCAGTAACCTGCATCAACACAAGCAACTCAGGTCCCTTTGTCTAAGGCGCCTCATTAAAGATCTATAATCAATCCCCTAGAGCAGACAGGTATTTTCTGACAAAGGGGAGAATTCTACCAAAACAGCAGACAAGGTAATGGAAGAAGGATGGAAAGCTAAAACTAGTAAAACAGAGAGAGATCAAATAAAGCAAGACAAATTGCCTCTCAAACCTTAGACATGAGGACACCAGAAGACATTCCAGCCAGAAGGTAACAAACACATTATGTTTCCAAGGAATCAAAGAAGCTGTTCTGAGAAAAAATTCTTTCTTAGACCTAACAAGGAAGCCCTGAAACTTCAAGATACCTCTGGGAATTACAACAATGGAATGAGACTGTGAATCTATGATGATTACACTACTCCCAGAATAAATAAACAACCTTGTTCTTTCGAAAATGAAGAAGGGAAAGTGAACCACCAGCAGCGAGGATTGACTTGATAGGGGAAACTTGGTTCAGAAGGGTTCCCGACAACTTCGAAGAAAAAAAGTCACTTCCAAATGAAAATTTAAGTGTACTCTGTTTGACTAAGACAAAGGCAATTATCATTCGCCAGACTTTGAACCTACTGACCACTCCCTCCTCTTTGATACTCTCTTCTCTCTAGGTTTTCCGGACACCATTCTATCCTGGCTTTCCTCCTATCTGACCATTCCCTTCTCAGTTTCCTTTGCTGGATCCTCCTCCAGACTATGTTCTCTGACTATAGATTCCTCAGGGTTCTGTCCTGGGCTCTCTTTTTTCTCTCCCTATATACTATTTCATTTGGTTACCTCATTAGTTCCCATGGATTTAATTACCATTTCTATACTAATGATTCTCAAATCTACCCATCCTGCTCCAATGTCTCTGCTGACCTCCAATCTTGCATCTCCAACTGCCTTTTAGACATCTCATTACCTTTCCCCCTAAACCTTCCTCCTACCTTCCCTATTCCAGGAGAGGGTAACACCATCCTCCCAGTCCCTCAGGCTTACAATTTAGGAACCATCCTGGATTCTTCACTATCTCTTTCCCATATCCAAGCTGTTGCCAAGGCCTAAAGATTTCACCTTTGCAACATCTCTCAAATGCTCCCTTTCTCTACAGTATCACTGCTACCACTCTAGTACAGGCCCTCATCACCTCATCCCTTGATTAAGGGGTCAGCCTGCCTCAAGTCTCTCCCCACCACTATCCACCCTTCATTAAGCCACTAAAGTGTAAGTCTGATCATGTCACTCCTCCTTTTCAACAAACTCCAAGTAGCTTCCTTTTGCCTGGTCAAGGAGCAAATACAAAATGTTTTGTTGGCACTCAACACCCTTCATAACCTAGCCCCCTCCTACCTTTCCAGTCTTCTTAAATCTTAGTCCCCTCCATGTACTCTTTGACCCAGTGACACTGCCAGACTGTTTCATGAACAAGACACTCCTCAGCAGGCTCCAGGCATTTTCTCTGGCCATTCTCTAAACCTGGAATGTTTTTCTTCCCTCATTGCAACTGCCAACCTCCCTGGCTTTCTTTAAGTAAGTCCCAACTAAACTCCAACCTTCTACATGAAGCCTTCCCTAACCCCTCTTAGTTCTAAGTGCCTTCCCTCTGTCAATTATTTCCTATTTATCCTGTTTATAGCTTGCTTTGTATGTATTTGTTTCCAAGTCTCCCCTCCCCCTTCAACTGTAAGCTCCTTAAGGAAAGGGACTCTCTTTTGCCTATTTGTATCCTCAGCTTAGCACAGTGCCTGGCACATAGTTAAGAAGTACTTAATAAATGTTTGGTTGTCATGTCAAAGTAGGTTTTATAAGTGCTATCAGAAGTAATGGGGAAGAAAATCATAGAACCAGGAAATCTGAGTATAATTGCAAGGAGGGGGCCCATATTTTTTTTAAGTGAGGGGCAGGGAGGAAAACAAAAGGGAAGTGCTTAAGAAACTGAACATCCTGAAAGCAAGTGTATCTGATGCAGACCAGTAGAGTTGCAGGGGGAGTGAGAAAGAAATATCCCCAAAAAGAGGACAGTCAAAGCCAAGTGTGAAAGTAAGGCAGAAAGATTTCTGTAAGCAGCAGGACCTCAGGAAGATAAAGGGAGAATGACTTGCTTCATCAACAAGAGCTTTTATCTATGCTGAGGAACAGAAGCAAGAAGAAATGTAGGAAGTGAACCCTGAAATGACTAAAAATGTAATCCCTATGTTAAAATTCAATTTGACAGATCAGCAAAAATGTATACGTGTTATACTGCACTTTTCTACAAACTCATTTTTCCCCCTAATCACCTGCCGGAACATGTTAGGATGAAGGAACTATGGAAAATGGGTGCCAGACTGAAGGGGAAAGGTGGATCTCAAGGTTGTGGTCTTTGTAAGAGAAACACTTGAACTTCTCAGCTGAAAAGGAAAACTCTATCCATCCTGGAGAACTAGAATTTATGAATCACAAAATAATTACCATAATTCTTAAAAATTTTCACTGACTCAAAAGAGTAACTAGATAATAAATCTGGATAGTTTTATTAATGAGGCACTGTGGATAGAATGCCCAGCCTGAAGTCAGGAAGACCTGAGTTCAAATCCAACTTCAGACACTTATTAGCTGTGTGGAAACTGGGAAAGTCATTTAACTCTGTTTTGCCTCAGTTTCCTCATCTGTAAAATGCTAAGGAGAAGGTAAGGGCAAACCATTCCAGTATCTTTGCCAAGAAAACCCCAAATGAGGTCACAAAGAGTAGGATAAGATTGAAACGAATGAACAACATAGCTTTAGGAAACTATTACGCCTAGTTAACTGCAAATTAACTGATTTCAACCTCACCTCAGAAATTTTATTTCAACATAAATTCTCCATTTAAAAACAATAATTTAAGGGCCATTAAAAATATTATTCTAGTTAAGAAAAGATAAAGGAGACCTTTTAGTCTTAACTTGATCAATTCAACAAAGAAACCACTAATTACTATCCTACATTAAAAAAAAAATTAAGCTATTGAGTTAGAATCCATTAAAAGCCATGAGTTTACTAACAAATTTCATACATCCCTTTTGGAGGAACATTTTTATTCTGACCTTGTCCATCACCAACAAAAATATTCAAATTTTTTAAAAATTTGCAATTAAAAATCATAAATTCAATTACCTAAAATTGATTTTTAAAGTGTACTTTAATTTTAACAAACTAATACAAATAATACAAAAACATCCCTGTTGGCCTGCATGTTCCTGTTTTATATCGTGTCTGTGTACATTTTTCAGATTTCACTGTTGTTCTAGCATAATGTGTGCAGTTTTATTCTGATTCTGCTTTTATCACTCTACCTATTCCATGCATATTTGTCATTTCTTACATCATATCATTACATTACTGTAAAACAATTTATTTGGCAATTTGCCAATAAATGTACATATGGGTGGTTGTTGTTTCTAGTTTATTGATATTATATATAAAGCTTCATATTTTTGGGTAGGGAGTTTTTTTCCTTCCTTTTAATAACAACTTAAGGATTTAATGGTGGGAAGATAACTGTGTCAAAGGACATGATCACATTAAGTTTTACTGCATATTACTCTACTGTTTTCTAAAAAGCCTGAACCAATTCAAAGCCCCATAAAAGTACAAGTTTGCCAATTTCTCTTTCAGCCCTACCAAAATTAAATATTATTGTCTTTACTATGTTTGACAAATTAATGAGTACGAATTCAGTTATTTTAATTTTAATTGAAGACTATGAAAATGTTTTAAGATAGTCATTGGCAATTTCTTTTTCTTCACTGAACTATTTGATAATACCCATTGATTGACTAATCTTAAATAAATTTGTGTCAATTCCCTAAAGGTTTATATCATATTTTTATCAAATATTTACCTAATCTGTTTTCTTTATTTTGTATTTTGTGTATACTGTTTTTTGTTGGCCGAATTTCCTTTTTAAATACATATAATAACATCTATTTTGTCACCTATAATTCTGTCCATTTGTCCAAAAGACATTTTCCTTCTCCCCACAACTGCAGAGAACATATCATTACTCCTATTTTTAAAATATATTAGGTCCTCTGTTAGATCACTGTTGTACTAGAAATTACAGCATATGGTTCGAGATGTCAATCTAACCCCTTATTTTACCATAAGACTGTCAAAGAAAATATAGTGCCACTAATATCATAGTGTGATTTTTGGCTCAAGTCTCACATGACACTCCATCTCTCAACTCTGGACATTTTCACTGGGAGTCCCCCAAATCTGAAATGCTCTCCAGCTTCATTTCCACCTCTTGGTCAAGGATCTCTGGGTTTCTTCAAATCTCAGCTAAAGTTCTACCTTATAGAAGAAGACTTTCCCTATCATCCTTAAACTTAGTGCCTTCCCTGTAAGATTATCTCCAATTTATCTTGTATATATCTTGTTTTCATACAGTTGTTGGAATGTTCTCTCTCTCCCTCAATAAACTGTGAGCTCTTTGAGAGCACAGGTTGGTTTTTTTCCCTTTCTTGGTGCCCTCAGCACTTAATACAGTGCCTGGGACATAGTAGGAACTTAATAAATGCTTGCTTACTTGACTAGTTTTCAGTCTGCCAGAAAGAATTTTATTTAACATTATCTAAGAGAGAAATGTCCAAACTGGCATATTTCCTACTTACCACTCCTAATACCCTCCAAACTGATTCTCTGCCAAGAAGATTTCACTTAACATTTTAAGAATCCTGAACAAGGAAAAGATGACAATATATAAAAATACAGTTTAAGTTTGAGTTAACATTCCAGAATAGTTGAGTAACTAAGCTGCCCATCCCATTTCCTTCAGGAACACTCCCCTTACACTAGAAGTTAAATAAAAGGACCTCCTTTTTTTGGCAGCAGTAGTAGCAGTAGCAATAGAAGCTGCTTAATAAATAAATGCTTGTTCAATAGACTAGCACCTCCTCTCTTCCACTGACATTTTATTTGAATCCCTTCTCCTACAAACATTGGTACTAGATAAGAGTTAATTTAGGTTGTCACTCAATCCATTTCCCTCAGAAAAGCCTATCCCCCTACAGCCTACCTTATGATACTTGCCAGGCATTAAGCTAAATGCTGGGGATACAAATAAGAGGGGGTGGGAGGATGGGAAAAAGTATTCAATCTAATGAGGGAAGACAAAAGGAAGCTGAAAGGTTGAGAGGGTTGGGGGTAAAATGGGAAGAGGAGGACATTATCATTATGGTGGAGTCAAACCAAACAGTGCAGGTGGTAGCAAATGAAGAGAGGGTGGAGAGTTTGCGTCCTCTATAAAGGGAAGCCAGGAGAGGACTTTTTTGCTCCACCCTCCAATCAAAGAGCAACTAGGTAGCACAGTGGATAGAGTGCTGGGCCTGGAGTCAGGAAAACTCATCTTCCAGAGTTCAAATCTGGCCTCAGACCCTTACTAGCTGTGTCACTGTGGGCAAGTCCCTTAACCATGTTTGCCTCAGTGCCTCATCTGTAAAATGAGCTGGAGAAGGAAATGGCACACCACTCCAGCATCTTTGCCGAGAAAACTCTAAATGAGGTCATGAAGAGTCAGACTGAAAGGACAGAACAACAATAAACAATAAAAGGGGCAAAAGTAATAGGTATGGATGAGGAGGTTACTGATGGGGGCTTTGTTCAGAAGTCTGGAAAGGACTTAAGAGAGGAATTTTATTCATTAATGTTCCTAAAGAAACTAAAAGGGAGGTTTTTAATATGCTTCCATAACACTATCCGATTTTTCCAATAGTATTTATTGAATAATATCCTTTTCCCAATGTTTTAAAGCCTTGGATTTATTAACACTCTTCTAATGTGGGTCTTTGATTCTAACTCTAGACTACTGTGCTGTTCCATTGGTCTGTTTTTTTTTCTTTTATCCAATACTAGATAGGTTTGATAATTATCACTTTGTAGAATTTTAAACCTGGCAGTACAATTCCTTTTCTCACTTTACGTTTTCATAATTCCTCTTGATACTTTGTCTATTCTTCCATATAAATGTAATATCTTTATCTAAATCAGTAAAGTATCCATTGGCACTTTCTTTAGTAATGCATTAGCTATGCATTGACTGCATTGTTTCAACCTAGACAGGTATATTAGAGATCTCTCCAGTTAATTCTTCTTTTCTGTTGAGACTGTTTTATAGTTGTCTGTAGGTAGACTTTGTCATTAATCATGCTAGATTCACACACAAATAACTGATATTTTTGCCATTAATATTGTTTTGTAAATAGTATTTTTCTACCAATTTTTCCAGGCATTTGTTCCTGATAGAAATGCTGGTGCTTCATCTGTGTTCACTGGGTTTTGAAGTCATTTATTACCCCAATTTTTGTTGATTTTCTCAAATTTTTTGAATATTCCATCATACTATCTACCAAAGATCTATTTATTTTTGCCAATGTCGATTCCCTTAATTTATGTTTCCTGCTTCATCGCTAAACCATATTAAAAAATAACTGTGACAGGAGGCAGCCCTTCTTTACTGGGAATATCTCCTGTCTTTTCATAACAGATAATGCTAGCTCTTGGTTTCAAATCAATATTTTTTATCATGTTAAAGAAAAATCTTTCCAGTCCTATTTTCTTAGTGTTTTAAACATGAAAGTTGTAATTTATGAAAGATATTTGTTTCCAGCACGTAATATGACCATGTTTTTATGGACTACCAAACTAATATGATTTATCATCAATTAATCAACAAACATTTATTAAGAACCTACAATGTGCTGGGTGTATAAAATAGAAGTAAAGGACCCTGCCCTCAAAAAACTTACATCCTATTGTGGAAGACAACATAGTAATACATAATAATATACATGGAAATGGGTAGGGAGTGGCACTGCCAACTGGGAGAATTTTAAAAGTCCTTGTGTAAAAATTGGCAATTGAGCTAATTTTTTAAAGAAAACTAGAGATTCTGAAAGGCAGCTAGGTGGCACAGTGGAAAGAGTGCTAGTGCTGGAGTCAGGGAGACTTGAGTTCAAATCCAGCCTCAGACACTTACTAATTGTGTGACTTTGGGCAAGTCACTTACTCTCTCTGCCTCAGTTCCTCATCTGTAAAATGAGCTGGAGAAGAAAATGGCAAACCACACCAGTACTTCTGCCAATAAACTGCAGCCCCTTCCCCGCAAAAAAAAAGGAGTCACAAAGAGCTGGACATGAATGACAATAACTAAACAACAAAAGGGATTTCAAAAGGTAAATATAAGGACAGAGGGCATTTCGAGCATGAACAAGTAGCCAACTGAACAAAAGCATAGACAGCATCGAAAGATGAAATGTCTGAAGACAAGCAAGGGAGCCAAATGGTACTAAACCAGAGTATACATGAGGCAGCTGCAGGGAGCACCATGCATAAAGTGCTGGGCCTGGATTCAAGAAGACCTGAATTCAAATGTAGCCTCCAACATTTACTGGCTGTGTCGCCCTTGGCAAGCCATTTAATTTGTCTGCCTCAGTTTCAGCATCCATAAAATAACAATATAGCCCCTACCTCCCAGGGTTGTTTTGAGGATCAAATGAGAAAACAATTGTAAAGTGTTTCACATAGTGTCTGGCACACAGTACATGCCATAGAAATGTTAGCTATTATTATAATGAAAAGTAAGTCTTGAAAGATAGACTGGAACCAGGTTGTAAAGAGCTTTAAAGGCAGTTTAGTGCAGTTAGCATCTAAACCTAGAAGTATGAGAACTACCGAAGTTTACTGAGCAGGGCAGTGACATGGTCAGACCTGTACTTCGTTAGCTGTATGGAAGATGGAATAAAGAGGGGAGAGACAGCAGGCAAGGAAGCTATCACAATAGTCCAGGGTAAGGAGGTTAAGAGCCTATAGTAGTGGCTCTGTGAGTAAAGAAGGGAATTTGATGCAAGGGATGATGGGAAAAGAGAATCAGTAAGACTCAAAAACTGAGCTCACATGTGGGGTGGGAGTGAAGAGTCAAGGATGGTGCCAAAGTTGCTGTTCTATAATAAAGCATTTTTGCATGGATAGAAATTTCTTCAGTTGTTCAGAAAAATTGCAACTGAATTTTAAAATTGATTTGGATAAGCATTTTTAAAAAACTACTATAAAAATTAAACACGTTTGTTATTTGGGAGAGAAAGAGAAGATTTGCTCCTGAAATCTGTAGGCAATTCCTCAAACAAATGGATTTAATAATTATTTATTAAGTACATACTGTATAAACCTTATATTAGGAGGGAAACATTGGGTTCAGGCAATAACTAAAGCTTTACAATTAATCCCTTTGTTCCTCCCTCCTTTCTTTAGAGAGATAGGGGAAATGAGTGTGAACTATCACTTACTGTGTCAGGCACAACTGAAGCATTGGTTGGTTGCTCAACTGTTTGTTTTAAGCTTTTTTATTTCTCACTAGAAAGCTCATATGGAACAATATAGTAGAAAATGAAGATGATGTAAAACAAGAACCATCCATTAAAAATAAGATAGAAAGAAATGTCAAGTTCAAGTAGAAAACATTCTTTTTGATTGTTTAATGAAGTGACAATCTGTAAGAAAGTATAAAAGGTCTACTTTATCCAGCATGTTTAACTCTTATAAAAAAAATTAAATTAAAAATGACAGATTAAGAACCTTTAAATCATAGTAAACCCTAAAACAGGCAAAAGTGAGATCTGAAAGTCATGTCCCTTGTCTTGGGAGGGCAGGGATGGTGAATGAGGCCAGGCACAGCCCCAGACTTGAACAGGAGGGAAAGATCAATAAAACAATGAAGAATCTTAATAAGAAATGTCTATGAGCCCAACAGAGAGCTATCTCTTTTGCTATTCAGATTTCAATGTCTTCCTATTCAATCCCTGTCTGTTTTATCCCATAAACCCTTTCTTATTCATCTAGTCTTTCAATGGCACCATTGTACTACTTGGGTCATCCATGTGCTTTCTGCCTCTCATTCTCAATACACGAGCAGTCTACCTTCCTTGCATTAATCTTTTTCTCTCCTCTAACACTAAATCTATGATCTTACAATCTTGTCTTCTGGTGGTGTTTCTAAGCAAGATAGTTATTAAACTACATTTTCTTTTTTCTCTTTTCAACAAAACCCTCTTATCAGCACCATCACAAGACAGCTGACCAATCAAGATATGTGTTTGTGTGTGTGTATGCATATATTTATGTCTTCATTTGGCTTCACTTGTAAACATGAGGATACCTAAAGAAAATAACTGAAATCTTGTAGGAAGAATATAGTCATATGGAATCTCACTATAAATAGCTAAAACTCCATATTGGCAGGAAGTTTTTTCAATGACTAAATTCTTCATATCAATCAGAGGTCCAGCAGACTTTTTTTTTTAAGTAAATCTACTTTAAAATGTGATCTTGAATTAGTAATAGTGTCTTCCTAAGAAATAAGCAACCACAGAATAACACATATGAGCTGAAAGTTTTCTTAGAACTCATTTTACATATAGAGAAAACTGAGGTCTCAAGAACTTGAATTCCTCCCAAATACTTTGCATATTCACTATTGTCTTACAAATGAAAGGCAAAATGAATGGGAGAAAAAAATAAATTTTGGAAAAGTACAACCTCAATCATTTTCCACAAAAAGATATTTAAACAAAATAGAACAAGCACACTACAAAATATGTCAAGAGTAAGATATATGAAATTCTAAAGAAGATTCAGAGAAGTTTGTTTTAATGACTAAGAAAGAAAATGACATAAAAGCAGTACTAAAAATCAAAATGAATATATCCATATATTGCTATAATAAAGTGTGCATCACCTAGTCTAAAGATGCTACCCAAAAAAATATCAAGTTGGACACCCTCCAAAAGATCTAAGGGCAAAATAACATGTAAATGCTCTTGATATTACAGATGCTGTGTTCAACAAAACAAAACAGAATATAAAGAACAAAATCGTGTGTAAAAATACATAGTAAAACTTGATAGGGATAAAATGGTAATATTGTTTAAAGCAAAAGATCTACAAAACAAAGTAATAGCACCCTTATCTAAGCTTATATTCCAAAGAGATCAAAGAAAGAAAAGATCTAAATATATAGGGTGTTCAATTTCTATCATTTGTGATGCAAAGGTTGATATGCTTTGCAAGATTCACGTGAACTTGATGCAATAACTCAAATCCACATTGCCATCAATTTCAGCACATTCACTCTTGGAATACGAATATGAAATCATATGATGTTATTTGAAGTTGAAGATGTTGCTTGTTAATATTCCAATTAAATAAAATGTTGCTGAAAATTTCAATCATTTCATTTCTTGAAAATACGCATTTTTGCCTACGTGTCCAGACTTTAGGAACACCCTGTACAAAATAAATACAGCAATACACGCTCCAATGCAAAACACAGTTGCCACTGCCTCCTCTATCTAGTTCTGCTCAGTCCACAGAATACAATGGAAGACCACAAAAAGGTACCTATGATGTTATATGTAAGGGTCAACACAAAACTACTGGTCAGGGAGTAGCTATGAAGGAAATAGAGAGAGAGGAAGGGGCTCCAAGTACTGAAATTCCAGAAATTTCTCTGGAATTATTTCTCTGATTAAAGGGATTCATCATCCTTTTAACATAGTCATCATTCATGATGCACTCGTGCAAGATATAAAGCTCTGGCTCACTTTTTAATGCCTTCCTAAGGATCTCAAGAAATCCTTGGATTCTACCCCTTCTGGTCAATAACTGAGTTCTTTATTTGTCAAAAGTTATTTGTGCCAAATCTTACAAGGCAATGTCTTTTGTCACTCAAAAAGAGTCCTCCATAGAAATGTGAAATCTCAAAATTAGTTAATAGATGATAATAAAGAAGTATTCAGGCTGACTACAGACTTGCATGGGGTTTTAGAATACCTATGAAGGTATATAAACATAATATAACACTGCAGCACAGATCCCCAGAGCTATACTAGGGTCTGACAGAGATTCTATTCCTGTAGATATTTGGAGGAGAGCACAACATTTGCAGAATTAGCAACCAAGAAGCTATTTTTCCATGGAGATTCAGCAACTGATCAGCTTCGCAGAATCTTCAAAGCTCTGAGAACCTCTAATGATGAAATGTAGGCAGAAGTTAAATCATTGTAGGATTATAAGAATGTATTCCCCAAGTGGAAACCTGGAAGCTTGATTTCACATATGAAACACCTGGGTGAAAACAATAGCTTTCCACTCAACAATGTTGGTCAATGATCTTGCCAAACAAATTTCTGGCAAAATAGTAACAAACCACCCTACTTTAAGAAGCCATAATTTTCCAGGCAAAGGTTTCCAGAGGTTTTATATCAAGAATGAATAGTCCTCCTTTACTGTTAAGAAAAAAAAAAGGCAACACTGTCAACCCATGTTTATATATGTGTGTACATACACACATATATATACACATACATATAAACATATATATGTTCCCTTTCTTTATTGTGAACTAAAGCTGTCCTGTTATCAAAGGTGTTACTTTAAAATGTAAATGTCATTATATAATGAATAATGCTATCAGATGTATCTATTTACATAAATATAGATACATCCATACAGAAATATGTGTGTATATAGAGAAATAGAGAGACGGACAGAAAGAGAAACATCTTTTATTATCAGCAAGAACAAGAAACAAAGTGTGTACCCATTAACTGAACAAATTAGCTGATATATAAATGGGATCTCGAGGGCCATCATAAGCACAGTCTCAGGTGGGAAGACAAGAATCCTTCCACCTACTGCCCCCCGCAGGGCTTCTAGCTTACTCCAGTAGAGGCAATCTCCATCCACAACCACACCCAGTCTCCTGAGCAGGTTTCCTTCCATATGTCCAACTGCTCTCACTTGCTCTACAAGGAGCCCCCTGAGGTCTCACAAGACATAATATAACTGAAGAATCTGGTTTCAAATTCCACCTCTGATTTGTACTGCCTATGTGACCTTAGGCAAATCAGTTTCCTCAGCTACAAAAGGAAGAGGTTGAACTGGATGGCCTCTGAGGTCCTTCCTAGCTCTAAATCCCTGATCCTATCCCTTGTCTAAGGTTGGACCTCAAATGACATCCTCAATTGCCAACTCACATGCCTCTCTCAATGAATCTCTCTGCAATCACTGATACTCTGCCTGGGCTCACTCTTCAACAGTTAGCATACGCCCATCTCTTATCCTGGGCCCCACCCCAGTGATTCTGAAATCTCAGCTGGCAATATACAAACCCAGTTCCTATGCCCAAGTGACTGTTCCTTTACTCCTTGCCCTCTGTTTTAACTATGCCATTTGGAATCCATAATTAACAAACTTTTTTTCATCTTAATTAGAATAACTAACGAACTTCCTTTCTCGCTCCCTTCCATCCTCTAGTTCTTGATGAGACCTAGGCTTTGTCCTGATGACAATGTCTCTCCTTGTCACCTGTTCCAGGACCTGCTACACTTCCTCTCATACAGTTGGATTCAATGGCAGCAGTGGGGGAGTTGAAATGCCGCTTCTTCCCTATTACCATTTCCAGACTCTCCTTCTCCCACTTTCATTGAGCAACTTCTCCTTTAAGGATCATAGTATCCAAATTTAATCACCCAATCCAGGCCCTGGTGGCTGTTACGCATCAACACACAAGACAACCTTCTTCCTCAACGAGTTCAGAACATGGTTCACAGTCTCTCCTCCTACTCATATCTTGTCCTCATAGTAGAGAATTTTGAAATATGCACTGATATTTCCTCAAATACTCTAACTTCCCTGTTACTTGATCTATTAAAGGAATGTGAGCTACTCCTCCCCTTCACCAAAACTATAGAGATGGTCATATCCTTTATCAAACATGTTCCACTTCAAGGTTCATAAACTCTAAAATTCCTTTATACGAGTGCAATCTTTTATCTTTCTGTTTTTCTCTATGACTCTGTTTTCTCTTATGACCCATAACACTGCCCTTTATCATCGCTATGACATCCATTCTCTCTGCTCCTCTGTTTATTCCTAAGCCCTGCTCTGACTACACTCTCTTCTCTTCCCTAACTAAACACCTTGGTAAACCAACTCAATACTACCCACTACTCAGCAAACAGGGTTAAATGACTTGCCCAGGGTCATAAAGCTTGTATCTGAGGCCATATTTGAACTCAGGTCTTCCTGGCTCTAGACCCAGCATTCTATCCACTGTACCATCTAGCTGCCCTACTCCTAAGGATTATCCCCTTCCCCACTGTCCTATCACAGATCCCACCTTGCCAAACTCTAACCCCAATTAATTCCACTGTCTCCTTCATTTCAATTTATGTGCTGTTGAACAGAACTTGAGGAAACCAAGAAGCTGTGCTGATAGTTTTATGTTATCTAATCTCAATTAGGCACTTCACTGTAGCAAGAAAAACATTCTATTCACTGCCCCTCCCCGCATCAATCAATCATTTTTTTAAGATATGCAGAAGAACACAGAAGGAAATTCAGAAAGGGCCACAGAAAAGCAGTACAGTATTAGAAAAAAAAAGTTAAATTTTAAATAAACTTTTAAAAAGATGGGAAGAAATTTTTCACTATATGAAAAATATACTGAAGATTCACTACTGCTCCATAAGCAGTCTTCTTTTTCTATTCTTTTTAAGGAAATATTCATGTTTCTAGATGTGTCAAATTCATAAAAATAAAAAGGAGTTTTTTTTAAAGTAGCAGTCAATAGATCTTCAAGTACCCAGAAGTTTAAGGGTATCTTGGCAAGCATATCTTCCGGATTCAAATGCAAAATACCCAAAATATTCAGTCATTTTCTTTGTCAAATCACTTTACCTGAATCAGACAATAAATCTTTTTCAGACATTACTTAGCAAATGGTCAAATAAGGTTAACTAGACTTTTGATAATATAAATGTATCTTCATTTACAAAGCAGAGAAGAAAGCAAAGTGAAAATTATTACAAAACAGGAATGATTTTGCCATCCACCTCTGTTGCTCTCAATCCCTTGGATCAAAGATGAAAGTGAGCAAAACAGTGAGATGACTACCGTTGACCAAATTACTAAATAAGAAGCACACCTAGAACTTGGTTTTCAAATTCTGGTGATTAAAGAACATCTCTAGGTGTGGGTTCAGGAATACAACCTGAGATTCTGCCAAGTATGTGCCTCCCAGAATATATAGGCAAGGGTCAGCACGAGACAACCTTTAACTGTTCCATCTTTGGTCTGCTCAGTTTCTTCAATCTTCAGGATGTGAAAGAAATCAGTAAACATTTAGAAATAAGATACAATATCGCAAAATAAGAATGTCAAAGGACAGAGATATTGCCTTTAGCTAGGCAACCGGTTTATAGAAGTCACTGAAGGGGAAGAAAAGATAAAGTTAATGGGCAGAAACTATTAGTGGAGACAGTTCAATGTGACTGATTTAACAGTTTTATATGACAAAAGTTTTAGTGAGTCTGGGGATTTATTTCTTTACTATACTATATTATACTATACTACTTTCAAGTACTTTCTATATCTGCTTGAAAATGGAGGCCATGAAATTAAAAAAATCAAAACAAATGTCTACTGGTTTTTTTCTATTCCCAATTTTTAAAAATTATTCTGCTTGAACTGACAAAAACCAAGAGTTTGTTTACTGCCCAATAGCTTAGGGTTTCATTTTTATCTAAAATATAAAAAATAAACATTAGCTAATGAAATTTGTTTTATAAAAACTTTTAAATGTAATATAACAAAGATGAAAATATTATAAATAATCCAAATTAAACACCCATATTTTTATATTTCAAAGCTAACAAACGAATACTTCATATTTCAATTTCTCCCTAAAATTTTGGCAAGGTACAGGTAAGTGAAGGAAAGAGAGACAGAAAAGATGTTCTCAATTTTTAAATTTCCAGGAATTTACAATCATGTAGTCAGAACTAGAGTTATACAAAAGAAATGGCTTCATCTCTTCTTGGGAGTTAGTGCTGACTGAGCTAGAAAAGAAATCCTATTTCCCTCAGAAGAGATAGTATGAATTGCTCAAACTTCCACCATTTAAAAAAATTTAACAATAGTATATACTATTCAAATTAATAAATCTGACTAATTCTCTATTTAATTATAAAAATACCCTTACCATCCAAAATAATTCCCTAGCTCAGAAGAAGTGCTGTTGCTTATATTTAAATCTAGCTGGTTCCACTCACTTTTTTCTGAGTATTTACTAGAAAGCTAAGTACAGTATTCTCTAGAGCCCAAAGTCAAAGCCCTTACTTCTAATGAAGAAAGGAGAACATCAGTCTTCAAAAAGAATATCTGACAAAAACATTCTGTAAGCCATATATGTGGGGAGAAAAAATTCTTAGCATGAGACCAATTCATGCTAATTAACAGTTAATTCTGCTTATTATTATGAAGAGAACTCCAGTGGTTGTGCCAAAAGCTTATTCAATATTTCAATTTTTAAAATGCTTAACTAGCAGCTGATAAATAATTTCATATAAGAAAGCCAATAACAAAAAGATAAACATGCTGAAAAGTCAATGACATCCTCACAACTTCCAATCAATTTTCCACTAGTAAAACCGAAATGTGCTGACATTACTACAACATGTCATGTTAACCAACCTCCCTGGTCCCGCGCAATGAGCTCACAGAAGTCATGATGTGTACAGGCTGTATCCTTCGTTGTTTCCATTCTTGGTTTAAGATTTCTGTCCTTTCTAGAATCTTCTGCCGATTAGAATTAAACATACTCTGTAAATAAAAAAAAAAAGGGAAGAGAGGAATTGTTAATTTCATGTCATCAAGCAATTTTCCAAATGCCATCATAAAGGCAATTTTCTCATATGTGTGTATGTATATATGTATGTACAATACATACACACACATATAAATAAAACAATATACCTAGTATTTCACAGTGGAAAAAATAGATGAAATCAACATTTTCTGAAAAAAATATTCACTATATTTTACTTGTTATATATAAAGGCAAACTGATTTTTAGAAATACAGCAAACAAGGAAATGTTCTAGAGTTAAATAGAGAAGTACAAATTCTTGGTACATACTTGCGGAGTAAAAAAATATATTACAAAGATATTATTTATTTCAAATTTGGTTGTATGACTGCCAAAATATCAACATCACTATTAAAACATATGATTAAAATTTGCACTTACTTTATCATGACATGACCTTACCTGAAATTGTAGCATTTGAAATCAAAGCTTTTCATGTTTCTGACAAGTCAAAATTATTAATATTTAAGTGAATAAGACAAGTTAGACATGTAAAATTTGAGCTTTAAGAATCAAAGGTTTTGGAGAGTCTTATATGATCTTATGATGAGTGAAGGGAGCAGAACCAGGAGAACATTGTACACAACCACAGACACACTGCTGCCATAATAACTAACTTTGATAGACTTGGCTCTTATTAACAATGTTCTAAGACAACTACAAAAGACTCATGATGGAAAAGGCTATCCACATCTAGAGAAAGAATTACAGAATCTGAATGCAGATTGAAGCAAACTATTTGCTCTTTTTTATTTTATTTATTTTTAGTTTTGTTACATCTTTCTCATGGTTCATTTCATTGGTTATTAATTCTTTTTTACAACTTGATTATTGGGAAAATAAGCTTAATGTGAAGGTACATGTAGAACTTACATCAGATTACATGCTGTCTTCGGGAGAAAGGAGGGAAGGGGGGAGGAGAGGGAGGGGAGAAAATGTGGAACTCAAAAACTACTGGAACTGTAAACTAAAAAACAAATTAATTAATTTAAAAAAAAGAATCAAAGGTTTCCTTTTAAACAATAACCACTGGAAAATCAGCCAGTCAATAAACATTTATTAAGCGCCTATGACAAAAACGGGAAATATTTAAATATCTAAATAGGAAGTAATTAAAAGAATGATGATACCAGAACACCTTCCTTCTCATCTCCTACTTATACAGATATATAGCTTGTTTGTACATATTTGTTTGCTGATTGTCTCTCCCATTAGACTGTGAACTCCTTAAGGGCAGGCACTGTCTTTTGTCTCTTTTTGTATCCCTAGTGCTTAGCACGGCATCTGGCACATAGTAGGCATTTCAAAATTTACTATTAACTGACTAGAATAGAAAGCAGATGGAAAAGGCTTTCCTTTAGAAGGTGGGATTTTAGCTGGGCCTTAAAAGAAGCCAGGGAAGGCAGGAGTTAGAGACGAGGATGGAGAGCATCCCAGGCATGGGAGACACAGCCAGAGAAAATATCCAGAGTCAAGAACTGAAGTATCCTGTTTATAGAAGAGCACAGAAGTCAGTGCCACTAGAAGGAAGATATCTGAAAGGCAGTTGGAGATATGAGATTGGAGGTCAGCAGAAGTTGGAGCAGGGTGGGTAGATCTGAGAATCATCGGCACAGAGATGGTAAATAAATCCATGAGAGTTAATGAGATCACCACATGAAGTAGTTTAGATGGAAAAGAGAAAAGGGCCCAGGACAGAACCCTGAGGGACACCTGTGGTTAGAAGACATCAAGTGGATGAGGATCTAGCAAAGGAGACTGAGACATAGGAGGAGAACCAGGAGAGATTGGTGTCCCAAAAACAGAGAGGTGAGTACCAAGGAGAAGGGAGTGAACAACAGTGTTAAAAGTGGTCAGGAAGAATGAGGATTGAACAAGAGATCACCGATGACTTTGGAGAGAACACCTCAGTGGTATGATGAGGTCAGAAGTTGCACTGTAAGGGGCAGTGAAAAGAGTAAGAGGAGTGAAAATGGAGGTATCTATTGGAGACCACCTTTATAAGGATTTGAGCTAAGTAAATACTAAAGAGCAGAAGAGATCTAGATCAATAGTTAATGGGGATGGAAGGATCTTTAAAGTGAGCTTTTAGAGGATGGGGGAGACATGGGAATGTTTGCAGGCAATAGAAAAGGAGTCGGCAGACAAGAAGAAATCAAAGATAACTGGAGGAGAGGAAATGGAATAGGACTCTGCTTGTGTAGGGAGAGGAGTTAGTCTTGGTAAGGAATAAGGCTACTTCTTCATGTGAGATAGAGCTAAAGGAAGATTGTGGCAGAAGGTACACAGTGATACACAATGATGAACTGGGGAGCAATGGGAGTTCCCAGTTAATAGCTTCAATTTGTTCTATAAAACATGAGGCAAGATTCTCAACTCAGAGACTGGGGGTTGGGGAAGTTAGGAGATTAGAGGAGGGAGAGATAGTTTTGGAAGTACCACCGTGGAGAGCTGAAAACGGAGGTATAGTGGGACTTCCTAGAGGCAGTGAAGGCCCAGTTGAGGTAGAATAACATAAATTTATAGTGGACCCAATCAGAGAAGTTGAATGATTTTCCCCATGTCCATTCAGCAGCACATATGTAGGAAAAAAGGCAGTTGTGGAAGTGATCCAAGCCTGAGGCATGACAGGGCACAATCAGCAAAATGATAAGGGGGCTAAGGACTTGAGAGTTGAACTGGTTCACCAAGGAGTCAAGCTGGGGAAAAGAAGAGAAAATGGCTAGGGCAGAGAAGATGGCCTGGGAGAGAACTGTGGGGACAGGATTAGAGGTCATCACGTGGATATAGAGTTTTATAAGGACAGGCAGAAGGAAAGATGGAAAGTAAATAGATCAGACGAGAGGATTTCACAATTCTTGAACATGGTGGTGGTACATATGTGGATTATGGCAAGAGCATGGTATGACAGTCTTTGGGTACAGCTGAGAGTAAGTGAGGGAATAGCTCATGGGAAGTAAGGCTGAAGAAATGAGTGGTTTGGGTGTCTGAGGGAGAATCAGTATGTACGGTGAAGTTCCCTATTATGAGAGCTGGAGTTAGAGAAGAGAGAGAAAAACAGATACCAAACTCAACAACAAAGGAAGAATAGCCTAGATGACTGCTTAAATGAAGGCAGACTGCTCATGTGCCCCAACAAATATTTGAAATTCCTACCAAACTAAATAATGATCAAGAAATGCAGTGAGAAGCTATACTATGCAACTTCTACCTCAGACATGCAGAAAAAAACCAGCCAAAAGCCCATGGGCAATAGGAAAGCAAGGCCATCAGTAGTACCAACACCAGCAGACAGACAAGTCAGCAACCTCTCAGCTAGTACAGAGATGTACTCAGAGGTCCCTGGCACTCTGAGGGTCCAATGGGACCCAGGTGGGACCAAGCAATGTTGATCATACCCAGGGGCTGAACCTGGCTTTGGCATGAATCTCTAATTCAAGAACTAAGAATATAAAGTCGAGAAAGTCAAAGAAGGCACCTGTTGGTATAGAAATTTTTTTACAAATCCTAAAAGGAGACAGTAACTCCATAACAACTGTAAGCAGAGTCACAAGGGAAAAATGGATTTTCCACTTAGGACTTCAGGAACATCTAAAATTAAACGAGATTTAAAAATGAAATAAAAACTTAAGGAAGGAGACAGAAAAATAGTTTAAAACAGTTTGTAAACATTACCAAAGAAATGGACTCCTAGAAAATTAAAATAAACCAAATGAATCAATAATTCCATTGCACGACAAGAAATACTAGAACAAAATCAAAAGATCTGCAGAAAAGGAAAAAAAAGCTATCATATCAAAAACTAATAACTTGGAAAACAGGTCAAGGAGAAATAATCTGAGAATCACTGAAGTCCCTGAAAAGCATTATTTTTTAAAAAACCCTGGATGCTGTATTTCAAGAAATCATAAATGAAAACTTTCCAACTTTACCAAAAAAAAAAAAAGGAGCAAGCTGAAGCTAGAAATAATCTGATTATTTTTGAAAGGAAATTCAAAAGTTCCAGGAAAGTCACAGACAAAATAATACCAAGCTCTCACATCAAGAAAAAAAAATACTATAAGCTTAAAAAGAGTTCAAGTACCAAGGAACTACAATCCAGACTTGGTAGCTTCTACTATAAATGAAAGATTTTGAAATACAATGTTGTAAAAGGTAAACGGGATAGCTAACAACCAAGAATACATTAACCAGCAACAAAACTGATTATAATCCTATAGGTAATGAAGGAGACAATTAATGGAAGAGAAGAAAAGATCACAGCCAATTAGCTATTTTGAAAGACAAAAACAAAAGTCTGCAGAAAATTAGAAAGGCAAATTTATCTGAGCTCTATGATGGTGGATAGTGCTAACATTCTAATAACAGGAGAGAAAAAAACCAAGTAACCCTTGAGTAACTAATGTTTTTAAAGGGTTTGAGAGAACCTGGTGGTAAATAAGTTGTATTTTAAGGGTAAAGAGAAGACAGTATATAAAAGGAGCAATACATTCATCTAGAAAGGAAGAAATGCAGAAGCAGAACATCTCATAATTGGGGTAAGAATATATAAATATGGAAAGACAGTGGACCTCAGATGAACCTCACTGATGTGAAAAAACAAAGGAGGATTGGACACACATACAGACAGTTTGGTATAAAAATATATCAATCTTAACAGAGAAACAAGCGAGAATTGGGGGTGTGAGTTTTTGAAGGAAGAATACTGGTGAGGGAACAGACACAAGAAAAAACAAACTTCTTCATCCTCAAGGGTGATTAAAAGAGAGAAAAGGGAAAAAAAACTAGAAACTAAGGAATACCTTAAACTGCCTCTTAGACAACTAAGGAATGGCTCAACAAACTGTGATATATAAACAAAATGGAATATTATTGTGCTGAAAGAAATGACGAAAGAGATTTCACAAAATACTGGGTAATATAAACTGACCCAGAGTGAAATGAGCAGAATCAAGACAGCAACTTATATAAAGACAACAACCTTGTAAAGAAAAACAACTTGAAAGATTTGAGAATTCTGATCAATGCAATGACCAACCATCTCTACATAGGACCTACGTATGTTACCCATGTGGCCACTAGGTAGTTTCATTTTGCTTGACTGTTTGTTACAAGAGGCTTTTTTCCTTCCTCTTGATTTTTAATTGCAGTGGGTTAAAACGGGAAGAGCAGATTTACAATGATATTCCCCCTTGCCACACACCACCAAAAAGTCCACTGAAATATTTAAAAAAACATATACACACACACAAAAGAAAGAAGGAATTTCAGAAAGAAACACAAACAGGAAAAACAATTTTGATAGTAATGTGTGGAATTTTTTGTTTACTTTTTTTTTAAGTAAGTGATACGAAATGGAAATTCGATGTTTCATATACAAACCTCTGTGTTCAGTTCTGTTTGTGTAAACATTCTTTTTTGGTGTTTAAGTTCAAAATTTTTTTTAAATAAAATTATTTTTTAAATAAATGATAAATCCATACCTTTACTTCATCAGCTCGTCTGAACCTCTTGAGCTGCCTCAGTCTCATGTATTCAGATTTTACACGCTTCCGCCAACAAACTGGTCCCTTCTCGGATTTCTTTCCAGTCTGGCCCATGATTATCCTAAAAGCAACGGTTTCACACTAAAATAACTAATCTATATAACCTAAACATGATCAGTTACATTCAATTCAACACTATTTCAATTCTCAGTAAATAAAAACAATAAAGAAAAAGGTATTATGCTAGTTTGTCATTTGCAGAAATATACTCATCCTGTACATTTACATTTTCAGTAAAAAAAAAGCATTTCATGACAAGGATAAACCATAAAATGCATCTTTAAATAAACTTTGGATTTGCAAAGGCTCTAAAGTCTCTAAGCGGTCATTTTACTAAAAATGTGAACAATAATAAAGGAGTCAAATGTATAATGTCATAAGCTAGCTTTGACCATTTTTTTAAAACCCCCTTTTACACGTATAAAAGATGTGGTTGCTGAATGGGAAACAAAATGAACATCACAAGCTTCAAAAAGACCAATCAAAAATTAAATAAAGTAGGAAGACTACATGCAACGAAAACAGGAAAATAAGTTTAATACACATAAAGGCTACAAATTATAGTAAAAGTTCGTTATACAGGCAGTTCTTACCTTTTTTCCACTTGACATTACCTACTAAACTCCCCTTTTCTTTACCTCTACCAAATGCCCAAGACTGTTTGCTCAGATGAAGCAACAGTGCTTGTTACATCACCTAACAGCAATCCCCATCAAGATCCATTTTACTCACTTTCTTAGCACAATTCCAAATTGCTTTCCAACATATTTAGATCGATCCATTAACAGTGTATTAGCAACCCTGTCTTTCCAAATAAATTCCATATACAATATTCTCCTTACTTCAGGGGCTCTTGATATTTTTGTGTGTGTCACAGACTCCTGTGGCAATTTCTACCATCTTGCTGAGTGTGAGGTAAAACTTCACGGTTATTTTGTTTTGCATTCTCTTAATAATGATTTGGTGCAAGCTTTCATGTGACTACTAACTATTTGAAATTGTTTTGAAAATTGTTTGTTCTTGTCCTTTAACCTTCCACTGAGGAATGGCTTTTAGTCGTGTATATTTTTGCTAATTTCCCGTATCAGTCGATCAACAAGCATTTGTTAAGAGCTGCACTACGTACAAGACACTGGACCGAGATGGAGTCACTGCCCTCAAAGAGCTTACATTTTAATGAGGAAGACAACATATACAAATCTGAACATTCAAGATAAATACAAGGTAGGAGGGTATCCTTAGATGGGGGACCAGGAAAGGCCTTCTGGATGACAAAATACTTGAACAGAATCTAAAATGAAGCCAAGGATTCTAAGAGTTGGAGGCTCAAGGGAAGAGCCCTTACCACAGAGTAAGAGATGGAATGTGTGTGAAGAACAAGTAGGTTACTATAACTGAATCACAGAGAGGGAGTAGAAAGTAAAAAGAGTGGAAAAGTAGGAAGGGATCAGATCATGAAGAGCTTTAAATGCCAAACAAAGGGCTTTACATTTGATCTTGGAGGTAGACAATTAGGGAGCCACTGGAGCTTTGTGAGCTCTACATTTTAGGAAAATCACTTTGGCAACTAAGTGGAGGATGGCTTAGAGCAGGAAGTGACTTGAGTCAAGATGACTGATCACAAGAGTCTGGGAAAGAGGTAATGAGGGCCTGAATTAGGATGGTAGTTGTGTGGAGATGTTATAGAGAAAGCAATGATGAGATATGGCAAGAGATTAGATTTGGAGGGTAAATGACACAAGTTGAAAATGATACTGAGGTTTGCAGACATGGGTGACTGGTAAAATTATGGTACCCTTGTAAGAAATTGGGAACTTCAGGGATGATTTAGGGAGAATAAGCAGATTATTTTCTGGTTAGAAAATTAGAGAAATTAGAGAAAATTAAAGAAAAATAATATTATAACATTTATGTTTTGTTGAGTTTGACCTTAATTTTATTTAACATCTATTCAGTCATCATTTGAAATTGGTCATAGTATTGTCGTTTCAAATGATGGAGAGTATATGCAAGACAAGTGAACAGAATGTTAAATTTGGAATTTAAATCTTGTCTCTGAATATTTACTACCTGTGTGACTTGGGGCAAGTCATTAAACCTCTCGGAGCCTCAAATTCCTCATCAGTAAAATGAGGACAATAATATACTGACCCTGGGGTTGTTGTAAGGCTCAAATAAGATAATTTATGTCAAGAGTTTTGCAAGCTTTAAAGTGCATTATAACTCTAATGCAGTTTATCTTTTAATTTTCTTTCGTTGGAATGAAGTAACACTCTAACTAAACATGACACCTTGATTAATAAATCCTTTCAGGATGAAACACTTGGTTTTTAAAGGGGGCCTTGTCATAGAAGAGGCTCAAAGGGGTTCTTCAGCTTTGGGTTGTTTGTTTGCTGTTGAGAAAGAGAAGGCAGTAATGATGACTTAGTCATGTTCCTGGAAATTAGCATTTTTAATTGTGGGATCAAGCAAGAAGCACCTTGGGTGCTACTGCTGAACAGAACAGTCGTGAGAGATTTGGGAGAACCAGTAGAGAAAGAAGGAAACAGTACTTATGAGGTACTTCATACTCTGAAATATACTTCCATGCCTACTTGATTGCATCTCTGATAAGTAAGGATGCAAAATCATTAGGCTTCGTATAGTTTCCTCTAGTCTGGTAATGATTTAAGATCAACCACAAATAATGGGTAACAGGGGAGAGAGACAATAGGCAGCATGTACCACACAAGGCAAAGCACTACCACCTTGACTATCATCTCCCTGATCCTGATGGGAACAGTCCAGTACCCTGATCTCAAGAGCTTTGGAAATAGCAATGTCTTCAAAACCACTAGACCTATTTCTAGCCCAGGGCCCACAGCCTTCACAGATGGGAGAAATTATTGTGGAGAGGGGGCCCACCTTCTTCATCACCACCGGCAGTAACTGCTTACCAACTGCCATCACCAGGCAGAGACGCACAGCAGTTCTGGAAGTGTCAGTAGCCCTTCCTCCCCACTCCACCTCCCTCACTACCAGCCCACCATTCCTACTTCCTTCCAAGCCTTCGCAGACATTGCTCAGGGAAGAAAACATATGCTGAAAGGTACAGAGAACTTTATCCATATCTCTGCAAGTTTGCTTCCTCACATTCTCATACGATGAACCAAGTGTGGTTGGATGATCAGAGCATTATCTAAAATCAGTAGTGCTGTGATATTTTTGTCTCTACAATATTTTGCAACAGCTAAGTTTAAATAACTTGAAAATTGGTCTTCAAAAAATAGTTTTTGCCACCCAAGCTTTGTGGTTTGACCATCAAAAAACTGGAAGTATTCAACAGTTGTGGCCTCTAAGAGAGCTAGAATTTTGAGACACATAGAACAGCACTGGTTTTTATTTAAAATCCCCTTCTGCATTACTTCCCAATAAAAATATTAGGTGATCCTTAGATACTTTAAATCCAAGTTAAGTTTTTTTCTCTCTTGGAAATAAGCCCTAAAAGCCATTCTTTTGCAGACAACAAGCTTGTTTCATACACATCAAAAAAAAAATTTGACCAGTGCATCCATCTTCTTCAATTATTTTCTCCAAAACATTAGCTGCTGCATCCTTATCAGCACTGGACATCTCTCCAGAGATTTTTAAATTATGCAATGGAATTCAATTTTTAAAGTGATCCAACTAACCAACCAATGTTTATAGTAAAAGTTTCTTCACTATTCACTTCCATTTTCTATCACTGCCTAAGTATGAAGCTTTTGTCTCAATGGCTACTCTGAAAAAAGGAATGCATTTTTTTTTTACTACAATCTTCAATCTATAGTTAAAGGATGCTCCATTTCTATCACTAACCACTTAAATTTCTCATAGCTTTTTGCAAACCACCAAAAGCTGATGGAATTTTGTTTTTTTTCTCTTTTATAATACTCTGTACCATATTTCCAGGCATTCCAACACCTCATTCTATCTTAGGGATGCTATGATTATGTCATACTGTTCATTGACATCATTTACCGTGCCATTCTACCTTAGGGATGCTATGATCATGTCATACTGTTCATTTACCAATCATGACATAGCCACTATGTATCAGGGGCAAAATCTGAACCCTGATCTAATTGACTAGAAGGCTGGGCCCACTATCCATTATATATGCCAACTTGCCTCTCTGGGTTGCATTAATTGAATTTTGACTTATTAAATGCAACCTGGCATTAGTTATAATTTGAATAAATTAAATTTATATATTATTTATTTATTTGAATAAATTAAATTTCACATTATAAAATTCTAAGTCTCATTAATTTTAACCTAGCTATGCACTAGGAATGTAGGTGATCAAAGAAAGAAGAAAAGGATCCATATATACAAAATATTTACAACAATCCTTTTTTGTAAATACCACAGAACAGAAAACTACAATGGCCCCTTTTCCCCTAATAGCAAAGTACTGAAAACTAAGGGGTGCCCATCAGTTGAATAATGACTCAACACTATGGGATATAAATGTAATGGAATACTAATCTGTTAGTAAAACATGAGAAGACTTGTGCAAACTGATCCAAAGCAAAATAAGCAGAATTAGGAGAAGAGTAAATATATATATATATATAATGACAACACTATGAAAACAAATAAATTGGATTTGGATAGTGTGGAAAATTCTTTTGTTTGATCATCTAAATTTTTATGCATATGATTTTGTTTTTATTTTTCTAATAGGAGGGGAGAATTTTCAAATTATCTGTTAATTTTAATTGTTCACTAAAAAAACTTTTCCTCAAAATGCAGGTAAAAGATATCAATAATTTTTTTTAAAAAAATATGCTCAGGGCTGTGCTTCAGAGTTAATGTTTAAGCTCACTACACAATTTCATTTGTACAATAAAAACATAAACATCAGTAATGAAATTCAAAGTAAAACACAAATTAGGAAACTTTTGCACATAAAAACAAGGATAAAAATTGTTGGGGAAAAGTTAAAATTATTCAATTCAGAGAAAAGATTAAAAGGAGACACAAAGAAAGATTGCTGCCAGGCACCAGGACATATGTAAGGGATAGTGAGCCCAGCCTTTGACACACAGTAGCTAGGTCATGAGGGGTAAATCACTTATAAACTCATCCCTCCTCCCAAAAAATGTCTCTAAAACTATAAATTACAGATGAATTTCCAAAATGCATTACTGGAACGGATTTTCCATACCAGGAGCCACCTATACTAATGAAGATACAATAAAATGAAGTGAGGATAGGAATACAACAAGGGTGTCCTATAAAGATTAGAAGAAAGTTGCCCTAATGGATATATGAGGAATTAGTCAACTAAATGTATGAACACATTCACCCACACCTGCAGTTAGAACTGGAAATTAAAAGAAGAGACAAAGAAATGAGAGAAAGACAAAGTCCCAATCTCTCACCTTAGCTACTTCCTATTGACTATTGGACATATCCAAAATGGATGTCCCCAAAGTCAACATGTCCAAAATAGATCTAATTAATCTTTCTCCTTAAACCCTCTTGTCTTCCTACTTCCTCATTCCTGTTGATCACAATCCTTCTAGTCACATCCTGACAAATCTTTGTCATTCCCAATGCTTCTCTCTGCCCTGATATCCTATGAATTGCCAAGTCTTGTCAATTTCCATTTCCCCAACATCACTTGTATCTGTCCCCTTTTCTCCACTCAACGGAGCTACCACTGTAGTTCCGGCCCTCATCACCTTTTGCCTAAACTACTGTAATAGTCTCCTGTTGCCCTAAGTAGCACTTTTTACAAAAAAAAAAAAAAAAGGAAACCAAGTAAATATCTTTTGATTAGAAAATGGCTAAGAAAATTGTGGCACTTAAATAAAACTGAATATCATTGTGCTGTAAGAAGCAATGAGCATGATTAATATAAAGAACAGAAAAACTTACATGAGGTGATGCAAAATTAAGTTTTAAAAAGCCAGGAAAACAATATATACAACGAATACAACAATGTAAACAGCCAGAACAATCACTACAAACAAAACTATGTGTCACAAAATTCATAAAGAAAAAAGCTTGGCCTCTAAGCAACAGAAGACAACTCCCTCTGTTACTTTACAGAGGTCAGGAGCCATGCCATGTAGAACACAGCACACAATAGCAAATTTTCTTCAATACATTCTTTAGTTTTAAAATTTTCTCTTCTTTTTCTTTCTTTCTTTCTTTAAAAATTCTTTTGTTATAAGGGATGGTCCTCACAGAGGTAGAAGGGAGACAGATTCAGGGGAAAACATGGCAACGTAAAAACAAAAGTTATCAATATTTTTTAAATAATCCCTCACCCTTTAGTCTCTCACCCCAACAAACTATCCTCCACACAGATGTCAAGTTGATATTACTACAATGCAAACCTCATTATGTCACTCACTCACTATTCAGGAAGTTTCCATGGCTCCTTATTGACTCTAGGATCAAATATGACCTCCTATGTTTGGTTTTTAAAGTCCAGTCTGACTTGTTACATATTACTCTTCTTCATGGACTATACGTTTCAGCCAAACTGGCATCCTTGGCGTACATACCTAACATTCCATCTCATTTCAGGCCTTTGGAGATTGTCCCCCTATACCTAGAGTACATTCTCTTCTCACCTCTGCCTCCCAGAATCCATGGCTTCCTTCCAATCTCAGACCAGTACACTTCCTACAGGAAACCTATCCTGATCCTCCAGTTAATTATTAGTGTCCTCCTCCTAGTAATTACTTCGTAAATATTTTCTAAGACCAGGGATTATCTTTTTTTTGGGGGGGGGGGGGGCTTTTAGGTTCCCAATGACTGGCATATAAGCAGTTAGTAAATGTTTGTCGAATGAAGTAATAAATCAATACCTAACCAAGTAAACTTTCCCACTAGAATTATTACACTTCAATATGAAGATCTCCACGCCATTATCTAAGCCTATGAAAATGGTAGCCATGGAAGACTGAATTTATAACACCACAGTCTCCCTAGAGTTAATATCACAGTCATAAGGAGAGAACTGGTGAAGGTCACTGCAAATTACCCAGCTGACAACAATTGCTGTCTCAGTATGGACGGACTCCTAGACTTGCAGTGGAGAAAAACTGGGTTCAAATACTTAGTCACTTACTAGTGATGCTGGGCAAGTCACTGGGGTTCTAGCCTCGACTTCTTTATCTGTAAAAAGGAGATAATAATACTAGCATCTATCGCATAGGGTTGCTATATGGAAGACTGTTATAAGGAAAAGAGATAATATGTGCAAAGCACTTTCCAAACTTTAAGCACCACATAAATATTAGCTACTATACTCTGTGGTCAAGTGCTTACAACTTCTGACAGCGATAGCCCAGAACATTGGCCTCTTCTCTGCATAGTAGATGACCCTATACTTTGAGATGAAATTCCAAATTTGGCTTTGCTCTTCTTTAGAATAAAACTAGGGTACCCTCCACTATTAAGGGCTGAATGCTATAGTCACATAGCCCACCAGATAGTACAGTCTAAGATCAAGGTGCATAGCTCTCTCTCTTCAGGCACAGGGCTCAGAACTTAGCATAACTGGTCTTTCTATATTCCTTCTGTCATTTCCAGACAATAAAACTAATGAAATACGGAATGAATTACTAAAGGAATAATTTAGGAAGCTAACTGAAAACATTTCTTTATAAGATAGCTAAGTCCACCTCCAAGATACTCCATATTGCATTAAACTTGAGGCCTCTTTATCTCTTAATGACAGTTCAGATATACAACTATAGGATAGACAGAATGGATAAGAATAATCCTCAGAGAACTTTATGTCCTACAGGCAAAACAATTTGCCAATTTTTTGCTAATCCTTCCACTGATATTTTTCTCCCCTTCTATTCCCTGTCTCTGAATGCTGTCCCTAGTAGACCCAGACCTCACACTCCTGGGAACAAGCTACTCTTCACTGTCCTGACGCCAAGTGCAAAAAAGGGCTGGACCTAACTAAGTGAAACTCTGGCTTATATGAATTACTAGCTCACTTAATATTAAATTCAAAAAAATCTGAGCTAGGGATGTAGGAAGAAGAACCATCTGTTTGATGCGTGTTTCATATTATTCCAACTTTAGACTTTAAGAAAGAAAAGATGATGCAGTAGGAGAAAAGTACATCCCCCAGAGGAGGTAAACTAACCCCCTGAGGTCAACGCCCCAGGGAAAAAAGAAAAGAATGGGTGTATGTGGAAGGAAAATTTCCATCTTTGTACCTGTGATCAGCTAAAGAAAAGAAGGATATGTTCTTGAAACCGCCACTCCAGGATTCATGGTTTAAATGGATTTACTTTGTGTTCTATGTTACTGTCATACTATGAAGCTGAACAGTTGGCAAAGAAAATTTGCATGCCCAGCTGTCTTAAGGGAAAGCCAGTCTGTTGAGGGATGGAGTACAATAGTTTGAAAAAAACTGATTTTCTGGACAGAGACTCCCCTGTGACAGGCTGTCTCTGTTGTGGATGCCCCTTCTCCTGCCTGGTACTTCCTCCCTCCCTCCTGCTCTGCCCCTTTTCTGGAAACCCACATAGCTAGGATCTTCTGTGATTGGAACCTTGTAAGCTATGAAATTCTAGCTTCCCAATGCACTGGTGCCTCCCTGATCATGGTCTCACAAGTAGGAAACCAATCACAAGAGCTTAATAAAGACAATATGCTTCCCTGGGGAAAAAAAAAAACTTTTTCTTCCTCATTCCTTAACGACCCTGTTTTCTGAGAGCATTCAGGTACCCCGCAAAAACCAAGAAAGATCCACAAGAGCCTAAAATGGATATTAGCTAGGCAAAGGCTCCTCCAAATTCCTCCTGAATTATAAATGTATCCTACCTTTCTGGAGAATAAACTGCATTCTTGTTTCTCAGCAGACTATGATCTCAGTATGCTTTACCACTGTCTCTTGTCCCAAGTGTTTCAAGTTAAGCCACAAGGCATTCCCTTTTGTGAGTAAAGATATGCCAAAACAGAAATTAACAAATAATAGTAGTATCACTGTTCAGTGTGTTTTTTGTATAAAAATCTTTAAGTCCAAAAAAGGAAATACAACAGATTAACGCATCAACTAACTTAAGATTTTTATTTATTTAATTTATTTAATATATTTAGTTTTCACCACTGATTTTCATAAGAATTTGAATTACAAATTTTCTCCCCATTTCTACCCTCCCCCCCACTCCAAGATGGCATATATTCTGGTTGCCCTGTTCCCCAGTCAGCCCTCCCTTCTGTCACCCCATTCCCCTTCCATCCCCTTTTCCCTTACTTTCCTCTGGGCAAGATAAATTTCTACGCCCCATTTCCTGTGTATCTTATTTCCTAGTTGCATGCAAAAACTTTTTTTTTTGTTTTTGAACATCTGTTTTTAAAACTTTGAGTTCCAAATTTTCTCCCCTCTTTCCTCCACACCCACCTTCCCTAAGAAGGCAAACAATTCAACATAGGCCACATATGTATCATTATGTAAAACCCTTCCACAATACTCATGTTGTGAAAGACTAACTATATTTTGCTCCTTCCTAACCTATCCCCCTTTGTTCAATTTTCTCCCTTGACTCTGTCCCTTTTTGGAAGTGTTTGGTTTTGATTACCTCTTCCCCCTATCTGCCCTCCCTTCTATCAGCCCCCCTTTTTTATCTTTTTCCTCCTTTCCTGTGGGGTAAGATACCCAATTGAGTGTGTATGGTATTACCTCCTCAGGTCAAATCTGATGAAAGCAAGATTCACTCATTCCCCCTCACCTGCCCCCTCTTCCCTTCCTACAGAACTGCTTTTTCTTGCCACTTTTATGCAAGATAATTTACCCCATTCTATCTCTCTCTTTCTCCCTCTCTCAATATATTCCTCTCTCATCCCTTAATTTTTTTTTTAGATATCATCCCTTCCTATTCAACTCACCCTGTGCCCTCTATATATATACACATACATACACACACACACATATACGTATATATATACACACACAAGTGTACACACACACGCACACATGTATATTCCCTTCAGCTACCCTAATACTGAGATCTTATGAATCATACACATCATTTTTCCTTGTAGGAATATAAACAAAACAGTTCAACTTTAGTAAGTCCATTATGATTTCTCTTTCTTTGTTTACCTTTTCATGCTTCTCTTGATTCTTGTGTTTGAAAGTTAAATTTTCTATTCAGCTCTGGTCTTTTCACTGAGAAAGATTGAAAGTCATCTATTTTATTGAAAATCCATATTTTGCCTTGGAGCATGATACTCGAGTTTGGCTGGGTAGATGATTCTTGGTTTTAATCCTAGCTCCATTGACCTCTGAATGTCATATTCCAAGCCCTTCGATCCCTTAATGTAGAAGCTGCTAGATCTTGGGTTATTCTGATTGTGTTTCCACAATACTCAAAATTGTTTCTTTCTGGCTGCTTACAGTATTTTCTCCTTGATCTGGGAGCTCTGGAATTTGGCAACAATATTCCTAGGAGTTTTCTTTTGGGGATCTTTTTCAGGAGGTGATCGGTGGATTCTTTCAATTTCTACTTTATCCTCTGGCTCTAGAATATCAGGGCAGTTCTCCTTGAGAATTTCTTGAAAGATGATATCTAGGCTCTTTTTTTGATCATGGCTTTCAGGTAGTCCAATCATTTTTAAGTTATCTCTCTTGGATCTATTTTCCAGGTCAGTGGTTTTTCCAATGAGTTA
>CM053623.1:75058113-75120215 GCA_028646595.1 Phalanger gymnotis | reverse complement strand
CGGCTCACTTATTCAGGGCGCTAGGGCCTGTTCCGCCTGGCTCCTCGTCTGGTTGGTCCTGCCACTGCCCACACTGGGCTCCGCTCCTTTCCACTCCTAGCTCTGTGCACGAAACACTTCACCCAGCTACCATCCAGGCTGTCCTGGGCTGGAACCCTGCTTCCCTCTGCTATTTTGTGGGTTCTGCAGTTCTAGAATTTGTTCAGAGCCATTTTTATAGGTTTTTGGAGGGACCTGGTGGGGAGCTCACACAAGTCTGTGTTGTTAAGCAAAATGGTCTCCTTAGCACTTAGTTCAACAAGTGCCTTTGAAGAGTTTGTCTTTTATTTGCTTTGAGTAATTCAGCTATTTCACTGAATCCTGCTAAGTGCTAAGCCACAGGCCCAAACCCCTATTAGGTGTAACATTAACATTATTATGTAATAGTAATTAAGGTGGGACATTTTGCTTTTCTTCTCTTAAGTGCCTTTAATGATTCTGGGGCAGATAAGGTGGGATCTTTTTGTCTTGGAGTATTTCTCAGCACTGAGACAAGTAGGAGTCATTGATTTGTATATGATGTGATCCTGGGGATGGAGAACTTTCCCAGACTCAGCCTGGGTGAGGTCAAAGCCTTCAGGGCTCCAAAAAAACTGGATATAACTGGGGAGAGCTTGGCATTTGACTTTTGGGGCCACACTCATGGAAGGAGTGTTGAGACTCTGGGCAAGCTGCAAACTGCCCCCCAGCTTTGAAACCCAGATGTTGGTACTGGTAACTATGAATCGTATTGAGTCTGTTGATGTTTGTAATTTGTTTGTATTTTGTTCTGAAGTTCAGGGTGCTGGCTTTTTCCCCTGAACTAAGTGAATGATATTTGCGTGCTGAATTAAAGTAAGCTTGCCAACCCCTTAACCTTGCTCTCCTTATTAAGGCAGATTAAAAGAACCTGGGCTTTCTGGCTGTCCGGCAGCTTTCTGGGTGCTGGCTGTGGGTGAATCTGGACCCCCCACAGAAGCTGCTGGCCAGACTGTGGAAACAAAGTCCCTACTTTCCAGCCTCCATCTTAGCTCCACCCCACCACTTAAGATTTTTTAAGCATAGATAATGAACGAAAGGGCAAATGAAGGAGGATGAATAAAAAATCATGGCATAGTTTCCTACCGTCAGGAGAGCTAAAGTTCAGAATGTAGTGAGCTTGGCAAGGGATATTAAGGACAACAAAATGGAGAGGGGAATATTAGTTATATTGCAGGGAAAAGGATCAAAGGGATAAAACTACTAATTGAGGTAGACAAGATACCGACAACAGAAGACAGTGAGAAGGCAAAATGGTCTAATTCTTATGTGTGTCTGTTTTCTCTAACAAGAAAAAAATGACCTTAAGACTGGAAAGGACAAAATAAGAATAACTAACAGGAAGCTGAAGGCCAAAATAAATAAGGGTATTAGCAAAAAGGACAAATAACCCTTGAGAAGTCCTGATAAATAATATCTTCCTATGGTCCTGAAAAGAATCTGACAAATCTGACTGCCGAAAAAAAGATAGATGATCTCTCTAAGACTAAGGAGAACGAGAAAGATGCCACAGGACTGGAGATGGCAAAGGTCACAATTTTCAAAAAAGGGGATTAAATGGATTCTATACTGTCTACAGGCCAATGAACTTGACTTTTATTCCTGGCAAAATTCTGGACTACATTATTATTATGAAGATGCTCCATGAACATCTAAAAAGGGAGCATTTCTTGAATGAAAGAAAGTAATTAGGCTGATTTAACTTTACCATTGCACTTTAGATTCTGAGCATTTCTTGAACTCTTCTGTTAAACTTTGTAAATTTCAGTAATAAAAGCCTTCTCATTGTCAACTGGGGCTTACTATTTATTAAGTGGAAAAGGTTTCACTGAAGTAGAATTACTATCAACAGTAGCAGGACACCCTTTGTTTATCTCTCTATAGTTAAAAACTGTTATTCAAACCAATAGTCGATAAACATTTATTAAGTGCCTACTATGTGCCAGCCACTTTTCTAAGCGCTAAGGATAAAAATATGAAAAATGAAAAACAGTACCTGCCTTCAAGGAACTTACAAGGGAGAAAGACAATGCACAAAAGGAAGCTGAAAGGAGTGAGGAAGAGATGGTAAGAGAGGTATAGTCGAGAAGCCCAAAAGTAGTGAGAAATGAGATGTCTGAGTTGAGCTCTCTCCTTAAATGCAGGCTTGCAGTTCATAGCCCCATTCCCCACTCCTCCAATTAGAGAGGGAGTAAGGAGGTGGAGACCCAAGGCTGATGAGATCCTACAGGATAATGAGGTTTCCTGATTGATGGAGAAGCCAGTCAGGGAAGTCCCAAAGTAGTATGGCCACATGAGAAATAAGGATACTGCTACAACCCACACAGATGCAAAGCTTTTGCACTGCACAACTCTTCTCACATTTATATAGTCCTAATTAAGACAGGCTGTACCGTATTATTACCATTTTACAATTCAGGAAGCTAAGTAATGTGGCTGCAGTCCCCCACTTTTAAAGACTGAAGCCAAGTATACCTGAGTTCAAATCCAGACTCAGAAACTTCCTAGCCATGTGACCCTGGGCAAGCTACTTAACTTCTCTCTGCCTGTTTCCTCAACTGTAAAATGGGAATAATAACAACACCCACCTCTTACAGAGTTGTTTTAAGGACCAGAACATAATATTTGTAAAGCACAATGCCCAAACAATGACAAAAGGACATGGCAGTCTGGATTTCACGTTAATTTTCACTAATTCACCTTAAAATAAGGACTCCAAGAAAATTATGAAAACCAAAAGGGTTTTTAGTTTTGTTGTCAAAACGCCATTCAGAGGAAAAAGGAGGGAAGGCAGGGGTCAGCTGTCCCACCTGGCTAGTTGATACATTAACTATGAGAACAAAAGCAGAACTATTCAACTATTTTGTTTCTGTCCTCTCTAATAGAGACAGTGATCTTAAAATCAGAAATGGTAAAGCACTCATAAATAAAAGGGAACTGCAGAAATAAAGGTGTGGGGCTAGAGTTGGTAGGTAGTAATAGAAAATAAAAAGAAAAGAAAGCCAGACTTGAACATAAGCCTTCCTGCTCCTAAGACCAGCTGTCTTATCCACCATGTCATCCTGCTTCTCAAATTTAACTTTAAAAACTACAAGGAAATAAAAGATCAGTTTCATATACAATCCTCTTTTTCTGTTTTTTGTTTACTTAAATGTTCACATGTTGATGTTTGTCAAATTAACAAAAATACAATTTAAAAAATTTTACATTGCAGTTGGAGGACAAGATAGGACAGATGAGGATACAATAAAAAAGTATCTAGTTATTTTAAATCAGTTCACATGAAGTGAATTCATTTCCAGAGCACTGAAAGTACTTGCAAAGTACTTGCAGCTTTGAACACAGAAATACTTCCTGCAATTTTTGAGACCTCATACAGAACAGGAGAGATACCTTAAGACTAAAGACAATCAAACTGTCCCAACTTCTTAAAAAGAGGGAGGGGAGAAGAATGTGATACATTTTGTAAACAGAGTCTTGTGAGCTTGACATCAGGCTCCATCTTTGGTCTTGCCCTTTTCAACATCTTTAATAGTAAGTTAGATCGAAAACATTAAAAGCATGCTCAACAAACCTGTGTGTAACATGAAGAGATGGTTAATACACTGACTAACAAAATTAAAGATGATAAAGATTTTGATAGTAATCACAGCCAAAATTTAAAAGACAAAATTAATAAAGGCAGAAGTAAAAACCTGCACTTAGATGCAAAGCTAACTAACCTTGACAAACTGGAACCTCTTTGAGCCTATTTTCTACGCTGGAAAATGAAGAGATTGGCCATGTAAAGGAGGAATTAGATTTATTCTAAATAATTCCACAGGACAAAACTAGGGGCCAATGAGTTAAAGTCAATTTTTAAAAAGCAGATTTAAACTAAATATGATGATGAATTTGCCAACAATTAAACAAGTTAAAAAATGGAATGAGTTTCTTTATTAAATAGTGAGTTTCCCACTACAGAAAGTATTAAAGAAAAGGTTGTTGGTGATACTGTACAGTAGTTCTTAACCTGAATTCTCTGAACTTGGATTTCTTTAAACAGGTATTTCAATATAACTGGCTTTCTTTGTAATCCTACGTATTTTATTTTATGCATTTAAAACATGAGAAGGAGTCTATCAGTTTCACCAGACTGCCAAAGTAGTCTGTGACACTCACACAAAGAATGGTGCATTGCAGGACTTGGAGTCTGCCAAATTCAAGTCTGAATCTCGACTAAGACACTTACTAGCTGGAGACTCTTCTGTTTTCTCACGTAAATTGTGGAGCGCTGACCTCCTAGGGTTGTGGTGAGAATCAAGTGAGATATACATCAAGTATTTTACAAACCTTAGAGAGCTAAATAAAATATCACAACTTCTTTGGTTTTTCCTAGTACAAATTCTAGAATCTTAACACTATCCAGGAGACATCTCCAATCTCTCAAGCTAATTTGTAGTCCTTTTGCAACCACAAGCCACCAGAAGACTGCTAAGAGTAGTAGACAGAATACTGGACTTGAAGGCAAGAAAATCTTTGTTCAGATCTTATCTCAGAAACCTACTAGCTGGGTGACTGAGCAAGTCATACCCTTCTGGGTATAGGTCTTGGCTTCTTTATCTGCAAAAGAAGGGAACTGGATTCTAGAACCCCAAAGGTCACCTTTCAGCTCCCAATCCATGATCCTATAATTGATATTAAAAAATACTTTATACCTTTCATCCAACAAATACATAAATAAATCTTTAAGGAGAAACAAAAACTAATATAAATTTAAATATGCAATTTGAATTTGTTCTAAGGAATTCATAAGCCATTCTCTCTCATATTCTTACTAGGTTAAATTTATGAAATGAAATACTTTGTGCACCAAACTCAACTGAAGTAAATCATATTTAATATTTTACCTAGCTTTATAGCTCATGATTTTAACTATAAATAATAGAGAAGTATGGTATGGTAGGCAAAGAGATGGATGACTTGGGGCCTGGAAGACCAGTTTCACCTCTGACATGTACTGGTTACATGACCCTGATGGTATCTTACGTAACTCCTTAAGATTATTAAATTGTAGAAAAAATGCCAAAACTACATTAATAGAATAATATTCATTATCAGGAAGGAACTCTTTAAAGAGAAGAAGTCACAGGTCTAGGTTTTACCCCTAAAATAATTATATTTTATAATGAAAACTTAGATCAATTTATCATAAATATTTTTTACTTTTAAAATGTGTTTCCTTTAACAAGGATTTCATTGTATTTTTCAATCTCTTTATTCCTTGGAATTTGCCTAGAAAGTTATGTACTAATTATACAAGATTTTTTTTGATAAGTCAGGAACATGTGCTCAATTACAATTTAATACCAAAGAACTATAAATTTGCCCATTTCGCCATGACATATCTAAAATTAAAAGTCATTTAACTACTGGACAAATAAGAACAAAATAAACAGGTTATATTCTAGCGTTCTAAATCATTATAAGGAAAATTAGGGAGAGCGTACAGAGGGTGTGCTTGGAGAGCAGAGAATCCTAATAGGATATAAACTGCTTGAGGAAAACAACCACTTCATTTATGCTATTGTGTTCTTAGCACCTCATGGCAGAATGGGACTATAATGAACATTTGTCAAATTTGAATCACTGACACTTACCCCTGAACAGGAATCAGAAGACTCTGATTCCAGTTCCAGCTCGGCTACTGACTTGCTGTGGGACCTTGGTAGTCACTTCACCTCTCTGGGTCTCAATTTCCTCATCTGTAAAACAAGGAGTTTGGATTAGATGGTCTTTCAGGTCCCTCCAAGCTCTTGTGTTCTACCATTCTGCCATAAGCTGCCTTGTCTGTAATTACTTTTGTCCTGTTACTACAAGGTTCCATGTCCATATGTAGTAAAATACAAAAACGGCGTAAGCTCAAGTCCTGATGCCATCAGAAATTTCTACTTGTGGGATCTGGGCAAGTTACTTAATTTCTTAGAGTATCAGTTTCTCTAGGTGCAAAATAAATAGTAAGACACAACCAATAGTTAGATATAAGGACCAGAATCAACAAATGTAAAGCATATTTTAAACCACAAAGCATCATATCTTTGCACGTGACATACTTTTGTCTTTTACCTGTAGCAATCCTAGGTCCTCTACTACGTTTCATCAGTTCACTTCCTTGGAAAATTCACGTATTCTTATGGCTTCAACTCTCACCTGTACATAAATGACTCCTAAACTTCTGAGAGTCTCTTATTTTTAGAAGTGTACAAAGTATCTTCATCTAAAGGAAACCTAATGTGACGAAATTTCTTAACTATACCCCATAAATCAACATCTGTCTGGATCTAACCCCAATCTCATTTTCCACTGGATCCATTTATTCTTCTTCTAAATTTTGACCCACTCACTTCCTTTGCATTTCCAAAGACACCACCATAGTTCAGGTTTTCATCAGTTCATATCCCACTAGAGTTAGTCTCTCACCACACTGGTCTATCCCAACTCTAGTCGATCTTCCCCCTACTTACAAATATTCAAGCAATATTTTCCTATGCCCCGCTGTAGAATTTCCAGTGGCATCTACTCTGTTCCTTTCTCTCTACTTCACCCCCATACTCTGGCACTGCCACAAGGCAGATGAGGGGTGGGATCTCTTGTATTTAGGAGAAATATAAAATCATAGGTGCTCAGTGCAGTCATGGGACAAGGTGGTGGCAAAATCATACTATAAGTCAAGAAAAACTGATTGGTGGCACAGGAACCCAGGTCTTGGCACTAGAAGGACTCAGTGGTAGTAATGTCTGAAGAAGAAAACAAAGTGAGTAGTTAGGTTTGTTAGTCATGAAGCTGAATGCATTAGCAATATCTAAAAGGGACCCTGGATCAGAACTAGAAGCACACTCAAGTCCCAAGGAATAAGCAGCAAGTCAAGTCTGTGAGTCAGGAATCAAAATTCAGTACTGAATGAGCAAGACTGTTGAGATAGTCCAAGTAAATTAAAATTTGCTGCACTAGATAATAGAATTTTTAATCCTGGCCTTAGCTGAACTCTACCTTTTAACTTCTCTTGAATTCCCATACAAACCACAAGGCAGTGGATAACTCCCTACTACTGGCTATCATATTAAATCTAAACATTTCCTAGCCCTCCAGCAACTCCCTTCCCAGGGTTTTGTCCTTCCAAATTCAACTCATTATTAACCAATAAAGCCCTTATGGTATTATCTCTTACACATCTCACTTGCTCCCCCTTTTTAGCCTTTTCTCCTATCATTCCTACTACCAGAAATATTGCTGCTGCTGCTGCTGTTGTTCAGTCATTTCAGTCACATTTAACTCTTCATGACCCCATTTGGGGCTTTCTGAAGTAGTTTGCCATTTCCTTCTCCTGTTCATTTTATAGATAAGGAAACTGAGGCAAACAGGGTAAAGTGACTTGCTCAAGGTCACACAGCTAGTAAGTGTCTAAGGCCACATTTGACCTCAGGAAGATGAGTATTCCTGACTTCAGGTCTAGCACTCTTTATCTTTTGTGCCACCTCTCCCTCCAATCTGGTCTCGTATCCAGTCTATCTGTGTTCAATACTTTCACAGCTCAGCTCAAAATTCACTTCTTCAAAGACCCTGCCAACAATAATTCCAAGTAATAACAATTGCTCCCATTACTTCACATCTCTTCCACCTAGATCTCTTGGAACTTATTAAATATTGTTTTCTAATTGGTCTCCAGTGTCTGTTTTTAAAATAATTATGAACTTAATTTTAAACAATGACATCACCAATTAAACGTGTATTTACAAACCAATTAAACTTTAAAAGCCTTTAAATACACAGAGCTCTTACATCTTACCACCTACTGATTCCCTCTGTCTTCTATTGATTATCTATTCAATACTTTATTTTTATCCATTTTTTCTTTTTACATAGTAATGATCAATATGTCAGTTCTTTCTTCACATTTTTTCACATCTTCTCACATTTCATTTATTCACTGGTTCACAAACATTACTAAGTATCAGCTAGGAAAGGTGCAATGCTAGGATCGGGAGATACAAATATAGAAGCTTATACTTGCTCTACCAGGAGAACATAATATATACACATGTAATACAACAATTCACATTATGTCCCCCCAGACAAGTATCTCAAGTTCAAGGTACTCTGTAAGTCTTTTTCTGCTGAAAGCCATAGCTCATGAATCTCCACCAACATATTTACATTTATTAGTCAACTAGAGAACACAATGCAAAATTCAGAGCAAATGACATGGTATAGCAAAAAAAGCAGCAATAAGAAGACGGAGGAATAAAGTAGGAAATTACCTGGCTCTCCCAAATTTCCCCCACAAACAATTTAAATGTCTCAAAGTGAACTTTAGAGTGGTAGAAATAATTAGAAATCAGAGTACAGCAACCGTCTAGCCTAAGACAACTTGGGAGATCATTAGGAAAGACCTGACATCCCAGGGTTGTGGTCTAGTTTAACTGAAGTGTAGATACCTCCTGGCAGATACCACTGAATCAATAACAAGCTCTGGGAATGTAGCTGTGGAGGTGGCAGCCTCAGCTTCAGGAACTTTCTCAGGGACAGTCTAGGGGGTCAGGCTACTTAACAGGAGAAGATTGCAGGGCCCCCCACTGGTTTTGGACATGGGGCCCAGGTGTACTGACCAGATGTGGTCCCAGGCACTTGCTATAGGAGCAAGTACAGGCTGGAGAGTGTGGTAGCAGGAGGGGCAGGGCTATGGTTATTCCCATACAGGCAAGCTGAGTCCCAGGTTTTGGTTCCAGGGCAGGGAGGTAAGCTGCTGAACTGCAGTGAGTAAGAGTAAGAGCATTTGTTCATGACAGCATGGATAGGGGCCTTGGTCACTGCTCAGGGATGGAGAGGAGTACCAGAGGTCAGGCCCCAGGAAAGAGCTCAGAAAGCAACAGCATGGAAAACCTTAAGACTGGGACCTTATTCCCTACACCTTGAGAACAGAGCCCAAATTTAACACAAAGTTAACAGCAAGAAATAAGCTGCTTTAAAAAAAAGTAAGCAAAAGAGAAAGAACCTAACTATAGACAGCTACTATGGTGATAGACAAAATCTGGGTTCAAACACGGAAGACAGTGAAATCAAAACAGGTACTTCTACTTCAAAGAAAAATGTAAAATGGTCACAAGCTCAGAAAGTATTCTTAGAAGAGCTTAAAAAGAACTTTAAAAATCAAATAAGAGACAGTGAGGAAAAATTAGGGAAAAAATAAGAATACAAGAAAATCAAGAAAATTATGAAAAGAAAATCAACCAATTGGAAAGAGAACCAATGCACAACTACTAATTATAATTTTGAATAGTAATGGGATGAATTCATCCATAAAACAGAAAGATAGCAGAATGGATTAAAAACCAAAATCCAACAATATATTGTTTATAAGACATTTGAAAATGAGAGATACATATAGCATAAATATGAAGGGCATGAATTTATTATGCCTCAGCTGATACAAAAAAAAAAATTGGAAAAGGAGTAGTAAGAAAAGAAGTAGCAGTAATGATCACAGGCAAAGTAAAGCTAAAATAGATTTAATTAAAAGACACAAACAGGGAGACTACATTGTAGTAAAAGGTCCCAGAGATAATGAAGTAATATCAATATTAAACCTATATGCACCAAATGCAATAGCATCCATATTTTTAAAGAAAAAGTTAAATGAATTACAGATGGAAATAGATAGGAAAACTATAATAGTGAGGGACTTTAACCTTCCCTTCTCAGAACTGGATAAATCTAACAAATAAATAAATAAAAAGGAAAAAAGTCAAGGAAATGAATAGAGTCTTAGATCAGCTTGATAAGAAATATCTGGAGAGAACTTAATAGGAATAGAAAGAAATATACCTTTTTCTCAACAGTACATGGGACCTTTACAAAAAGTGACTATATATTATGGCATAAAAACTTTGTAGTTAAATACAGAAAAGCAAGAATATTAAATGCATCCTTTTGAGATTATAATGCAATAAAAATTATATTTAATAAGAGACCATGGAAACACAGACTAAAAATTAAACAAGTCATAGAAATAATAATTTTATTAATGACAATGAGACAACATACCAAAACCTATGGAATGCCACAAAAGCAGCATTCAGAAAAAAAAATCTCTAAATATTTACATCAACAAAATAGAGAAAATACAAAACAATGAACTGGGTATGCAATTTAAAAAAATAGAAAAAGAACAAACTAAAATCCCCAGTTAAATATCAAATTTCAAATCCTAAAAATTAAAAAGTGAGTTTGGACTACCTGAAAAAGCCATGATCAAAAAAAGAGCCTAGGTATTATCAAGAAATTATCAAGGAAAACTGCCCTGATATTCTAGAACCAGAGGAGAAAATAGAAATTAAAAGAACATCATTCACCTCTTGAAAAAGATCTCAAAAGGAAAACTCCTAGGAATATTGTAGCCAAATTCCACAGTTCCTTGGTCAAGGAGAAAATATTACAAGCAACTAGAAAGAAACAATTTGAGTACTGTGGAAACACAATCAGGATAACACAAGATCTAGCAGTTTCTACATTAAGGGATCAAAGGGCTCAGAATATGACATTCCGGAGGTCAAAGGAGCTAGAATTAAAACCAAGAATCACCTACCCTGCAAAAACTAGTATAATACTTCAGGGAAAAAAATGGATTTTAAATGAAATAGAGGACTTTCATGCATTCTTGATGAAAAAACCAAGCTCTGGTTTTTTCATCAAGAATGCATGAAAGTCCTCTATTTCAGCTCGAACAGAAAATCTGACTTTCAAATACAAGAATCAAGAGAAGCATGAAAAGGTAAACAAGAAAGAGAAATAATAACGGACTTAATTAAAGTTGAACTGTTTATATTCCTACATGGAAAGATGATATTTCTAACTCATGAGACCTTTCTCAGTATTAGGGCAGTTGAAGGGAATATACATAGTTGAATATGAAGTAATGATATCTAAAAAATAAAATTAAGGGGTGAGAGGAATATATTGAGAAGAGAAAGGGAGAGATAGAATAGGGTAAATTATCTCACACAAAAGAGGCAAGAAAAAGCTGTTATAACGGAAGGGAAGAGGGGGTAGGTTAAAGGGAATGAGTGAATCTTGCTCTCATGGGATTTGGCTTAAGGAGGGAATAACATACACACTCAATTGGGTATCTTACCCTACAGGAAAGTAGGGGGTAAGGAGATAAGAGAGGGGGAATGATAGAAGAGAGGGAAGATTAGGGGAGGAGGTAATCAAAAGCAAATGTTTTTAAAAAGGGACAAGGTCAAAGGAAAAAAATGAATAAATGGAGGACAGGATAGGATGGAAGGAAATATAGTTAGTCTTTCACAACATGACTGTTATGGAAGTGTTTTGCATAACGACACATGTATAACCTATATTGAATTGCATGCATTCTCAAGGAGGGTGGGTGGGGAGGGAAGAAGGGAGAGAGTTTGGAACTCAACGTTCTAAAAGCAAATGTTAAAAACTGTTTTTACATGCAACTGGGAAATAAGATATACAGGTAATGGGATATAGAAATCTATCTTGCCCTATAAGAAAGTAAGGGGGAAGGGGATAAGGGTGGGGAGGGGTATGATAGAAGGGAAGGCAGACTAGGGAAAGAGGCAATCAGAATACATGCCATCTTGCGGTGGGGGAGACGGGAGAGATGGAGAGAAAATTTCTAACTTGAAATCCTGTAGAAATGAATGTAGAAAACTAAAAATAAATAAATTGATCTTCAAAAAAGTGAGATTAATAAAACTGAATGTAAGAAAATCATTGAATAAATAAAATTCGAAGTTGGTTTTATGAAAAAAAACAATAAACTATTGGTTAGGTGACTATAAATAGGTGACTACATCACTAACAAAAATGAAATCAAAGTAATTATTAGGAGCTATTTTGCACAATTACATGCCAATAAATTTAACAATTTAAGTAAAATGGAAGAATAGTCACAAAAATATAAACTGCCTAGATTAACAGAAGAGGAAATAGAATATCTAAATAAACTATTTTAGAAAAAGAAATTGAACTGGCCATAAATGAACTTCCTAAGAAAAAAGCATATGGACCTGAAGGATTTGCAAGTGATTCTACCAAACATTTAAAGATCAACTAATTCCAATATTAAATAAGTTATTTGGAATAGGCAAAGGAATCCAACCAAACTTTTATAAAACAAATATTGTGCTGATACTAAACCAGGAAGGGCAAAAACAGAGAAAAAAAATTATAGACCAATGAATATGGATGCAAAAATCCTAAATAAAATATTAGCTAGGAGACTACAACAATATAACACAAACATTATACACTGTGACCAAAGTGGGCTTTATATCAGGAATGCAGGAATGGTTTAACACAAGGAATACTATTAAAGCTTTTGACAAAATACAATATTCATTCCTATTAAAAACACTCAAAAGCATAGGCATAAGTTGATTTTTCCTTAAAATAAGAAGCATTAGCAAACATTATTTGTAATGAGGATAATCTAGAAGTCTTCCTAATAAGATCAGGAGTAAAATAAGGATGCTCATTGTCATCAATATCATTTAATATTGTATTAGAAATGCTAGAAAGAGAAAAAAAAGAAATTGAAAGAATGAGAATGGACACAAGGTAATAAAACTATCTCTTTTTGAAGACAACATGGTGATATGCCTGGAAAATCCTAGAGATTCCATTAAAAAAAGGTAGATGAAACAATAATTTTAGCAAAGTAGCAGGATATAAAACAAACCTATCAGATTGGCTAAAATGGTAGAAGAGGAAAATGACAAATGTTAGAGGGGATGTGGAAAATTTAGGACACTAACACAATGTTCATAGAACTGTGAAGTGATCCAACCATTTTGGAGAGCAATCTGGAATTATGCCCAGAGTATTAAAAAACTGTGTATACTCTTGGACCCAGAAATACCACTATTAGGTCTGTTTCCCAAGGTAATCAGGGAAAAAGAAAAAGAACTTATTTGTTCTAAAATATTTATAACAGCTTTAAAGTAGTGGCAAAGAACTAGAATTAGAAATTGGGGATTGGCTAAACAAGTTGCGGTATATGATTGTGATGGAATACTACTGTGCTATAAGAAATGATGAGCAGGATGATTTTAGAAAAACATGGAAAGATACATTAAATAATAGAGAGCAAAATGAGCCAGAACCAAGAGAACACTGTATACAGTAACAGCAATATTGTTGGAAGAAAAACTCTGAACAACTAAGTTATTCTATTATAAATACCAAAATCAACTACAAAGGATCTACAAAGGATAATGCTATCCACCTTCAGAGAAAGAACTGATAAAGAGAAGTGTGTATAGTATAGTTTTATACACACACACACACACACACACACACACACACACACACACACACACCCCTGTGTTGAATGATGGCCTTCTCTAGTGTGTGGTGGGGAGGGAGAAAAGGAGACAGTTTGAAACTTTAAATATTATTTTTTTAAATTTTAATTTAAAAAAAAGCAGCAATAAAACACTTCCCCTATAAACTTGGAACAAACTCTCCCACAAATACATATAAAATCTTTTTGGAAGAGTGGTCATACACAAGGAACATTCATGGAAGGGCACAAATGTATACAACTTCTATGGCTATGTCATAGTTCAGGAGGTTGAGCCTCTCCCTCAAGCTTAGGGTAGGCATTCCCTAGACCTCCCTATTTGTTCTGCCAGTTAAACTACACATATAATAAATCTTCATTCAAAAGGCTACCTTCCCAACAAATTGCCAGGGCTCTATGGGTCAGCAGTGACTCAATTTCCTTATTCCAAAACCTTTTCAGCTCTCCCATGCAGATAAATATGAGAAGGAATGGGGGAGGAACAAAGAGAAAATTAAGCCTCAGAGGCAAGATCTGGATAGGAGGTGGCTAAACTAAGCCTTGAATGGAGCTAAAAATTCCAAGAAACAGGTCAGAAAGGAAAGCATTACAAACATGAGGTATGCCTATGCAACAGCATGGAGGTATAAGATGGAACAGCATGTACCTAGGAATGGCAAGTATGCCAGTTTAGTTAGAATACAGAACATGTAACTAGAGAAATGTGAGATAAGCCTGAAAAAGTAAAGTGGAGCCCATCTGTGAAGGGCTTTAAATGCCAAACTAAAGCATTTGTATTTTATCCAAGAGGTAACTGGGATTGACCAAACCTTTTTAAGCAGGGAGAAAGACATCAATCAGCCTTGTGTTTTAGGCTATCAATTTGGCAGCTGCAAGAAGGAAGAATTGGAAAGAGAAGAGACTTTAGGCAATTAACAGACTACTACAAGAAGTGGCAAATGAGTGCATGAACTAGACAGGTAGCTGTATGATGAGAGAAAGGGGGACGATTTTGAGAACTGACAAGAACTGACTGATTATGATGAAAGAATAAAGAAAAGTCAAGAATGTCTGGAAGCTTGTGAACACTGGTGACTGAAAGGATGTAAGCATCCTTTACAGTAATGGAAGACTTAGGAAGAGAGATGGGTTTTAGGAGAATGATGTTCTATTTTGGAATTATTCATATTTGTGTTAATTTCATTACAGTATTCCACACAGTGACATGTCACAGTTTATACGACCATTCTCCAAATGTTGGACATTTAGAGTTTCCAGTTCTCATAATTAGAAATAAGGTTGCTATAAATATATCTGAATAAGCATTTGAGGGTTATCTACTATTGAGCCCCCTTGCCTTAGGGTCAAAAGACTATGCTTTCAAAGATCTGACCTTTTCCATTCCAAATTCCTGCCCTGCTCCTGCCATCCCCAGGTCCCCACTGTCCTGTCTCTACTTTTGCATTAGTATTCCCAAATTCTGAAATAGCACATAATAAACACTTAACAAAAGGCGTTTTATTCATTCATTCAATAGGCAGCTCTTTTGGTCTTGATGATATTCTTATGGTACATTCCTCAAAATGGAATTAATAGGTCAATAGAATGTAATAAGAACAACTCATATATATAGAACTGAATAGTACACGAAGTGCTTTCCTCACACAACCTTCTGAAACAAGTAACATATCTATTATTGTCCTCATCTTACAGATGAGGTAAGAAGTTAAGTGCCTTGTTCGTGGAAGTAAAGCAAATATGTCTGAGTTGGGATTCTAATCCAGGTCTCCCTCTGTGCACAAAGCACGTCACTCTTTTCATTATGCCACCTTAACCCTCAAAATAAGCACCTGAAATACAGAGACTGTTTCCTGTCTTTGTATCCCCCAACTACATGTTAAACACTGTACTTCACTTGCTCTCAAGTAGTTTACAACCACTGAGATATAGTGGGCATTTTAAAAAGTTATGTTGAATATGTTTTTTATAACACTATCAGCATGTACTATCAAACTGCTCTCTAAAAAGAGTATATCAATTCCACCAGCAAAGTAGGGCACATATGCAAATCAAAACAACTCTCCTGTCAGACTGGCTAACATGACAAAACAGGAAAATGATCAATTCTGGAGAGGATGTGGGAAAACTGGAACATTGTTAAATTGTTGGTGGAGCTGTGAACTGATTTAGCCATTCTGGAGAGCAATTTGGAACTATACCCAAAGGGTTATAAAAATGTGCATACCTTCTAGGGCTGTATCCCAAGGAGATCACAAGTGGGAAAGGGACCCGTACGTACAAAAAATATTTATAGCAGCTCTTTTTGTGGTAGCAAAGAATTGGAAATTACGGGGATGCCCATCAATTGGAGAATGGCTGAACAAGTTGTGGTATATGAATGTACTGGAATACTATTGTGCTGTAAGACATGGGGAACATACAAACTTCATAATAACCTGGAAAGACCTACATGATCTGATGCTGGGTGAGGAGAGCAGAACCAAGAGAATATTGTACACAACCACAGACATATTGCTTCTGTGATGAATAACTTTGATAGACTTAGCTCTTCTCAGCAATACAAGGTTCAAAGACAGCTCCAAAGGACTCATGATGGAAAGAGCTATATATATCCAGAGAAAGAATTATGGTGTCTGAATGCAGATTGAGGTAACCTATTTGCTCTCTTTTTTTTCTTCTTTTTTGATTTTGTTTCTTCTTTCTCATGGTTTATTCCATTGGTCATGATTCTTCTTCACAACTTCACTATTGTCTAAATAAATTTAATGCGAAGGTACATGCAGAATACATATCAGATTCCACGCTGTCATGGTGGGGAGGGGCGAGGGGAGGAAGGGGAGGAAAATTTGGAACTCAAAAACTTGTGGAACTGAGTGTTGTAAACTAAAAATAAAAAATCTAAAAAATTAAAAAAGAAAAAGAAAGTAGGGCATATAATCCCATTTATCTGACCCCCACACCGCAACAGTGATTTATCTTTTTTGCCAGTTCTGTGGACGTGAGGTAGTACCTCTAAGTTACTGGATACTTGCATATCCTGGATTATTAAGGAGGCTTAAGATTTTTTTTGAAAAATAAGCTCTCCTTCATATCCCTTAATGACTTTTCCAAGGTGGAATAAAAGTTTTCCTTGAATACTTGCAGCAGTTTTGTTGATAGATAGATAGATAGATAGATAGATAGATAGATAGATAGATAGATAGATAGATAGATAGATAGAGATAGAGATAGAGATATAGATATAGATATAGATATAGATATATTTGGAGTCAAATTCCTCTCTCTTATAGTTCCAGAGAAAAGAGAACTATGGGAAGATGGCAATGTGTTAAGACCCAAAAGAGCCTAAGTAAGCTAAATATACACAGAAAAACTCTAAAAAGGCACCAGATATATGAACATAATGGAATATTACTGCGCTATAAGAAATAGTGAGCAGACAGACTTCGGAAAAACCTGGACCATATGAACTGATGCTGAATGAAATGAGCAGAACCAGGAGAAAACTGTACACAGTAACATCCATATTGTGCAATGACTGACTTTGATAGACTTAGCTCTTCTCAGCAATGCAAGGCCCTAAGACAACTCCAAAAGCATTTGCATGATGGAAAATGCTATTCACATTCAGAGAAAGAACTCTGAAGTCTAAATGCCAATGGAAGTATACTATTTGCTCTCCTTTTCTTTTGTTGTTTTGTTTTTTGTTGTTTGTTCTTTCTTGTGGTTCCTTCCATTAGTTCTAATTCTTCTTTATATCATGACTAATGTGAAAATATGTCCAATATGCATGTATAAGGAAAGCCTATATCAGATTGCACGCCACCTAGGGGAGAGAGAAGAAGGGGATTTAAAACTCAAAATCTTATAGAAGTGAATGACGAAAACTAAAAATAAATAAATTTTATTTATGTTTTAAAGGCACTAGAATAAATAATGATAAAGAAAACCAAAGGAAATGCCTATAAAGCAAGCATCTCCCTCCAATCCTAGACTGCACAAAAAGAAAGTACTAGAATTCTGCAAAAAGTTCAGGCCCCTTCAGACAGAAACCAAAGCCTTAAAGCATAGGAAGAGACTTTGGGCCAAACCACTCAAGAATGTCAAGAAAATTTGAAAAAGAAAACCACAAAAGGCAAGAAAAAGGTGAATAATGGTTGTGAGCAACATGCTGTGACATTGCTAGGTACTGCCGGTCATACAATCTATGACAGTGAAAAATTGCAATTTATTATGCTCAGAATGCAGGCATCACTGAACAAAAAATCAGTGAGCCCCAAATATCAATTTCAGTAACCTTATATCAGTTTTATAAGCAGGACGGGTATTTTAAAGAAAGCAGAAGGAGAAGTGAATGATTTACACATCAAAGAACAGATGGCAGAAGGGGGAGATCTATTATCAAGTAAAACAGGAAACTAGCCTTTTAACACCAACTATAGTTGATTCAGGTAGAGCAGAAACTAACCAGTTAAGTCAGAGCTATAGTTGATGTCTCTTCTTGATTTTTGCAGACTCTAATTACATGATGTGCTCACCTTAAGTAAATGGCAGTGAGAAAGGTAAGCCAGAAATCCTTGTATGACAATACAACCAATAAGGAAACTCAAAGAAAAGAAATAAAAGATCAAAAAAGCAGATGAGTTGCTCAAACAATAGAAGATGTACAAATTTACTCAACTAACTAGCAGTTAGAGGAAAGGGAATTTTTACAGAAGGATGGAACTGCTCTCCAGTTCTTAGAAACATTTAGGACACCAAAAGATTTAAAGACAAGGTTCCACTTTAGGTTAACAAGAAAGCTTATCAACCAGAAACCAGTTTGTATTAGGATATTTTAACACAAACTCCCCATTCCTAGGAGGGCCACTATAACTCACAGAGATCAACTTAAAAGGTTTCAAAGTATATTTTTTACAGGAAGGAAAGGTTTAGGAAAAGCTGTATGTTCAGTTTTATAAATAAATTTATGTGCATTGAAACTCTTTGTAATGGTTTTGCTTATTTATGATGCAAATCAACACCTAATTTATCCATTTTGAAAATCTATCTTTGTTCAACAAGTTTCTTAAAGAAGGCACTCCTATATTTAGACTGTGGGCTGGAACTAGACAGCCCAGGATTATAATCCTACTTAACATCAACCTAAAATATCACAGAATCACTCAATGTTAGCAAGAGAAGGAACTTTAAAGATCTCTGAATTTTAAAATGAAGAAACTAAGATCCCAAGTCATAAAGACAAAATGTATTGCCTAAGATTACATAGTTAGCCAAAAGCTAAATTCAGTCTGGAACTCAAGTCTCAGGACTCCTAGTCTAATGTTAATTCCATTATATGGTATACACACTCCAGAATAGGTGCAGAAAAATATTAAATTGGTCAGCCAGTAAATAAACATTTATTAAGGGCCTATTATAGTGCCAGGCATTGTGCTAAGCATCAAGGACACAAAAATAGGTAAAAGACAATGTCTATCCTCATGAAGCTTATAATCTAATTGGGGAGGAGGTGGGGAGAAGCAATAAGAAGCAAACAAATATGTACAAACAGGCCACAAACAGGACAAAATAGGAAATAATTATGACAAAATAAATTGATCATTAAAAAGGCTTTCTGCACAACAAAAAGCAATAGACCCAGAAAAAAAAGAAATAGGGAAGAGAGAAGAGTACACTTTGGAAAATAAGGTACCAAAAGGGAATGGTCTATATGACGTTTTCTGTCCAACAACTTCAAGAAAAATTCCAGAAGCAGAACAGAGGTCTGTACACAATGTTCATTGACCAAAGCCTCTGATACTGTCATTTGTGAGGGCTTATGGAAGATCATGGCAAAATCTCGTTGCACAGAGAAGTTCATCAGTATTATACGCCAGTTTCTCACAGGAGTTCTGGATAACAGATGACACGCCTGCATTTTCCCAGTCACCAGTGGAGTAAAGCAGTGCTGTGTGCCTGTTCCCAAGCTTTTTAGCATAATGTCTTCAACAATGCTGTCAATTTCAACTAGGCCAGTATAGGAAATGATGTATTTATTTTTACATGTATTTATAATCTCTCTCCCACTGCTCCCTCCCAAGTAAGCAAGGTAGAGAGGAAAAAAGGGGGAAAAAACCTTCATCATACTCCAGGAAAACAAATTCCCATTGGTCATGCCAAAAATCAATCTCTCTCTCTCTCTCAATGTTAAGTTCATCAGTGCTCTGGCCAGAAGTGAATGACATGTTTCATCTTCATCTTTAATATTCTGGATTCGTAGTTCATCACTCAATTTCCCATTGTCATAGACATATATAGATATATACATACACACATACATACACGCATATACATAAATATTTATTGCCAATGTTCCAAATTTTAAAGTATTTTACTTCAAAAAATGAAGCTCCACTAAAACCCAATTTCCAATGACTCATCACGGCACAGAAATGACCCTGAATCACTGCTGAATGCAAGCTCCAACAAGTCCTACCAAAAAAAAAAAAAAATGAAAAGGTTTCAACTTTAGAACTGGCTCTGTTGTCTGAGGACTAGGCTAGCTAAGTTGTGATGCTTATTCTCAATGGTGTAGTAACCAGGTGATTTTTTTTTTTAATTTACAACAACTCAGTAGAAGTGTCCAAACAAATAAAAGTCTAGATCTTTGAAATACTTAAGTAAAACTGTCTTACTTTCTCCTGTTAAATCTTCATATTGAAGATATTTTGTGATTCTCTACTTTTCCTGAGTATAAAGTCATTCTTTGAGCCAGGTCATAAAAGATTTTTATATTGAACAGGAGTTCATATTATATTCTAGAAGCAGTAGGGTACCACAGGTGCTTTCTGAGTTGGGGGGTGGGGGGGCATGATGTGGTCAGACCTGTGCTTTAGGAAATTGACCTCATACGACTGTGTAGAGTATGAATTAGAATAAGAAGACTTGGGGCAGGGAGTCTAATTGGGAGGCAATTGCAATAGCAAAGCGGAGAAGTGAAAAAAAAAAAGGGACTGAACTAGGGTGATGGTTATGTGAATGGAAATAAGAGAATATACACAAGAGATATTGTGGAGGCAGCATTGACAAGACTTGGAAAACTGCTTAGACATACAGGGTAAGGGAAAGTGAAGAAGAAAGGATGACTCCAAAATTGCAAAAACCTGAGTGACTAGAAGGATGGTGGTGAACCTGGCAGAAATCAGGAAGTCTGGAAGAGTAGATACAGAAAGATACTAAGTTGTTTCAAACAGATTAAATATGAGGCACCCATGGGGCAACCCAGTTCAAAATGCCCATTTTTGTGATATCAGTGCAAGTAAAGGACTTGGACTGAATCTGGGAGTCATCTACATAGAGATGGTAAATGAACTCAAGAGAGAATGAATAAAGAGAGAAAAGAAAGCACAGGAGAGCCTTGTGCTTTACCCAGACCACAGGCCTGGAAGAAAATTCAGCAAAGGACACTGAGAAGACAGTATACAGACAGGTAGAAAGGGAGCCACAGGATACAACATCACACAAAAAAAAAACCAGAGAATATTCAAAAGGAAAGGGTAGTCAACAGTGCCAAACGTTACAGAAAGCTCAAGAAGGATGAGAACTAAGAAAAGGCCACTAGCAATTAAGGGATCACTGGTAATGTGGAGAGTAATTTCAATCATGTGATGAGTCAAAAGTCAAACAGAAGGATTTAGGAGGTAGTGAGATGATAGAAAAAAAGGCAACAAGTGTAGTACTTCCTATGATTTGGACTGTAAAAGGGTAAAGAATACTTTTATTATCTCCAGGCTCCTGATACCTTAAAGGGATAGGGCCAAGAGAAGTGCTATGCTTTGAAGGATGGAGGGCCTGGGCATATTTGTAGAAGAAAAGGAAGGAGATGATAGATAGAAAGAGACTGAAGTTAAAGAAAGAAGGCATAATTGTGGGAACAATCTACTCAAAGGGATGGGCCATCACTTCATCAAAGACTAGGGTAAAAGAGGAAAGAATGAGGGAATGATATCAGAGGTTTGGAAGTAGAGAAAAGAGAAGACAAAGTTCACTGAAAATGGCCTATAACATATGAGTCAAGATGGGGGGGCGGTGCTGCGAACAAAAGGTTTGGAATGGTTACTGTGAGGAATTCATCATCAACTAGGAAAGAATAAAAGTACTGTAACACAGCAAGAAGAGTTCAAGCATGCTGAAGTTGTATGCCATTTAGCAGGCCGCACTGTTCCTGGGCTTGATACAAATAGCATGACATCAAGTGCAAAAAGGCACATCTAGATCAATGATGTCAAACTCAAATAGAAACGGGCCACTAAACTTTACATAAGGACCCCTGCAGGCAGCATATTGACTTAGAAAGCCCCATATTAACAGTTTCTGTGGTCTACTGTATTTTTATTTATTTTTTTAATTAATGTTGGGCATGGTGTTTGACACTTCTGATCTACATGGCCCTCAACATCCATGAGGAATTCCTGTTCAATTAGGGGTCTGAGCTGGACATTCTCAAAGACAATGGTCAACACATCTGAAGAATATACCACACCTCCCTATTTTATCCCTGGCTTAATCAGAGAGCCAAAGAAAGTTCTCTCTTTTTTGTATGGGAGATCCTTTAAGATACCATTTCTTCAACTGAAGCAAATGATTTGTTTATGTTAACAACATTAAGTACAGGTACAGAAACATTTAACTCAGCAAGGAAAAGGAGGTAACTGGAAAAGAAATGGGAACATAATAGGAAAGGCAGGGATTAGTCACAAGCAAAACAAATTCCAACCTCTGAAGGTAGACCATGAAGGTAAATTTAAAAGAAAACAAAGAAAAAGTAAGAACTTGTGATGTGGATTTGAGAAAGAAGAGAAGACCACAAGGGAGCAGAAGCAAAGTGCTTCAAGTATAGGTCACTAGCATATACTTTCTCACCACTTCTTTCTTCTTAGTAAAATAGGGAAGAAGAAGGGTGACAGTCAGCAGCTAGGCAAAGAGAAGAGAAAGTATAAGAGGACAGGAGAGAGGAAAATATACAATTATGAATCATACTAATACACACCAATGCAATGAACTCATTCCCAAAACGGAAGGGGATAGCAAAATAGATCAGAAAGCAGAACCCCAAAAATGTTTTTTACAAGAAACACACTTGAAACTAAGATTCACACAGAGTTAAAAAGTGGAACTGCAGTAACATCTTTTACAGTAATTTCTATTACATTACTGATGAACTCAAAAAACCTAGGGTAGCAACTATAATCTCAGACAAAGTAACAGTAAAAATATTTTTGAGATAAACAGAGAAACTGCATTATGCTTGAAGGCACCAAAGATGATACATTAATATCATTCTTCAACATATATGCACCAAATAGAATAGCATCTAAATACTTAAAAGTTAAGTGATTTACAGGGGGAAATACACAAAAAATTGTAATAGTTGGGGTTTCAATATGGCCCCTTTCAAACTGAGACAAATGTGATTCAATTATATAAGAACAGGAGCTAATTACCCAACAGGTAAAGATCAAAGGTTAAAAACAGAAGTTTTCAGAGAAAGAAATCCAAACTCTCAATAGTCATATAAAAAAGTGCTCCAAATCACTAATAATTAGAGAAATGTAAATTAAAGTAGCTCTACAATTTCACTCAGATTAGCAAAAATGACAAAAGGAAAATGACAATTTCTAGAGGGATTACAGGAAAACAAGCATACTAATACACTGTTATTGAAGGTGGCATTTGGTTCAGTCATTCTAGAAAGATATTTGCTCTGCAAAAAAAAACAAAAAATAAAAAACTAAACTATGCAATTTAATGTGACATCATTGCACCATAAGAAATAATGAAAAGCATGATTTCAGATAAACCTGGAAGACTTGTATGACCTAACTGATGAAGAGTAAAGTGAATAGAACTCAAAGAACAGTTTATAAAACATTTAAATAAAAACCTTAAAAAAAAAAAAAAACTTGAGAACTCTTATCAATGCAACGTCTGACCACAAAGGACTGGTAATGAAACATCCAACTCCTGACAGAGAAGTGATGCACTCAAGATGCAGAATGAAACACATTTTTAGACATGGCAAATGTGGAAATGTGTTTTGTTTAGCTCTATATATTTGATAAAATAATTTTGTTTTATTTTTTCTTTCAATTTGAGCAAAGGGGGATTTTTGAGTGAGGAGTGGCTAGTAAGAATTACCAAACTTAAAAAAAAAAAATTTAAGTCACTGAAGCACTTTTTCAGATGCACAGAAAATGAGGTAGATCAGTAGGAAACATAAGCAGTATAACTCTGAAAATAACATGAATTTATTACACACACATATATATGTATATATATATATATATATATATAAAAGAAAAGCAAGCTGTCCATAACACAATTCACACAAATCCTGTTGTACTTTTTATATGAAAATGCTCATACTATTTGGTGTTTAAGTTCAGAATGAATTTTTTTAAAAATAAGCACAATGGGATCTTTTATTCTCTACACCTCTCAGTCAATTTCAACTATTGTCAACTATTCTCTTTTCATACCTTCATCAAGCATGTCCTGAATTTATGTATAGATTATTCTCATAAAGATTCAAAGAGATGGGAAAATAGACATATAATTCAGTAATTATTGATAGTCTCACTCATTTTTTGGTAAGAAGGTTACTGAGTTCCAAGCACTGGGCATTGTTCCATTTCAGATACCTTGAGAATCAATCCCTCAACACCCTCAATTGTGTCACTTCTGGCAAGTATCTGTGAACACGTGATACTTGTTCCAATTCAGCTGCTCTTCCCAACACTGCTTTCTTTAGTGTCATTTATATACTTCTTCATTTAGTGCATGAGGGTTGTGATATTAAAAATACAAATGACAAAGACATCTAGTGACAGCTCCACTGTCACTGATGAAGGGCTTGTTATAAAGAAATCTTTAGAGAACTTTTCCATTTTTTATGTTTGTTTTCCTTCCATTTTCATCACACAGACACACAGGTTTGTTTTTTTTTTTTAATCCCATCTAAATTTATCCCAGGAATTTAATGAACTTCAGAAAAGCATAGTTTACCTATCTAGTCTGGAGGAAAGTAAAGAATGCAAACATTCCTTCTTTTAATGACCCAAGAGGTACTGGCGGAGATACCAGATCTGAAGGAATTATAGGTCAGGCAAGAAGAAAGGTACTGTGTGTCAATCAACCAAAAATAATTTATTTAGCATGTAGTATACATGAGCCCAGAACTGTGCTAGACCCTGTGGGAGATGCAAAAGAGGCATAAAAAATGGATGTTTCTCTGCCTGTATTTCTTTGGTCAGCATGTATATATGTGACTGCAAAAGAGAAATTATATATTTAATGGCACGTGTCCCCAAAAACTGTATAGAAAGTATGTATCAGTAATCTATAACAAATGGTATATTAAAGGAAGCATGTGTGAATTAAGGTGAGTAATGAAGAAGGTAGAGATAAAATGAAAGAGAAAGTATGGAAGAATTATAAGAACAGAAATAATAAAGGTTGCATTTGCTACACTAGGAAGCTGTGTGGCAAATAATTATCAATAATAAAGTCACGAAAATTTACAAATTAAACATGGCCCTCATGATGAGAAAGAAAATAACTCCTTGATGTTAGATAAGTATCATCAGCCCATACACCAAAAATGAGCAAACTCTACAATTATGTATTTCTCCATCAATGCAAGATCACTTTCCTCCAGCATAGCAGCAAAGTAATCCCGCATAATACTTTCAACATAGGCCCCAATTCTTCCCTTTATTAGAAAATCATTACTGCGTGCAGAGGCATGCCTTGGAAATGAAATATTTACATAAATTTGAACCAATAAGATAGCTGAATTTTCTGGGATTTTGTTTTAAAGGACTCTGTACCTTGAGACAGCAAAAAATCACAAATCAAAAATTAATTTCTAAATGAAAAAATACTGTCTTCCTACAGTGTATTACAAACTATCTCAGAGCTATATCTTCATACCTTGCTATGTATATCCTATTTTGATAGATATTAAAATGAAAATAAAAAAAATGAAGTTCAAATTAAGTAAGATGCAAAATTTTAAATTGTCCTACGTCATTCCTACTCATAGGATTTAAGTTAATGAGATACTTCTTTTTCTCTTCTTTAGTACTGCATCTACTCCTGTGCAAATACTATTGCAGATTTTCAGTTCCGACATATAAATCATCCCCTTCTCCCCAGGAAAGTACAGAAAAGACAGGGGTGGGAGAAGTGGGATGAATCTTTCCTGTCAAAGTGTAATAGCATTCTTCTACAACCAAATTATTTCTACTCTTGTCCTGACCTAACTAGTAGTTTCCTTTATGGGGGCCAGAGTGTTTGAAAGAAAAAAAAAAAAAAGGAGATGCTGCAATTCTTTGTGGAACCTGGTGGGATTATTTGTTAAGGCTAGAAGTTTGGACTGCTGGAGTGACCTACCATACTAAAATTAACTGGAAACACCAGATAACTACCAACTCCTTTAACTGGCAATTGCTTTATTACTTTCCCGATATCAATTATTATCAAAGCAAATTAAGTATAAAATAAAAGCAGCCTGTCATAATTGAAAGAATCAGATTTCTGACTCAGGAAGAACTGGGTTCAAGTCCTGTCTCTAGTATATATAAATTATACAACCCTAGGCAAGTCACTTAATTTATCAGTGTCCCAATCAATTCTCTAATACATAAACTGCAAAGTAGGTGCAAATCTATCTTGACAGAGGAAGTTTTGTCGTAGAGTCCTATCTACCAATGAAATCACAGAAATGGCCATAAAAGAGAAATATACACAATATATGTTTATATATACATGTATATATTTCAAAAGGTATTATCTTCATTTTTATAACATCAAAATGCCAATGTAAATAAGGCAGCACCAGGCACAGTCCCTCTTTCCTAGAATTCTCAGATTGCTATTGATGGCTCTCCAAAAAAATCATATTAGTGGCAATATGATGGGAGATAAAGAAGAAATTAGGGAACAAGGATGATTTATTAATTTGTAAGATTTAAAGAATTAGAACTTTAGAACTAAAAGGGACTTAGCAAACTCTTAAAGGTGTGGAGCTTTGATATATTTACTATTGTGCTTATTCTAGATTTAAAAGCTGACATTTCTAGTAATTTTAAAATAACTGTCTCATTTTATATACTAGGGTATTAAGTGACAGATGAATTTAATAATGTATTACAAAAGAACTAACATTCTTTCCTAAAAAATGTGTAACGATACAAATAACTGTTTATTCACATGATTTAGGTGGGTTACACTTTACATTGGACAAGTAGTCCAAGAGGGATCATCAGGTAAAAAGTAACTGTAAGGGGCAGCTAGGTGGCACAGTGAGTAGAGCACTGGCCCTGGAGTCAGGAGGACCTGAGTTCAAATCCAACCTCAGACACTTGACATGTGACCTTGAGCTATGTGACCTTGGGCAAGTCACTTAACCCCAATTGCCCAGCCTTCCCCCCTCCAAAAAAAAAGAGTTACTGTAAGTTAATATTTTATAATGCCTTGGAAGGCTAGTTTAATCATATACATCAAATCTTGTTAAAGTAAAAGTATTACCATCCAGCATTTTGGGTAGGTGGAATGTTAGATACAGGCAATGTTTATAAGAAAATTCTTGGCCACTGTCAAACAGGAAGACCAAAGATAATAGGTATGTCTTCATCATAAAATGGAGCAAGGAAAAAAAGATGATAGAACTGGAAAGTCCCATATATAAGGATTAAAACAAATGCAAAAGAATCATACCAATGCATTTAACTACAATGTGAAATCTTCATCTGGAAGAACACAAGGTCAAGAATATCAAGGTAATCAAAGAAAAAATTGAAGTAAGGTGGGTAGGCTGTACCAAATCTCAAACTGTACTGCAAAGTTGAAATCATAAGAGTGGTAGGTCAATGGAATAGATTAGGTACACAATACACAGTAGAAAATGACCACAGTAATCTAATGTTTGATAAACCCAAAGATATAAGCTTTTGGGATAAGAACTCACTATTTGACAAAAACTGCTGGGAAACATGTAAATCAGTTTAGCAGAAACTAGGTAGAGATCAACATTTCATACTGTATACTAAGATAAGGTCAAAATGGATACATAATTTAGACATAAAGGTTGATATAAACCAATTAGGAAGAACATGGAATATTTTACCTATCAGATTTATGGATAAGGGAAGAATTTATAACCAAGAGACAGAAAGCATTATGGGACATAAAGCAGATAATTTTGATTACATCAAATTAAAAAGGTTTTGTACATATAATGCTGATGCAACTAAGATTAAAAGGAAAGCAGAAAACTGGGGAAAATTTTTTCCAACTGATTGCTCTGATAAAAGCCTCATTTCTCAAGTATATAGGGAAATGAGTTAAATTTATAAGAATACGTCATTCCCCAATAGATAAATAGTCAAAGGATATGAACAGGAAGTTTTCAGAAGAAACTAAAGCTATCTACTCATATAGAGAAATGCAAATTAAAATAACTGAGATACCACCTCAGACCTATCAAATTGGCTAACATGAAAGAAAACGAAATGACAAATGTTAGAGAGGAGGTGGGAAAACTGGGACACTAATACACTGTTGGTGGAGTTGTAAACTGATCTAACCATTCTGGAGAGCAATTTGGAACTATGCCAAGAAAGGACATAAAACTGTGCACACCTTTTGACTCGGCAATACCACTATTGGGTCTGTATCTCAAAGAGATCAAAGAAACAGGCAAAAGATCTATTTGTATAAAAATATTTATAGCAATTCTTTTTGTGGTGGCAAAGATTTGGAAATTGAGGGGATACCCATCAACTGGGAAATGGCTGAACAAGTTGTGGCATATGACTGTGACAAAAGACTGTTGTGCTATAAGAAATAATGAGCAAGATTCTCTCCGAAAAATCTGGAAAGACTTACATGAACTGATGCATAGTGAAATGAGCAAAACCAGGAGAACACTGTACACAACTAACAGCAATATTGTAATGATGATCAACTGGAAATGACTTAGCTATTTTCAGTAATAAAATGATCTAAGACAATTCTAAAAGACTCACGATAATGCTATCTACCTCCAGAAAAAGAACTAATGGAGTATGAAAACAAATCAAAGCACAGTTTTTTTTTTACTTTCTTTATTTTTCTTGTGGGTTTTTTGTTTTTTCATCTGTGTTTTCTTCCAAAACATGACTAACATGGAAATATGTTTTGCATAACTACACTTGTATAACCTATACCAAATTGCCTGCTTTCTCAATGAGGGTGTAAGGAAGAGAACCGGGAGCTCAAAATTTTTAAAAACAAATGTTAACATTTTTTACATGTAATTGGAAAAAAAAATTAAATATATTATATATTATACGTATTATATATATATACATATATATATATATATATATATATATATATATATATATATATATATATATATATATATATAAAATGAAACTGCTAATACAGCAATCCTCAAGTTCAACTTAACAATTCAATTTATCATTTAATTGTGGATAAAACACAGTACTGGATGCAAAGTTTTGACAAAATATGCATTCAAAGAATTTACAGTCTAGTTAGGGATTAAGTCAAACTACACTGACAACCATAACAAAAATACTGTATGAGCATTAAAGAGGCATAAAATAATGTGGGAGAAGGAGAAGATCTTGATTAAAAATAATAGGTGGTATTTAAATTGGGCTCTAAAGAATGGGAAGGAGTTTAACAGGTTAAAGCCAGGAGAAGACAAACACCCAAGCACAGGGAAGGCCTACAAGGAGCAAAGGCAGAGAGAGATTTGAGCACTGTACAGGAATAAACAAGTAGTCTACTTCTACTTGAGTGCAGAATGTGATCAGGGGAATAATACAAGTTAAGGGAGGAAAGGTTAAAGTAGAGCCAAATTGTGGAGAGCCTCTTCAGTGTTCTTTCCCCAAATAATCATTTATACACTTACAACTATTATCTACAACAAGGGCTTGCTGGATTGGATGGAATGACATTTTGGCCCTAATGAAAAAAACACACATCACACCTAGCCAAGTCTCTTCAAATATAGGGCATGATCAACAAATCTACAAATGAGGCAAGAGTGAGAGATAGCTAACATACTGGGCAACAAAGGAATGTTGACAGGCCAGAACGCTGGACTCAATCTAATAAGATAAAAGTAAAGTCTTACACTTGGGTACAAAAACTCAACTTCGTAAGTACAAACACTATGTGCTAGGCAATTTTCCTGAAAAAGGTCTAGCTGTCTTAAAGGACAGTACACTCAGTAAGTCATCAGTATGATATAGCAATCAAAAAAGGTATTTTGATCTTGGGCTTTATTGAGAAGCATAATATGAAGAGAAGTGATGGTCCCACTGTACCTTCAGACTTCATGTGGAGTCTTGTGTTCAGTTCTGGTTTAGGGACACTAATAATTTAAAGAGGTCCAAGAGAAACCAGGATCATAAAGGGCCTTGAGATCATGTAACATGAGAATCATTTGAAAATAAGTGGGAATGTTTAATCTGCAGAAGAGAAGATTCAAGGAATATAATAGCTGTCTTCAAGTATCTGAAAGGCTGTCATGTTAGGAGGGATCAGATTTGTTCTACTTGGCCCCAGAAGACAGAACCAGGAGCTAAAGGTCAAAGTTGCAAAGAGACCAGCTTAAGCTTGTTATCATGAAAAATTCCATATGGATTAGAGCTGTCCAAAACCAGAATACACTGCTTAAGGAGGTGGTAGGCAGCCCTCCTTGGGTGGAACAACCACTTGTCACATGTTATGATAGGAGTTGGGCTTTCATACATTGGGATTGGATTAGAACTTCCAACTCTCAAAATTTTTGATTCTATGAAATATATTGACTAAACCTCCTAATGTATGAAAGAACAAATCAGAACACTTCTAAATTTAAAATAATAGCACTTAAAAGCTAAAACATGTAGAAACAGCACTACAGCTTCCCCCAAATGTCATTTCTATGACTGTTCTCTAAAGGCCTGGGCAGAAGTAGATAAGGAGGTCTAGGGAGGAAATCAAACTTCAATATTTAAATAGGTAAATTTGAGCACCATATAATTGTTTAGTGAAGGAAATTAGGCATATAGTGCTCATCTTTTAACAGCCACACACTTATTTTATTTCTGTAAATGGCATTTGTTCTTAGTACCGGCAACTCTATTTGGAATAAGCTATGTGGCTCAAGACAGTTCTTCAGAAACTTGAAAGTTTCTTTTTCTTTACTAGCAGGAATCTTTACTTTTACATATCCTCTCATCCAAATTATTCCTTTCCCAATATACTTCTAGTCAGTTCATAACAAATACTGAGTACCTGTTATACCTTAGATGTTTTGGGATGATAAAAGACAATAAACCATACAGTGGATAGAGCTAGATTCAAAATCAGGTCACTAAACCTCTCTTTGCCCTAGGCAACTCTAAGATTCTAAGTTGCAGAGAAGGGGCAACCTGTATTAAAAGGAGTTTCTTCATTTGGGAATTTCCTATATCAATGAAATTGGTGGTCCAAAAAAAGAAAGAAAAGAAATTAAAATCCAGGTTCTCAAGGGACTTAAGAAAGTTGGGAGAAAAGAGTAAAGTATGTGAAACAACTGACAATGTAAAGTGTATTTAATTAAATGTTGAATTATCTGCTACAAAAGTCAAGGTGCGTTTAGCAGTCAGGCAGGGAACCTGTGGCCCTCTAGGTCCTCAAGTGCAGCCCTTTGACTGAATCCAAACTTCACAAACTCCTTTAATAAAAGGATTCTTTTCTGTAAAGGATTCTGTTCTACAAAACTTGGACACAGTCAAAAGACCACACCCAAGGACCTAGAGGGCCACAGGTAGCACAGGTTCCCCACTCCTGATTCAGTTCTTAAATAGTGAAATAAGTTACCTGATCTTGACAAATCTTTCTGTTTTAGAGTTTTCTTTTGTGCTATAATAGTCTGTTTGGCTACCAAGTATCTTTTGAAAGAATCAAAGTATTGCCCATCATCAGTAACTTCTAGTTTAATGGACCATAAGAACAAAGTATCTAAGAATCTCTAAATACTTTCAATTACCTTACCATCAAAACATACCCCACTCCCAACACTCAAAAACAAGCTATTGTGAAGCAAAGACTTCCAATGAACTCCTGGGCTGCCATTAAGTTTAAGCTACTAAGAATTTTCCCAAGCATGAAATTTCAAAAAATTACTAAATATTGTTAAATTCCACTTTTAAAATAAGTATATGTGGATAAGCAACATTTACACCTTCATTCCTACCACAGATACTTATATAAAATACTAATAAAGGTATATAGTCATTTTTTCAGTAGGGTCCAACTCTTCGTGACCTCATATGGGGTTTTCTTGGCAAAGAGACTGGAGTAGTTTGCCATTTCCTTCTCCAACTCATTTTATAGATGAGGAAACTGATACAAACAGGGTTAAATGAGTTGCCCAGGATCACACAGCTAGTTAGTGTCTAAGGCTACATCTGAACTCAGGTCTTCCTAACTCCAGACCTGATACTCTATCTACTGTTCTACCCAGCTGCCCGTTATTCAGGTAGATTCTCACAACCACACTCCAAGAAGGTTATATTACTATACTCTTTTTTTACAAATGAGGAAAGTAAGGCTTAGTGAGGTAAATGACTTGCCCAGGATCACACAGCTAGTAAGTGTCTGAGGCAGGATGTGAATTTAGGTCTTTCTGAGTCCTAGCAGCACTCCATCCTCTGGCCATCTAGCTGACTAAACAAGGTAATGAAATACTAAGTAGTTTGCACCAGCAGTTGGAGGATCAAGAAAAATCTGCCTGGGAGAGTAAGAAATCAGTCCAGATAGGCAAGATGGTAGTCAATTCTAAATCATGAAGGTAGGTCATGAAAAGCCAAGTACGGATTTAATTCAGTAGATCACAGGTATTCAAGATAGGTTTTTGAGTGGTATGTTGTAAGTTGTGAGTGTTTAAGGAATATCAGTGGGACAATTCTATGGATGAGAAGAGGAACGGAGGCTAGTTAGAAGTCTAATCCAGGATGAGGTCATAAGGATCTAGAAGGAATCTTCTAGGGGGAATAAATAGGAATTCTTTAGATATGAGGGAGATTTGGAGTGGGGAAAATCAATGGGACTTAATGACTTTGTTATGAGTAACTGGGAGACAGGAAAGGAAGAATGTCAAAGATAACACCACTATTATAAGAGAAAGGGAAATTGGAAACAAAACCAGCTGAGAATTGGGGGAAAAGACAAAATAGCTTTGTAGTGGAAGTATCAATTAATTCAATTAATCCTAATTTTTAAAAGTAACTCCTTAATTTTTTTCTTTTAATTTTTATTTTATTTTTAATTAATAGAATAAAAATGATTGCGCACAAAACTATTCTATTGTGTACAATCTGCTATTCCTTTTAAATATATATAAAGTTATGTATTTTTTCCCTTCTCTCTTCCTGTCCCTGCTCAAGAGATTAGACACAAGTGTGTGTGTGTGTGTGAAATCATTCTATACATACTTCTATTTATCAGTTCTTGCTCTAGTGCAGATAGCATCTTCTTTCACATGTTCGTAATTAATTTGGGTTACTTATAATAGTCAAAATGACTTAGTCACTCTAAGTTGTTCTTAAAACAATATGCTGCTACCATATATGTTTTCCTGGTTCTGCTCATTTCACTCTTCGTTATTTCATGCAAGTCTATTCATGTTTTTCTAAGATCATCCTGCTCCATCATTTCTTACAACACAACTTCAGCCATTTCCCAACTGACAAAAATCCCCAAAATTTCCAGTTCTTTGCCACCACAAAGACAGATGCTATAAGTATTTTTAGAACATAGAGGTTCTTTTCCTTTTTCCCTAGTCATCTTTGGAAATAGATCTAGTAGTGGTATTGATGGGTCAAAGGGCATAGACAGTTTAATAAAATTTTTTGAGCAGAATTCCAGACTGCTCTTCAAAATGGTTGGATCAGTTCACAATTCCACCAACATGAATTAGTGTCCCAATTTTTCCACATCCCCTTAAACAAAATCTGTCACTTCCCCCTTCAATCATTTTAGTCAATCTGATAGGTAAAAAATGGTATCTCAAGGTTGTTTTAATTTGTATTTCTCTAATCAATAATTATTTAGAGCATTTTTTCATATGACTATGAGTTGTTTTGATTTCTTCATCAGAAAACTGCCTATTCATATCCTTTGACCATTTATCAATTGGGGATGACTGCTATCCTTATAGATTTTACAAAGGTCTTCATATATTTAAAGATATGAGACCTTCATTTGAGAAACTGTCTATAAAAATTTTTCCAAATTTTCTGCTTTCCTTCTGATCTTGGCTACATTTGTTTTATTTGTACAAAAACTTTCTAAATAAAATAAATCAAAATTTTAAAAAATTAAATAAAAATTATCCACTTTACACCTAACTCTGCTCTCTATCTCATTTATTCATAAATTCTTCCCCTATCCATCTGATAATATTCTTCTCTCTTTATATCTCTCTTTATATCTAGATCATTATCCATTTTGACCTTACCATGGCAAATGGTATAATCTATGCCCAATTTCTACCATACTGCTTTCCACTTCCTTAATTTTTAAATGTAATTTTTATACACTTGTAGATATCTTTTTAAAACGTAATTGAATTTGTTAATGTAATTTCCCAATTAACTCATCAATCTTTGTGAGAGCAGATATTTCTAAAACATCTAAGTCTTCTCCATTAACCCACATAACTCAGTTGTTACTAGAGATCATTTCTGTTTTTATCTTCTGTCAGGTGTTCAACTTTGTGTAAGGAAAAGCTAGTTAGGTAGCCTACTGGAATAGAGTACTGAATTTGGAATCAGAAAGACTTAAGTCATTTAATATCTTGAATAAAATGGGGATAATAGAAGTGCCTTCCTCACAAGGTAGTTTGCAATTCTTAAAGCAGAGGTGGGGGACCTGTAGCCAGAGGCCACATATGGCCCTTTGACTGAATCCAAACTACTCAGAACAAACTCCCATTTCTTTGGTAAAACTTGAGCTCAGTCAAAAGACCACACTAAAGACTTAGAAGACCACAAATGGCCTTGGAGCCGCAGGTTCCCTACCCCTGCTTTAAATCACAATGTTACTAATGTATTACTACCTTAGCTTACCAAGGGAGGAAAGGATCACCTCTCAAGAAAGGAGGAAATTCTAATAATGAAATTCTTGAATAGAGTTGTACCAGCTACAAATTATGAAGACAGGGGAAGGAAAAGAGATGGCAGTGACAATCAGCTTAGAGATCGACTGAAAAACTAGAAGGATCTAAGACATAGGTTCTGAGATTTAAAGATGCAGGTCCCTAGACTAAGAACCAACATTCTACCTTCACTGTTTCACTTTTAGACTATGCTTCTTAAAATTCTGTGTGGGATATCATTCTGATAAGTTACCAATAAAAATATATCCTACAATACTTCTGCTCTTTAATTTCCAAACTCATTTTGATTACCAAAAAAGTCAGTCATTAATTATAACAAGAAACCTTTCACTATTAAAACAAATTTAATCCTCTCCAACTGCTTCACTTCTCATCTTCATATTTATGTTCAAGGATCACAGAATCTTGAAGTATTCAGATTTCATCTAGTTTAATGCATAGCTGACTAAGAATCCATTCAAAGGCATGTTCAAGAAGTAGTCATCTAGGCTCTGCCTGAAGACCTCCAAAGAGAGGGAACCCACTACCTCATTTCACTTTGGGGAAGTTTTCATTTTTAGGAATCTTTTCTATTTATCAACCTACTTTTGTATACTTTCCACATCATTCCTCGTTCCTCTGCAACCAAAAATCTAAACCCTCTTTCAAAGGACATTCTTCTGAACACTTGATAACTATCAGCCCCTTTTCCAAGTGTTCTATTCTCCAAGCTAACCATCATTACATCCTTCTAACGATCTGCATATGACATGTTCTCTATTACTCTTACTGTTGTGATCTCCTAATGTGGATATACTCCAGCTTTCTGATCTCTCTCCTAAAATGTAGTAACTAGAACTGAATATAGTCCCTCCAGATATGATCTGACCAGGAAAGAATACTGTAGAATTGTTACCTCATTCATATCCATCTCTTAAAGCAGCCTACAATACCATTACCTTTTCTAGCTGCTATGCTCACTTAATCACAATTCATATTGAGCATGTAGTCCACATGTGAAAAATTTCACCATTCCATTAGCATTATTACAAACACTGTCAGTATATTGTGGGGTACCAAAACATAATACTCCTCAATCCAAAGAATTGTAAAACAAGGGCTAGAAAACATCATCTTCTCAAAAAGAATTGATATGATGGTGGTCAGTTGCCAAAATAATCCAGCTTCAGCGGCATGTGGCAATGAGCCCTGGACCCAGCTCAAAATTTAAGAAGTGCTGGGTTCACATCCCAGCTCCAATAGCTATGTGAACCTGAGCAGGTTACTTCATTTCTTCTGGGCCTCACTTTCCTTCATCTGCAAAATGTTAATAACACTTGCTCTACCGACCTTTTCCAAGTTGTGAAGAAATCTAAGCCAAAAAGTTATCATGTAAATGTGATCTATTACACTAATACTCTGTTGGTGGCACCATAAATTATTCCAACCATTTTGGAAAAAAAAAAGTTTGAAATTATGTAAGAAAAATCACTAACTCAGTCACAGTCTTTGAACCAGTGATCCCACCACCCGAAGAAAGTCAAAAGTCTGTCATAAAGGTCCTATATCTATCCGGTAGCGAAAAAAAAACAAACCAGGAAACAAGTAAGTGCCCAGAAATTGGAAAATGGCTGAACAAATTTTGGCATATGCCATAGAATATCATTATACAACAAGAAATGGCAAACTTGGGGCAGCTAGGTAGCACAGTGAGTAGAGCACTGGCCCTGGAGTCAGCAGGACCTGACTTCAAATCCAGCCTCAGACACCTGACACACTTACTAGCTGTGTGACCTTAGGCATGTCACTTAACCCCAATTGCCCTGCCTTCCCCCCTCCAAAAAGAAAAATGTCAAACTTGAGGAATTCAGAGAAACACCGAAAAACTTTTATGGACTGATAGAATAAAAACAAAATCAAGAGGATACATGACAACAGAAACATTTAAAGGTAGCTTAATAAAGATTAAATGCCATAATCCATGACCCAGCAATATCACTTCTAGAGCTATATCCCAAAGAGATCATAAAAATGGGAAAAGGATCCACATGTAGAAAAATATTTATAGCAGCTTTTTGTGGTCACCAAGAATTGGAAATTGAGGGAATACCAATCAATTGGAGAATGGCTGAACAAGTTATGGTATATGAATGTAATGGGTTATGGTATATGAATGGAATGGAATGCTGTTGTGCTATAAGAAATAATAAGCAGGTAGACTTCAGAAAAATCTAGAAAGACTTATATGAACCGATGCTGAGTGAGGGGAGCAGAACCAGGAGAACACTGTACACAATTACACATTGTGCTATGACTAACTTTGATAGACGTAGCTCTTCTCAGCAATCAAGGTTCTAAGATAACTCCAAAAGGCTCATGATGGAAAATGCTGTCCACATCCAGAGAAAGAACTCTAAAGTCTGAATGTGGATGCAAGCATACTATTTGCTCTCCTTTTGTTCTGTTTTGTTTTTTCTTTCTCATGGTTCCTCCCATTAGTTCTAATTCTTTACAACATGACTAATGTGAAAATATGTTTAATATGAATATATATGTAGAGTCTACATCAGATTGCATGCCATCTTGGAGGGGGGAGAAAATTTAAAACTCAAAAGCCTGTAGAACTGAATGCTGAAAACTAAAAATAAATTAATTAATTAAATGTATAAAAGGGGGGGGGGGGCAATAATCAAGCTTAGTGCAGGAAAACATAAGGGAGAAGACAGCCTTGACTGCAGAATATTGAATTGTCAGACTCAGGCAGTTTTGCTTCAGTTTTTCTGTTGGAAAAAAAAAAAGAATTCTATGGGGCAAAGGATAAATCAAGAAATTACTGGGGTAAAAAAAAACAAAAAAGTATTCATGCAACTTTTTTTTAAATGAGAACTATTATCATCATCATCGAAGGAACACAAATTGCTGAGGAATATAACCTATCACTCAAACCCTAAACCAGGGTTACGCCACTTCCTAAATAACTATAGTAAATTAAGATGTGATATACTCAAATGTACTGTATTATAATGTGAGATCCAGTTGTTTAAGGTGACTGAAAACCTGCGATCTATTTGTTCAGTAATACCACTCCCCAAAATCCAATCAAGAAGGATACTACTTAGGACTTCAGAATGAAATATCTGGAATATGACTGCTGTAAAGAAAGTTAGAACTTATTAAGTTACATTGTACCACATTGAAGCAAATGTTGTGGTCATCTACACTGAATCAGGATAGCCAAATAATTTGTCAATGTTTATTTAGCACTAGAGGTCCATTGGAGAGGATGTCCTAATGCTCATAACAATTATTTGGAGATAGAAATATCCCTAGAGTGGATAAGAAAAATTTACCAAACTATCTTAGTTTAACAGGAATATCCCTAATATCTTACTCCTTCCCTTTTTTCTGATACTACACTCACTAAATAGTCTTCGGATTATTTTGTAATTTGTTCTACTGAATGGACTCCCAGCAGAAGTCTTCTATACAGATGACTAACACTAGTTCTCTTGCCATTGCAAATTAATAAACTGGCTTTCTGAGTAGACCTACTTATCATAAGGGTAGAGTAATAGCACTAGTTCTTTCCAAATATATCTCCCAAGTATAAATTAATAAAATGAGCAGTTTTAGTTTCTTGTGAATTTGTTTAGCTTAACTCAATTAGAAAGGTAGTGTAACATAGTAGATTGAGGGCTGCACTTTGCAGTAAGAAAGACCTGGATTCACCCTTAACTACCTAGACCCTGGGCAAATTGTTTTAACTATCCTGAGTCTTAGTTTCCTTATTCGCAAAGGGGGTGTGATAATAGCACCTACCTGTGAGGATCAAAGGAGGTACTGTATGTAAAGAGAAAATGCTGTATGTCAGTTACTATGACTCCCCAGAGTATGATCATTCAGATTGAAGAACTGTAAACAGCTAAGGAATAAACTCTTGGCCTGTGGTGACCCCAGAAGCTTGCTACTACTAAGAAAATCCCAACTGAGCAGCCAAGGCACTCTCTCCCTAAGACCATCTTTTAGTTACATCAGTATTAGACAGTGAACTCAACAAGCTACAAAGTTCTGAACTTATGTCTCAGCCCCGCTCCCCACGAATGCATATTACCATCTCATCTTATCTGAAATATCCAATATGAATTCATAATTGTTTCGTTGAAAGTTATATCTGTACTACATCACTCACCCTGTTAAATATATTCTACTATTACCTTTATAATCTTTACTGGCTTTTAAGAAAATGACCTCACCATCCAATAAAATTCTCTCTACTCAACTTTTTTTTTACATTTTTTTTAAATTTCTGTCTTTTCACAAGTCAAATCAAACCATGTCCACATTAGACCCTACATAATTTATAGCCAATCCTTGATCATCCATATTGTCATGTGATGTACAGAATCTAAAAATCATTTCTATCTCTCTAGAACTTCATTATAGATCTATTGCTAGAAATGTTTTGTTTCTGACACCAACAACCATTCAGGGTCTCTAAACTTACTTTGTTTGCATAGTATTGAAATTAATTTGCATTCCCTAAGCATAGAAATTCTTTTCAATGAAAGATTAGCCTGTCCTTACTGGACAGTAAGAAAGTTGGTCCAAGACTAGTCTTTATTGCTTTGGTTACAAGTTCACCAAGAATTGATTAAACCCGTATCAACACAAAGTGTTTTATGTTACACCACTGATCATAACTTTAGAATCATCTCTGACTCTTCCCTGTCTCTCACTCCTCAGGACCAATCCTGAAAGGGTTTCGCTCCCCCAAATCTAAGGCAATCATCCTAACAGAGGCCCTTATCTCTTCTCTAACAGCTTTCTTCCTGGTCTTCCTCCCTGCAGTCAGTGGTTCCTTCTCCAACCCACCCAGTATCGGGCTATAGATTAATCTTCCTAAAGTAACTCCATTATTATGGATGTGACTCTACCACTTAAAAATCTCTAGTGACTTAGGGTCCTTGGTTTGACCTTGGCAAGTTACTTAAACCCCACCATGGCTTCAGTTTGTGATGGGTAAAATAAGGGGGTTAGACTAGATGACCTCTGAGATCCCTTCCAGGTCTATATTTATGATCTTAAATAAAATCTGGACTCAAAATTCTGGAATTCAAAGCCATCCACAATCTGGCTCCAACCTAATTTGCCTCCTGCCACATTTATTTCCCATCCTGATTCTGCTATCCAGTCAAACCAGACAAATGTTCTCATGTTGCCCTCTCCCATCTTCATGAATTTGCTCATACTGTTAGTCCTTTATTCTCCACAGGTTCCTCCTGGCCCTGGCCCTCTTCTTTCAACTTAAATTCAGCTTCCAGAAATTTTTGTGGAATTATTCTAAATTTTATCATTTATATACATGTAATACACTCTCCCATTGTACTAGAATGAGCTCCTAGAGCACACAAAAGGTCATTTTTCATTTACATTCCCAGCACTTAGGACAGTGCTTTGCATAGTAGGAACCTAATAAATATTTAATTGAACTTGTACTATCAACAAGTGTTTGGTTTGGAGGTTTTGTTTTGTTTTTTAACTCGCTGATATTGGGACCATTAAAATAAACTTAGCATTCCTTTTTCAATTTTACCACATGAAAAGACTTCTAGATAGTACACTGGCTACTACAGCACAGGCCCCAGAGGGAGGAAAATTTGAGTTCAAATCTTGCTGTCCCAGATGTGTGGTCCAGACCAGCTCCTCTTAGCTTCAGTTTTATCATTCGTAAAAACAAGGATAATAATGGCAGCTATTCACAGAGTAAATGATAGCATCAATTAAGACAGTATACATAAAGTGATTCTTTATAGACTTCCTTCAAGACTCAACTGAAATCCCAACTTCTACAAGAAGCCTTTCCAGTCTCTCCCACCAGCCACATTCTGCTGATTGTGCCTTCTACTGTATATATGATTGCATGTACAGTTGTTTACATGTTGTCTCCCCATTTGGATGTTATTTCCTTCAGGGCAGGGATCATGCTTTTTGCCTTTCTTTGTATCCCCAGAGCTTACCACAGTACCAATCAAAGTGCTTAATATATGCTCGGTGAGTTGACTGTTAATTGGAATTTTTCTAGTGATATAACAATATGTAATGGCTCTCAAATCTATATTTTCACTCTAATTGCAGTTATAAAACATTAGAATTGTCAGACCACTAAACTATATATTCAGAATTGGTACCTCTGGTAACCAGAATATCCAAATGACTGTCAAATAGATATGACATTCATCTGGGCAAATTTGTAACCAAAATTATTAAGGAGATCCCCCCCCAAAAATGTATGGAATTTAAAATGTTTTATCACTCGAATTTAAACATTATTTATTTAAACAGTCTATCTCAACACACTAGAGAGAAATCTGTTGTCTTTTGTTTTTTTTTAATGGCCATCATATAGCAGAATATGGTTTAAAATTCTTATTTTAAATTTAACCTGTCTTCCTGAACACAGAAATTTGTTTCAAGAGCATGTCTTCAGATACATTCCTTCTTCATATTTTTACATTACATCCCCAAGTACACCATCACACACAAACGGTAAGTGTCTTTGATAGCTAAAATCATGCTCTAGGAGCAATGAATAGAGAGCTAAAATAGATCAAAATAAATATTTGCTAATAAATTAACAATAAAAAATGGCTAGGGTATATTTGTTGTAGCCTTAGCAGTTCCTAGCACACAGCAGGCACTTAATACTTGTTGACTTGACAAGAGCAATCTAGGCAGATGTTTTTCCCTACACACAAAAGCAAGAAAGGACTTGGATTTGCTTTCCATTCTTGTAGAGAAGAATGAAGAAAATCAAAATGCTAAAGAATGGCAGTATGGCTTAACGCAGTCAGAAGACGTAGGTTCTGAATCTCACTTGGCCGCTTACTATTTTGTGTGACCTTAAACAAGTCAGTCTTTTAGCCTCGATTTCCTCATTTGTAAAATAAGAACGTTACACTAGGTGAACTTTTACTTCAGAACTGCTGGTGTCTAGGATGTATAATGCAAACAATTATTAAACCATTCAATGTTTACAAAGTTAAAAAAAAGATACACAAAATAGTGCGAACAATCTTTAAAACACAGTTAAGTAAACGACTCAAAAATACGATAAACATCTTTATTTCATTAGCTTCATTAACAGACTGTTCAACACACAAGGTTTTATTCCAGTTACTCAAAGGAAGTTTTGAGCTTAACTATGAGACACCATTCATTATACACCGACCCGTTTTCACTCCCAATCATTTCTGAATCACTAAAGGGTATTTTTCATGGCAAACAAATTCAATTAAAGCAAGAATGCTACTATGATCTAAAGCCATATTAACCCTGGCATATTCAAGTCAAAGAGTTCAAACAAATTTGCCAATACCATTATCTTCAACTCCAGGGCATATGGGATGTCTTTAATAATAATAAGTCTTTAATAATAAGTCTTTAGCACCTGCCTCCATTCTCAAATCAGACTGTGAAGTTGGACAAACGGCTTGAAATTTGTAAACAGATTAAAAGTTGCTTTCAATATACAGAGTTTTCCAAAAGCTTCTGTCACCCTGTCCCTTCGCAAGTCTACCCCAAGTGGTAAATTCTCGGAAACAAAAAGAAGTGAACTTCAATCGCAAGCAGCACTCAATGAGAACAAAAGAGAGAAAAGGAAAAACAACTCAACTCTTCCCTCAAACTAAGCATAAGGAATAAACCAGCTTCCTGGAGCCTAGAAAAAACACGGGAGAGAAACCTAAAAATCGCCCGAAAATCTTTCCAGTGAGGGACAGGAACGGCTATCCTAATGAGGGGGAATAATTCTGAAACGGTGTTTAAAGTTGTTTGTTCTGGGAAATGACTGATTTCGGGGGACTCGGAGTTCAAGATTTCCCTCGTGCACGCTGTCCCACGCTAAGTGCGGTCAGAGCTGCATGGTCTATAAGCTCTGAAGGGGGGAGGGGAGGGGAGGGGGACGGGGTAGAGACGGGTGTTGGGGAAGGGGAGGAGGGGCGGTCTTCCTCCGAAATAGAGGCCGGCGCCGCCGACCCACACCCCCCAACCCCCGCCCGCAGTTGGGGGCACAAGTTGTGCCGCCCCCTCCCACATGCCCGAGCTCTTTTCGTCAGACAGTCTCTCCTTTGTCTGAGTGCAAGGTCCCACCAAGTTGTGTCTGTCCCGTCACGCCCGGAGCTCTCCCGACGCCCGGCACACAAAGGACACTTGGGGCGGCCGGGACTGGGGCCCCGAGCCCCGAACCCGATGGATCAGGCGGAAAAGGAAAAAGGAAAGCGGGTTGTGGGAGGCGGGAACAAAACAAAACACCCCGACCACAGCGACCCGGCGCTCTCCGAGCCGTTTCCCCCCACACCGGCCACTCAATCCCCTGAGTCTGTGGCCGCCCGAAGTGCGGGTCACCGACCCCGGTCCCCCCAGCTTCGGGCTCCCTTCCCCCTGGTCATACAAAGAAGGCGCCGGGTGAACCCCGCTCCGGGGCGATACCCAGAGACAAGTAATATCACCGCCGCCACCGCCACCCGTAACTCCGCGGGCTCCTGAGCCCGTCCCGCTAGCCGCAGTCGGCCCAGTGGCTTTACCTTCTTTCCCTCTCCCCAGCCCGCGCCGCTCCCCGCGCGCTGCTCCCGCGCGCCGCCGCCGCCGCCGGTCCTCCGCTGCTTTCTCTGTCCCTGTGGGTGTCGGATGCTACCGGACCGAGCGCCAAACCTGACAGCCCAATCGCCATCGCTCTCATTGGCCCCCCCACTACAATCAAGCGCCGCCCCGATTGGAGGGACGAGAGGCAGGCTTCCACCCAATCAGAGGGCCCGCCGAGCTCCCAGGCGCCGGGAAGACCCACAGCCCCATGCATATACTTATCTCTGGACTGTACACACATATACACACATACACATATTCTCATATACATGCACACACGCGCGCGCACACACACACACATACACTCCCTGAGACGCTGGGGGTTTTTACGTGCGAAACTACCGCCGCCGTCCCTTTGTTCTCTCGTTTTACACACAGGGTACGGATCGGGAAGGCGAGTGGGCCGCTGGGCGAACACGGCTGGAGGAGGAGGGGAGGAGTGGCCGGCTGGACGAGCCAGGCCGGGAGAGGGGCGGGGAGGAAGGGGGAAGCCTCTGGGTGGCGGGCGGGGAAGGACGGAGATGTTGCTCTAATCTTGGCGGGAATAGCCACCTCCGAGCCCCAGCGGGGCCGGGGAGGGGAGGGGAGGAGGGGCGTCGGAGGGAGGTGTAGTTCAAGGGGCCTTGGCGGCCAAGTTTGAATCAGTTCGAAACTCAAGGCGTGGTAACGGTTTTAACGGCCGCGCTCTTTCTCTTTTCTCTCCCGAGTGGCGGGTTGGCCCAGGCGGGGCCCAGGGCGGGAGGAGGCGAGGTGTCCCCGGGAGACCCCGGGGGTTGGGGCGAGCTTGGGCGTCCCGGGGCCTCCCGAGTCAGCCGCTTTGCCTCGGACCGAGTGCGGGTGGCGGCTGCACTTGACGGCCGCTAGGGGCGGCGCGGCGCGCGCAGGGCTCGGCGCCCGGGGCTCTGTCGCTAATTTGCATGCGAGGCGCGCGGCGCTCCCCGCCCGCCCTGGCGGGAGCCGGCCCAACTAATGAGCGCGCTCGCTCGGGGCGGGGAGCCGCGCCGAGGCGCTCGGCCGTTAGGGGCCAGGGAGGCGCTCGGGGGGCCCTCCCGCCGGGGCGTCCGCCCGCACCCGACCCAGCCCCGGCTGCGAGGCTGTACTTAAAAAATAAGGGAAAGGCTGTCACTAGTGACATTTCAAACCTCCGCTTTTTTCAAAGCCTTGGTGGTGGTGTGGGCTGCGAGCCCGAATGCACGTGTCAGCCTCCAAGTCACTTAGGTGGAGCGCCCACATGGGCTGGACAGACCTCGGACTGTTAGGGTGGCACCAAAGCATTAGTGACCTCAAGAAAACTCAGTTCCAGACACAGCAACAGGAGTGGACTGTACCGAATATAAATGCCACTTTTTTGGTTTGGGGGTTTGGGTTGTTTAGTTGGGGTTTTTTTTTAACCAAGACATTAAGCTGCCCCTGAGGTAGTTTGAATTAAATTTCTAAAGGAATATGGGCAATTAATTTTTTAAAATGTTAATGATATATGCATGTGTTTATATGTGTATGTGTGTGTATAAAATTTAAATCTGTATATATTTAACTCTCTATAGGAATTGCCCATTCGTACTGGGACCTCAAATTGTTCCAGAGACCAGACACACAGTTAAGCATTTTAACTCTAAGAAAACCCCAATTATCAACTAGTTTGGGGGGATAGAGTACTACAGGAATTGTATATTAATTGCATAATTGTATATTATTTGCTTTTCAGTTTATAAAGATGACTTGAATGAATGTGGATATCTGCCCACCCCCAAGGATATAGTTTTCCTGTCCTATTCATCACATGTCACAGGTTCCACCCAAGGTTCTAGGCTTCCTCTAGATCTTGTGACCTGGATACCAACAGAAGCTATCCCATATAGCCTGCCTTTTCTATTGGATCTTTTCATGTCTTATACCTCTGATGATATCTTTTCCATTGCCTCCTGTTCAAAGATAATACTAGAAAATTAAAATCAGAAGCCTTCATTTGGTGATTTTTTTCATGTAAATTTCTGTGGGACTCATCACCATAATTATTCTCACCCATAACCACATACAGTGTCCTGTATGGATATTTGAGGATTTGGGATTATTGAAATATACAAGATAATACAATACAGTAAATGTTAACAAATAGTCAATAAATATTAAGTGCCTGCTATGCGCCAAACACACTCCCTGCCCCCAAAGAACTTACAATCTAATAGGGAAGGTTGAGAAGGTTCATTGTGGGGATATGATGATGGTGCAGCAGAATCCAAGCAATGCAGCTGCTGGGAAATGAGGTATGTAGGCTTCTGAGCTCTCTATAAATGGGTGTGTGTGTGTGTGTGTGTGTGTGTGTGTGTGTGTGTGTGTGTGTGTGTGTGTGTGTGTGTGTGTGTGTGTGTGTAACCCTCCAATCAGATCAGAAGCAGTTTAGGGTATTGAAATGTGAGTACCAAAGCTAATGCATCCTTCATAATGATCAGTAACCTGGTGATAAGCTTTTGGGTGGGGGAAGCAGTAATGATACAGCATGCTCACAGATAAATTTAAGATTATAGGCACAATATTCAAGGTAGGGGAAGGAAGTATCTGGAAAAGCCTTGAAAGTAGCTAGATGTTCCAAGAGGCAGAGGTTCTTAGGAGGAAGAGCATCCCTAGTGTGGGCCCCAGCCTGTACAAAATCATGAAGGTGAGAGGTGAAACAAAGTCACGTTGGGAGGAGCTTTACATTCCAGCAGCATTAAAGGCAATAGGGAGCCCCTGAAACAAGGGGTTGACATGGTCAGACTTGTGTTTTAGGACTCAATTTGGCAGCTGTTTGGAGAATAGATTGGAGTGAGGAGATGAGGCTGGGAGGCCAATTAGGCTTTTGGAATAGACAGTTCAGATAGGTGATGAGGGCATGTACTAGGATGCTAGTGGTGTGAATAGAGAGGAGAAGGCACCTCTTCCATGTTGAAAGGATGTAGAATAAGAGATCATTGGGGGATAGAAATGTAAAGGGAGGAGTTTCAATTTTTTCTTATATCATTTGTTTTTATATCACCTTCATTTCTCAAAACGTCCACTACACCCCACTCAGCCTTTCCCAAAGAACCATCCCTTATAACAAAGAATTAAAAAGTTTTTTGGAAATAATTAGAATACAATTGGTTTCTAGATTTCTAAGGATAGGTATAAAAGGTAAAAATGTGTATATCCAGTACAGAACAGCTCTTATTCATGCAAAGAAACTGCAAAAACAAGGAAATACTGCTTTTAAGTAAACAATGTCACTCTGCTCCCCTCCAGTATATCAACATTTACTTGCGGGGAGCTGAGCCATCCCCCAGGTCCATAGTACCACACTTTAGTTTAGATTCTTCTCAGAAAGAAAACAAACTTAGAATTACTAGCTAGGACAACCCCTCAGGTGCAGTGAGTCAGACACCTTTCATCACAAACCCATGTAGACCTTATAGTACTACCCTGAGAATATAGAATCTCCCAAAATAAAAATGAGCTTGCGGTTACTAGAAAAGTATCCCTCTTTGCAACAGACATTGTCCAAGTAATTCCTAAGATAATAGCAAAAAGCAAAATTCAGATTCCTTGCCCCCCATAGCTGTAGCTTCTTGTTGGTCCCTAGGCATCAGGGACCATAGGAACCCAGTGGTTTCTCCCATGTTGCTGTTACTACCAAGAAAATTCCATTTTTCTCACAGTTTGAAGTAGAACCAGGAAAGCAATTTATATAATCATAAACATATTGTAAAGAAAAACAACTCTAAAAGACAAGAACTCTGATCATTACATTGACCAACCATGGTTCCAGAAGGCCCATGTTAAATCATACTTCCCACTTTTTAACAGAGGCAATGGACTAAAGAAACAACTATAATTTTCAATATATCCAACATGTATTTGTTTTGGTTTACATCCGTCCCAAGGGAAGGATTTTTTTTTCCTTTGATGGGAAGTCATGGCAGGGGGAAGCAGGGAATAGTCATAGTGGTGCCCAAAAAAAGGAAGAAAAAAAATCAATGAACCATACAAAAGAATAAAAGTTGAGAGAAAGACAAAAAAAAAACAGTTTGGGAACTACAGCAGTGAATTTGTTCTGTTTTTTTCTTTCAAAAATTCTTACAAAATCAAGATTCATAGTTTCATATACAATCTATATGTATATGTATATATATATGCACATGCATATGTATGTGTGTATGCACACACACATATGTGGGAATGATCGTGTTTATCTTGTCCATAAAAAATGTTTTTGTTTTTTTTCTAAAGTCGTACATACATTAAAACAAAAACAAAAAAAGAAAGCTGAGCTATTTGAGGCAAGGTACAACTACAGAATGAGACCTCTAGCCATTAGCAGAATAAACTACAAAAAGGAAATTTTCTCTTTTTCCATGCCACCATCTTCCCTTGGCCCATCATATTACCACTGGCATCTTTCAGTTGCTTGACTGGTAAGAGGTAATGCATCCACTGGGGGCTGAAAGCAGCTTTAAGAACTGTGACCTCTGCTATGAGGTATAGTCAGCTGTGAGACTCCCCCTGGCAGTTGAGTCCAAGGAAGCTAGTACATCAACTTGCCAAGTAGAAATGCTGTTTCCACGAGGGAACAACAAGAAGATACCACAAGGGAAAAGAATTGGGGCTTTGATACAGCCAAGTGAGATGCCTTGGCCACTTGGTACCCTACACAGGTACCTCACTAACAGTGTGCTGTCTTCCCACTGATGCTGTGCATATTTGTGAGAGAGCACAACCTAGGTATTATTTTCCAGGGCGGAGTGGGGAAGATGGGGACATTTTCTAGCTACTATTCTTTGCAAGGCATTCTAATAAATATCTCTACATTAAACTATCACAAAATAGATCATAACGTCTAAACTAAAGATCCCACTGCTGAGACAACTTTTCTACCTTTTATACCATTACAGGTATGAAAAAAAATTTTAAAGGGGTTATCTGTAGGGGAAAAAAATCCATGATTCTTTTATTTATAAAGGCAAGAAGCTAAAAACAACCTATGAATCTCACAATTTGATAATGGATGAGTCAATTATGGTATATTAAAGTAATGGAATATTATACCACTGGAAAAGATAACATGAAGAATTAGAGGAAATAGAGACAAAGTGAGAGAAAGCAGTCAACAAAATGTATTAAGTGCTTACTATGTGCCAAACACTGTGATAAATGCTTCCTCTCAACAAACTCACAGTCTAACATGCAAAAAAAAAAACCTAAGTACAAATGATACACATTGGAAAAAAAGATAATTGTAGGAGGGTACTGGCATTAAGGTTAAGTAGAAAAACTACTGAGGGGATTAGAACAAGTGGTAGTGGAAACTGAGTAAACCAAGTTGTCTCCATCTTGTGACTTAATTCTGGAGCTAGCTCAGTTCCCTTTCTACGCAATGATGAGTCTAGACAAATTTCTGTTTTAGGAGAAAACTATTCAATTGTGGATATTGAGAGAACACATCATTGCATTGTTTGAACCTAACCTTTGGGGCTGGGAAGCTGGACTCCCTCTACCTGCTGCTTAGAGACCGTTAACTAAGGTCTTAAGTTATGCTGACCAGAAACCCAGTCAGATCCAAAAACTGATGCAAGGAGTTTTCTCACAACTATTCATACATGTCTCATCTGAAAACTGGCTCTGTATTAGTCAATCAGGTATTGTTTCCATGTTCCTTTAATTTTTTACAGACACTTGGAGGGGAATGGGACTCCTCTTTTTCTGATTTTAGGGAATGGCACCTATTCATTCTCACCTTCCCAACTTGGAAAATCTCTAATCTCTCCTCCAAGTACAAATCGTACTGTCTTAATTTTATATTCCGGTTAATTGTTTTTCTTTAGTTAACTGGTCTTATTCGATTGTTGTATTTTGTTTAATTGTAATGTATAAAAATTCATCTCCCCTTGTATTCAGGGTCTAGTACCAACGCTGAGGTCCCAGTTTTGGGCAATTGGCATGCATTGCTTAAAAATCGATATGCTCAGAAGTGTGAACCTTTGTTTCCTCAGTCATTTCATCTTTCACTCGCAATAATACATATTGACTATATTAAAATGGAAAGAAAACAAACCCAAAGATAATGGAGTTTATAAATAAAAAAAAATTCAGTAGGAGACAGCAATTTTGTTGGATTTCGTTTTCTTAAAGTGTATAGTGTCTTTTTAAATTTTTTCCTTTGTGTCTGATTCATATTTAGTTTAGAGATTCTAGTTGGAAAACTATATTTGGTTTGATTGTTGGTTAATTAGGATTTATTGTAAACATTGCTTTAATGGCAATAATATTTTTGTAAAAACAATAAAGCCCATTGGAAATTTTTTTTTAAATCCTACACAAAATTATAGTGGGTCTCTTTTTCAAATACTAGGTACAATTCTAGCATTTTCATCTAATCAAGAATATGAGAAGAAAAATAATAGTTAAAATGATCAAGATTAAATAGGACCAAAGTCAAATAGACTAAAAAGATAAATACTCAAATCTTCAAAAACTATAGGGAATCTTTAAAATCATAGTAAAGTGAGAAAGGCAAAAACAAACGGTCCCTGCTCTCAAGGAGCTCACAATCTAATGGGTAAGACAGCATACACATATGTACATACAAGATAAATACAGAATAAATGGGATATAATCACAAACATTAAGAAAACAAAGACAGGCTTCTTGCAGATGGTGGGATTTTAGGTGAGATTTGAGGAAAGCCAAGAAGGAAACCTTTGTCTGGGATAGGGCTGCCTCCTATTTGTGGTTTTAGTACAAGGCATTGAAGATCGCAAAAAAAACTGATTTCTTTCTCCTTTTGGGGGAAGCTAACGAAACAAGTTTTAGCTACTAGACCAGCTTTGGTAGAAAGAGCAGCAGAGGCAGATTAGTTAAGAGGAGAAAAAGTCACCCACAAAAAGAACAAAGAAAGTTCAGTTGGTGTGGATCAGACTATATACTAAATGGAGGTGAAAATAGCTTATGAGCAGCCCTGCTGCAAACATCAAGATGAGGCATGACTTGTCAACTGATTGTAATCATTTTATTACTCTTTACTGCTTAGCATTCCCTTTTTCATGTGAGGTCAAAACTGCCTATTCTATATCTGATTCATGTTTGTCTTCTGGGTACCTCTTCTTACTACTTCTCCCTGGCTAGAAAGGACCCCTTATACTAGAGCTAAAAATTGAATTTTTCCTCAGGAATCAGTGGTGGGGAGGGGGGTGATGTTAATAATTGAAGCGCTGAGAACCTAGTTCCCCTGTTGAGGAGACAGGAAATCCCAAAATAATAAACTCCAACAAGGAAAGGTAAAAAATGGAGACTGGCAAATGTTGCCAATCCCCGTGGCCTCTGCCTAGTAGTCTCTGGCTAGCCACTGTGCTAGACTGAGAAATTTGAGGCCTTCTGTCAGTAATGTCATAACCAATTACACCACATCTGACACTTACAGACATTCTCTGAATAGGATCATAAATATAGATCTGGGAGAGACTAAAGATCATCAAGTCAGACTCCTCCGTTTAGCTTTTAAAGTCCTTCACAACCTTGCCCCAGTCTATCTTTCCAGCCTCATTCCCTCTCCCACACTTCATTTTCTCTCTTTTTTCCTCACGTATGACATTTCCATCTGTCTCGATGTCTTTGCACTAGATAGCCTCTTTGCCTAGGATGCACTCCCTCCTCAATGTTGCTTCATAGAATCCCTTCCTTCCTAAGTACTACCTTCTACATGAAACTATTCCTTATCTCCCCTACTATTAATGCCTTCCTTCCCAAATTACCTTTTATTTAACTAGTTTAGATTTATTTACTTTATGTTTATATAATTTTGTATGAACTTATCTTCTTTAAATTCTAAGTTCCTTGCTAAAACAAGTGCTTAGTAAATTCTGCGTGTTTTTAAATTTATTGCTTATTGATCAATTGGTTGAATGATTGACTAAATCAATCCCCCTAATTTTAAAGATGAGGAAACATACTCAGAGACATTAGGTGACAACTAAAATCAAACATAAGTAAGTGGTAGAACTGGGATTTAAATCAAGATCCTCTAACTCCAAATCCAAATGCTGCTCCCGTCTCCCCCAAGTTTCTTCCCTTATCATCTCCTTTGCTCCAACTTCAAAGGACTTTTACTTGTACTCTTGATCCTAGGCCCATTCTCTTTCTGGAACTTGCCTCAGAAAGCATTCTTCCCTCTCTCATCTGGAGTCTTCCTATATAGTGATTCCTTCCCAGAGGTTGCCTACAAACACAGTTATTTCTCCCCCATCTTTTAAAACCCTCACTTTATCTTTCTGTCACCTCAAGCTGTGATCATATTTTTTCTTTCTTTCACTGCTAAACTCCTAGAAAGCTGAAAGCTCTCTCTATTCTTAGAACACTCTGCCGGCTCCAATCTTTGCCCCCATCATTCCCTAATTATTCAACCAGTGTTTAAGTAAACAGGTTTACAGACATTTTGATCACATATTACATTTTACAGGGTTGAACAATCAAATACCTGATGATACTAAGACTGCAATATAAAATCCCAAAAGATAAATGTTACAAATGTACATTTAATAAGAAAATAAATCACAAGGAAACATAATAAGGGAACAGTCTCTTCTCACTATGTTCTTCTCAAGAGTTTGTTCAGCATACTAACTGCTTATATGCTCTATGTATATGTCCCTGCTCTGTATCATACTAGCGTACATCAGACTGATCTTTAATTTAGATAACACAAAATGTAATATCCCTTCTGTGTTTAGATTCCTAAGTGTTTAGATAGCACTTATGCACTCATGCTCATGGATTAGGATCCCCAAAGGATGACTATTACTCTTGGGTACTACTAGGGTCAATCTTGTGGAGAGCTACTTCGACCACTGTAACCCACAAATTCTGTTGTTTGCAAGAATACTAAAATCTGAAATAGTTTTAGAAGAAATTTATTAGGTCATTTGGCAGAGGAGAATGAGGTGTGGATCCGTCTCAACCTGGCTCTGGAAGGTTTACAAGATATAGGATTTAACCAGGGTGCCTACACATGAACCACTCATACATAATTAAGTAATTTTGCTGAAAGAATAACTTGAAAGTGAGGTAGATTGAGATGGACATGAGTAAATATAAACATTCAATAAAATGTAGGCAAAGCCAAAACACGAGCTTGGGTAGACCCAAAACAAGAATGCTTTGGGTGGGTCCAGGACCTGGGGGAGGGCAAAATTCAATTTAGCCATCTGCAGCATTCCTAGAGAGTTACTTTGGTCAGGTGACATTCTGCTTACAATCACATAAGGTTGGACTTAAACAATAAAATAATTTTTCCAAACAATATAATAAATCATTTTCCCTACAGTTGTCAATTAGCTTTTAGCAAAGGTGTTTCCTCAAATACCATAGCCAGAACAGTAGTTACAAAACACACACACACACACACACACACACACACACACACACACACATCCACAGTGTAGGAGCGTAGGGTAGACATGGGGAGTACCCACAAATTTAAAGTACAGTAGTAGTAAGTTACATGTATGGAGAGTTCAAATGATCAAGAAAACAACTGTGTCAGAACAGTCTTCAAGAGGTTTTCTGTGAGGGATGGCATTAGTATTGGATCAGTCTCTGCTGCTAGTCTGGGCTAACTCTACACATGGCCTCTCTGCTCTGTGACCCAGTCAGACTGGCTCCTCCTAACGCATGGAGCTCTGATGAGTGGAGCTAGAGAGATCCTTTGGATTCTGGGCTGGCTTCTCCCAGCATTGCAGCTGTGCACTTACCTGTTGAGCTGATCCACTTACCTGCCTGGGATTATTCAGGGATGGCCAGCTGTAGTCTCCATTACCTCCAGCATCAGTCCTGGCTGGCTGCTACTTTTGCTCTTTCAGAAAGGAAATAGATCCTTAGCCTAGGATTGGCAGAAGCTTCTCCTGTTCTTCTCCTTTGGGACAGACCTTGAGAGTTATCAACTCCCAGGCAGGTAGTAAAAGGTATTACTTCTCCTTTTCGAATAATCTTCCTGGATCAGAATAAGGTTTTCTCATTGACAGACCTCACTATAATTGGATCCTTTCCATTCAATACCTTTCCCAAATCTTAATCTGTGCAACCTGGGCCATAACCAGACCCTGGCCATGTTATTTTGGTAACCACCTAAACCAGGAGTAGGGAACCTGTGACTTCAAGGCCACATGTGGCCCTCTAGGTGCTCAAGTGTGGCCCTTTGACCAAATCCAAACTTCACAGAACAGAACTTGGACTCAGGCAAAAGGTTGTGCCTGAAGACCTAGAGAGCCACATGTGGCCTCGAGGCCACAGGTTCCCCACTCCTGACCTATTTTAGGGGTTCAAGAATCTCAATTTATTTGTTTGTTTTAAACTTTGTTTTCCTATTCTATGCAAAAGAATAGCTAGGAAAAAGTTACTGAAGCATCTAATGCCCTGAGGGAAGTTTGTTGTCTTTGCTGGTCTTCTCATAGAAAAATGATGTATTCACAGCCTGGGATCCCCAAAAGGTACAATTATACCTGAAAAGGCTTTATCCTCATGTCTTATTGTGTTTCTGTCTTTGTTTCCTACGACCTTCAACTTTTCTAGTCTAAAGTCAGTTTTGCTAGTCTAAAAGGGGTATACACATTGATGTTTGTGTGTATCATATTTTTCCCCAGTAAACTCATTAAGTGTGGGGACTGATTCATTATCTTTGAATCCTTGGCACCTGCCGTTGTGCTTGGCACATTATGTGTTGAACTGAATTGAAGACATCATTGTTCCTTCACAGCACATTGATTGAACTCAAGTTAGTCAAGCCAACAAGCATTAACTACTTAGTGTCAGGCACTGTGCTAAGTGCTGGGAATACAGATAAAAGTTGAAAGCAGAGTAGAAAGCAAAAGTAGAAAGTCCTTATCCTCAAGGAGCTTACATTCTACATAAAAGAAAATACATAAAATACATAAAAGAAAGATACATAAATAAAATACATAAGAAAATACATAAAATACATAAGATACATAAAAGAAAGTCTAGCAGGGGAGGGAAGACTCAGTCCCTGACCCAGAGGCAGAGGCCACAGGGTGGAGGGTACTTTTAATATGTGACTCTGTTGGCTACAATACTGAACTAGATGTACCATAGCTCTCAGTAAGGTAATTACCAAGTTCTAATTGTACTATTTTCAACTTTAATTGTATCTTGCTTTTTAAGCATTAAGAATTTGTTGAACTAATATTTTGTAATACCTTTTGCAGCTAAAAGATGTTGAAGGAAGACTCTCTCTTCAAGGATTGTAAACCCTTAAGGAGGTAGAAGGTTAACCTAGTGGCTGAGGAATGTGATTTTATCAGCTTATACCGCAGTGAGCTGGGTAGGAGAAACTGGTTTATGGTAATCAAATGCAGGAGACATTAATAAACCAGAAAGAGGATTTATTAATTTACAATGAGAAATGTCACTGCTGAGTAGAACAGATACTTATGCGAGTTGGTCAGCACATTTTCTTCCCAGTACAAAAGTCTTACTTGGAAAACTCAATTAATGTTGGATGGTTGCTTGGTAATGATAGGAAAAGTTAAAGAAGCTGGATAATCTTGGTAGATAATGCCATTAAGCCAAGATGAGCTGAAGTTCCCAGCTCTGCTGGAAGGATGTCCATCTACATCTACATACATATGTGAACATCAACAAATTTCTACTGGTCTCTTTTCTTCCTGCTCCAGTGCAAACCATTTTCCTGTTATGACTGCATGCCAGGTCATTACACTGCAAAGTAAGCACATCACAACTTTCTTTGCATTAGACCCATTTGAGATTAGAATCTCCCCAATTGGATTTGGGAGACATCCTGTACTCTTCTACAACCTAATCACAAACCTCCTCTTTGGGTCAGTTATATTTGCACCCTCTTTATGTTGATTTTCATTTTGTTTTGCTATTCAGAGTGGCTCATTAAAAATCTTATCTGTTAAAGACAGCGTGGTAGAGTAGATAGAGTGACAGGCCTTGGAGTCAGGAAGATCTTGTTCAAATCCAGCCTCAGACACTTACTAGATGTGTGACTGTGGGCAAGTCACTTAACCTCTGTCTCAGTTTCCTCACTTGTAAAATAAGGTTCATAATAGTATCTACTAGAAGAGTTGCTAGGATCAAATGAGATATTAGTAAAGTGCTTACTGAGGCCAGAGCCTGGCACAGAGTAAGCACTTAATAAATGCTTGGGTTTTTTTGTTTGTTCTCAAATTCAGTTTCTGACACACAGAGACTCTGTGACTCCAGACAAGTCCCTTAATTTGTTAGGGTCCTGGTTTTCTAAAAGTATGTTTTGGAGTAGTTGCTGATCTGCATTGATAGAAAGAGTTTATTCACCAGGACTCCGCCATGTCAGTGAAATCACAAATCTCTCCCCCTCCCAAAATCCTGCCTCCTAATATCACATACCTTGCTTGAGGCTGACTGGACCTTGAGTACTAAGTACCAGGGAGCATGATGTAGCAGAAAGAGTTTTAGATCCAGAGTATGGAAAACCTGGGTTCCTATCTAGTCTCCAACACTTACCAACTGTCTGACAACAGGCAAGCCATTTAACTTAATTTCCCTGAATTTCAGTTTCCTCATCTATAAAATGAGGATAATAAAGAGAACTAGCTTAGAAGTCAGAGGATCTGAGTTCAAATTCTTCTTCTTCATAGACAAAATTAATGCATCTAGGATAAGAAGGGAAGTGGTTGAATTGGGGGAAAAAAGTCTGTATCAAATTTCCCTGGTAAGGGTTTGCTGTGCAATATATATAAGTAATTAATAAATATGTATAAGACTAACAGCCATTTCTCAATACATAAATGATCAAAGGATATGAACAAATAGTTCTCAAAAGAAGAATTTCAGAGTATTCATAAACTCATGAAAGAAGACTCTAAGAGAAGGACAAATCAAAACAATCCTGAGGTTTCACCTCATCTCTTGTAAATTTGCAAAAATGACCCCCCAAAATGGCAACGGTCAGTGTAGGAGGGATTGTGGAAGGATAGACATAATACATTATCGGTGGAGCTATGAAACAGTATAACTATTTTGGACAGCAATCCGGAATTATGCAAATAAAACCTTTGAAGCAGAAACTCCATAACTGGGTTTTATACTCCAAAGAAGCCATCAAAAAGAAGAAAGTCTCCATATATCCCAAAATATTTATAGTAGCACTTTCTGTGATAGTGAAGAATTGGAAACAAAGTAGAGGCCTGTTAACCAGGGAAAGGCTTCAAAAATTGTGGTACATGAATGTGACAGAATATTACTGTGCTGTAAAATATTATATATATGATGAACACAGAGAAGCATACTATATGAACTGATGCAGAATGAAGTAAGCAGGGCCAAGAAAGTTATATACTGTGACTACAACAATGTTAATGGAAAGAATTACACATCAAAAAATATCAAAAGTAAATGTTATAAAATTATAAAGACAAAGTGGGATTCAAATGAAAAGCTACAAGAAGACACCCCCAACCTACCCCTATGTGGAGGTGGGAGGTCCACTAGTATTATATATTGCACATGTTTTTGAACTTTTTCAGTGTATCAGTTGTGCTAATTTTTTTCTTCTCTAAAAGATATCATTTGTTATATGGTTTCATATAAGACATCAAAAAAGAAGATATCAATAAAAAAGAAAAAGAGAAAAGATCAAATGAGGTAACTAGAACATGTAAAGTGCTTTGCATATCTTAAAGTGTTATATAAATATCAGTTATTATTGTTATTGCTGTACCTATTGAGTACATGCTATGAATATGAAATATAAAATGAAATAAAATATGAAATGGTTCCACATCAATTCATCACTCAGTTTAACTTTAAGGAAAAAAATATCAACTTGCTTGTAAAACTTCTAGGCAAAAAGGCCAGTGGAAAAAATTTTTCTGGGGACCATGTGCCTTAAATAATTACCCATTTGAAAATTAAGGGCACATAAAGGCACAGTCAGTTACAGCTGACAGACTTTATATCCTCTCTTGCTGAGGCAGATGAATTCAGGTCTTCCCAATCCAGGTCCAGTATTGTCTCCGCTGTGCTGCCTTAATTAACATAGACTTGTGAATATCTTTTTGATAAAATATTTGTAATACCCACATTGACGTGTCTATATTAAACATTTCCTCGCTAAATTTGAAATCATTTTTTAATGTTGTTTTGGTGACATTTGTAGAATTTTACAAACTTTGTTTTTAGTAAAGTGTGCTTCCTGGCCTTAGCATTCAGGCTAGCAGGACCTGTGAAATAAGGCTTAAGTCAGCTCAGGTTAGAAAAATATTGAACTAGTTGTTATACTTGCCTCTTGGAGACCTTAAATTTTGCAGCTTAAAAAACTGACCAGTACACTTATGAATAGCTTTTAAAGCTACAAATTGCTAGCTGATTTTGGCCTAGGTATTGTGCTAAAATCCTGGGCTTTGATTCAATAGAGCAAAACGGATCATTAAATGCTTTCTCCAAACAAGTTGCTTCTGAAGCACATTCTGAGACCAGACAAGTTCCCAAGACACCACCACGGAGATAACAGTTCTAAAACAATATGCAAGTATGCTATCCTCTTATACATGCTCACCAAAGGTATTTACCAATGTCAAAGAGGATACCATGCACAAAATTTAAATAGAAAAGGGATTCCCTAATAACAGAGACCCTAAAGAAGTTCCTACATGTAAATGACATTGTGCCTGAAATACATGGTGACTAAAAAGAGAGTGGCCTAAAAGGGCAAAGAGGTTGAAGGACACGTGCTGTCCACTCAGAGGACAGCCAGCAAAACTTCCCAATGTTTACCTGAATGCCTGGTATTTAAAGTGTGTATGAACCTTCTTATTATGAGGATTTGATTTTAATTTTTAGAAATTGGGTGCTACTTCTAGGGCTATATCCCAAAGAGATCATACAAATGGGAAAATAACTCACATGTACAAAAATATTTATAGTAGCTCTTTTTGTGGTGGCAAAGAACTGGAAATTGAGGGGATGCCCATTAATTGGGGAATGGTTAAACAAGTTGTAGTATATGAATGTAATGGAATACTATTGTGCTATAAGAAATGATGAGCAGGCAGACTTCAGAAAAACCTGGAAAGACTTATATGAACTAATTCTGAGTGAGGGGAGCAGAACCAGGAGAACATTGTACACAGCTACCATCACATTGTGCGATGACTAACTTTAATAGACCTGGCTCTTCTCAGCAATGCAGGGTTCTAAGACAACTCCAAGAAGCTCATGATGGAAAATGCTATCCATACCCAGAGAAAGAATTACGAAGTCTGAATGCAGATCAAAGCATGCTATTTGCACTCTCTTTCTCTCTTTTGTTTTGTTTTGTTTCTTCTTTCTTTCTCATGGTTCATTCCATTGGTTATAATTCTTTGCAACATGACTAATGTGAAAACATGTTTAATGTGAATGTATATGTAGAGTATATATCAGATTGCACGCCATCTTGGGGAGGGGGGAGGGGAGAGCGGGGGAGAAAATTTGGAACTCATAAACTTGTGGAACTGAATATTGTAAACTAAAAGTAAATGAATTTTTAAAAAAAGAAATTGAGAGCTATTCTATCTCACTTTGAGGAATGTAAGTGAATTAATATTGCTTGCTATAGAATATATGTATATATGTATACACATTTATATATGTTTATAAATAAGACCTTTATCCTCTGATTAGGATCTCTGTGTAAAGGAACTTTATTCCCCCTCTGCTATAGAATTTTTTTTTGTATTTTATTTTAATTTATTTTTGACATGTTTGGTTTTCAGCATTGATTTTCACAGGCGTTTGAATTACAAATTTTCTCCCCATTTCCTCCCCCCCCACTCCAAGATGGCGTACACTCTGGTTGCCCTGTTCCCCAGTTTGCCATCCCCTCCATCGCCCCATTCCCCTCCCATCCCCCTTTCCCTTCCTTTCTTGTAAGGCAAGATAAATCTCTATGCCCCATTGCCTGTGCATCTTATTTTCTAGTTGCATGAAAAAAAAAAAAAACTTTTTTCCTTTTGAACATCTATTTTTTTAAAACCTTGAGTTCCAAATTCTCTCCCCTCTTCCCTTCCCATCCCCCCTCCCTAAGAAGTCAAGCAATTCAACATGGGCCTCTGCTATAGAATTTAAGCTAGCATTTCACGTGTATAATCAAAGAGAGAAAAAACTCATAAGTGTCTCTAGGAGGCCTTTGAGTCCTCACTTGAGAACAACTCAAGGTCATTTTTGCTTGCCAGAAAATAAAAGTTATCCTATATGTGTTGATTATCCCTTGCTTTTTTCCATTCACGTCTAAAAGTAGCCAAGGTCCTCACATCTTTCCCAAGAATAACTCCATAGATAAAGTACCATCTGGACCCATATGGCCCTGTAGCACCTGGCATCATGGACGAAATACTCTATATCCCCCTCGTTAGCTAAATCTTCCCCTGAAGAAATCAGGAGAAAATCCAGTTTCAAAATCTCTTCCTCTTCAACCAGTTTCTAAATTCAAAGATATTAAAGAACAGACCTTGCCATCAAGAAGCATACTTTTTTCCAAGCTCCTTATAATATTTTTAACACTATTAGTCTCCTGAAGATATTATATGACTGCTAACAATGAAAGAGCATAACCTTAGAAAAAATCAAAATTTCAGTTGATCCAAGTAATGATGGGAAAATACTGACTGTAAGTAGGCTGCAGCATATTATTCAATTAATAGTTTTTCAATAATCTAGCATAACTTTCTGACTTTTGTTAACTTTCTATAACTTTTGTTCTTGTTTACAGTTTAATTCTAATTTTGTTGTATTGTGACTTGAAAATACCTTTTGAAATTATAGTTTTTCTGTCACTTAGTATGGGATCAGTTTTTGTGAGTATTCCATGTTTACTTGAAAAGAATGTTTATTCCCCGCTTCTTCCCATTCAGTTCTCTCTATACATCGCTTCCCAGATATCTCCAGCCATGTCATCTGTATTTGTCTCCACTAGGGTCATCATCTCCTCTCCTTCCCAACTGAGCATGAATAGACTCTACCCCTAGAGATGCACTGGGCTTTCATAGGCCATCTTTGGCATCATCTAGCTTGGCTCTACCACAATTTATTGACATTTTCAGTCATATTACTCTCCTCCCCAATTTTCATTTCCCAGCTATTGGGAATTGTGTTGTCTTTCTCTTTAAGCTGCAAGTTTCTAGAAGTTGGGGACTGTTTTTCGTCCTTTTATTTATATCTCACTGTGTGTTTAGCCTAGTATGTGGCATATAGTAAGTACTTAAATGTTATATCTATCATCTCTCTGTTCATTCCAACTTACTTAATTCAGATCTGTGATCTCTTTATTTGATTTTGGCATAGTCTGATAATGAAGTTTTGAAGTTCCCTACTATTATTATATATTTTTATCTACTCTTTCTTTTATTGCTCTTACCCACCTCTTATGAATTTAACTACCAAGTTGTTTGGTTCATATAAATTGAGGATTTTTATATACTTTCTATTCACTTTTCTTCTCAACATCATATAATGTCTATGAATGCTTCTGTTTCTTTTCTAATTTGAATTTTATTATATCAGATACTATTACTGCCGTTCCTGATTTTTCTGAATTTGTGGTTGCATGATATAGTTAAGGCCAATCTCTTAAGTTTTAATGTAGCCATATCTTTTTGCAATAAATGTGTTTCCTATTAGCAACATAATTAGGGGTTTTGTTTCTTGCCCCACTCTGAAGCTTTCTTTTAATGCTAGAATTCAAATGGTTTACATTTATTGTTATAAATAATACATATTTTTCATCTAATATTTTGCTCACAGAATCACAGATCTAAAACTGAAAGGGATATCAGAGACTTTCTAGTCCAACCCCCTTATTTTACATATGAGAAAAATGAGACCAAGGAAGATTAACTGACTTACAAAATCACACAATATCAAAAACAGCATTTTAATCCTGGTCTTTTGACTCCAGAGCCAGGGTTCTTTCCATTGTATTGGGGGGTGCAAGAAAGGAGTAAAATCTATTGTAACCTTCTATACTTATTTCAACTACTAAAACTAGTTAATAAAACAAGTTATATTTCTCTTTTTTATTCATTTGGATACTTTTTAAAATTTTTGCTTTAAGCATTAGAAATTCCTTCTCTTCTACTTCTCAGCTTAGTTAAAAGCCCTTTTAGTAGTAAATATACATGACTTTTAGTGTCCTTTACATTTTTGCCTTAATCATTATATACATTTTAACCCAAGTCTTAATTTGTTCCTATTGAAGAGCACATTTTTATTCTTATGCACACATAATCTTAACTACAATTAATAACAGGAAAAGTATATTACTATTTGTGTTAAGAACTCAGCTAGTTCGAAGTTCCTCCTTTACTGACTAAAGGGAAATCTCTAGTTGTGAGGCTTTAAATTTGTAAATTCTTCCAGGTCTTATTTGTTTTTAAGTAATTAAAAAAAATTTTTTTTGAACAATGTGACTTAATTTGAATATGGTCATGGGGGAAGAAGGTTCGGCTGCAGAGAAACCTCAATCTGATTGACACCATCTTTTGAGAAGGAGTTCTGAGTGGTGGGGAATCCCCACTGCTTTAGTTGAAGCTAAGACTATCTGGATCAGGAATTCCCCTAGCAAGGCCAGTTGGGGGAGGAAGAAATCAGAGAATGAACGCCCTCTACGCAGACCGGATATTGGGGAAGGGAAATTTGAAGGAGTTCCCACTGGCCTGGTAGCATATAGGAGAGTTCTCTGGGGCTCTCAGATTCTACGCAATCTACGTCAGGCCCCAGTGTGCATGGGTCTCCAATTCTGAAGGGCCTAGGTCAACAAATAAGTGAGGCAGGCAATAGGATGGGAGG
>CM053623.1:74983180-75058013 GCA_028646595.1 Phalanger gymnotis | reverse complement strand
AGGAGGTGGTAGGTGAATGGGATGGATAATTGTGAAGACTTCACAGGGTATGTCTAATGGAGAGGTTTTGGGATTTGGCCTCGTAATTTTGGAAGGCATGCCCTTCCCCCTCTCTCTCAGATGTTAGAAGATAATGAATTTCCTGTGAGCTATTTGCTCTAGGAAGGTCTCTCCTTCCCCTAGACTTTCAGACGCCACCCAGGCAGTTGAGTTCTGATAGGGAAAAACCTGAATGGACCGGATCAACCTTGGTCCTCTGTGTAGTTTTCTGGCCTAGACTGTAAGCCCACCTCCCAGCCAATGGTGAGAAGGGATAGAGGTGGGCGGGAATCTTTTTCATTAAGAGTATAAATTAGGACAGGTCCCCTTTAACCTCGCCTCCTCCATTATGGAGGTGTGCCCAAATCTTGCAAGGTTTGTGAAATAAATTTACCTTGTTCCTCCTAAGGATGTCTCTCCTATTATTTAAAATTCTGTCCCATACATAGGTGATTCTCATTTGGGATATCAAGGAAGGTAATGAACCAAGATGAGAGTCAGTGCAAATCCTGAGAAACAGAATTTCTTGTTGTTCAGTCCTGTCTGACAGGAAAACCCCATTTGGGGTTTTCTTTGCAAAGATACTGGAGTGGTTTGCCATTTCCTTCTCCAGCTCATTTTCCAGATGAGGAACTGAGGTAAACAGGGTTGAGTGACTTGCCCAGGGTCACACAGCTAGTAAGTATCTGAGGCCAGATTTGAACTCATAAAGATGAATCTTCCTGATTTTAAGCTCAGTGCTCTATCCATTCTGCCATTATATTATGTCTCAAATAGCAAATGCCTTAGTTATAATCTTCCTCTTTTTTTCCAGGTGATTTTTCTTTTTTTTTTTTTAATTTCTGATTTTTTTTTTCTCTCTCTTATCTTCGATGAACTAGGGAGTGGACTGGGCAGGATTTCTAAATTTTTAAGACTATTTGGGCAGAGCTGGTTCCTCTTACTTCTTATTGCTCTATTATCTAACAGAAAGTCCCAAATAGTACTTTCTTGCTAAGCCCCAAAGCAAATGGAAGCTGTTCTAGGCTGTCCTATGTGTATCTCTTACAGAAATTCAATTACCAGTGTGTCTAACTAATTAAATCTAATTATCTGTACCTGTAGTAGTTTAAGAAAAAAATGCTTCTTTCAGGGGCCTTTCCAAGCCATTAGGTTCTTTCTATAGTTCCCTTTTCCTCTAGCCCTGCCCTTTTTCTGAAATCTTCCAAGCTAGAATTTCCCATGAAAATAGCCTCAGGTTTGGAGGAGAGGGATATGAAGTTTGCTGCCCAAGCCCTGACAACTTCCTCTTAGGACATCAGAGATGGGAAAGCAATCAAACATGTAGGTTTCCTCTTCTAAAGTTCAGATTCCAGATACTTCCTGGCTTTTCCCTTGCCCCTCTGCTTTCAAGAGAATTCAAGTCTTCCCAAGCTAGCATCACCTTGCCTTCCCACCCCATCTCTCTTTTTTTTCTCTTCATATGGTCTAAAGTCTACTCACACTGAGTTATTTTCTACTTTCACCACTCTTCCTGCCCCCCTCCACTGTATGTATTATATTAATGTCTTTGTGCCTTTGGTCCAGCTTTTTATTATACCTCTTCCTCTTTGCTTATTGAACCTCCATTAATCCTTTAAAGCCTTGATGCCCCTGATTCTGACTTTCCCCATCAAACAAAAAGGGGCAGCTAGGTAATGGTTAGAGTGTCAGGCTTGAAGTCAGAAAGACTCATCTTCGTGAGTTGAAGTCTGGCCTCAGACACTTACTAGTTGTGGGACAAGTCACTTAACCCTGTTTGTCTCAGTTTCCTTATAAAATGAGCTAGAGAAGGAAATGAAAATCCACTCCATTATCTTTGCCAAGAAACCCCTAAATGGGGTCACGAGGAGTTGGACACAACTGAAAACAAGTGAGCGACAATGTTTTGTATCCCTCCTTTGAACTTACCATGTAATACTATGTGTTATGTGTTTGTGTCCCATCCCCCATAAGGCTGTGAGCTCTATGAATAAATTAATGAATGAATGCATAACCATTTAAATAAGGGCTTACTATATGCCAAGCACTGTGTTGAGTACTGGACATACCTATGTAAAGGTAAAGTCTGTCCCTGCTTTGGAGCTTACATTTTAATCAAAGAGGAAACACATAATAGGAGAATGGTGACCAGGAAGAGGTACTATGAATGGAACCATTTGGAAGTAGCAGTAGAGTACATGCACAATGGCAAGTCAGCTGATTAGAAGATGGCTAGGAGTAAGTAAAGAGTGAAGAGAAGAGGGTTGTTCCTGAAATAGCCAGTCAGATGAGGCTTTCATGAGACAGGATGATGGAACCCTAGAGTAGAAATTGTGGAAACAAAAGTGAAAACCTCCAGGTATGTTCTCTGAGTCAGGCAGTAAGGTGTGAAGATAAGTGTGAAGATAGCTGGGAAGTACCCATTGAAAGTAGGTGCTATGCATTATTATTATCTTCTAAATTTGTATCACTAACCCCAGCAGTATTTCATATGTAGGATACACTTAAGTGTTTGTTGAATTGAATTCCTGAAGATACTCTTAGAGCAGGGGTGGGGAACCTGCAGCTTTAAGGCCACATGTGGCCCTCTAGGTCCTCAAATGTGGCCCATTGACTGAATCCAAACTTCACAGAACAAATCTCTTTAATAAAAGGATTGTTCTGTAAAACTTGGACTCTGTCAAAAGGCCACACCCAAGGACTTAGAAGGCCACATGTGGCCTTGAGGCCGCAGGTTCCTCACCCTTGCATTTCACTTGGTGTCCTATGCCAGTGTGAGATTACCCACCTTGATGATCAATTCTTTTTCTGCATGCCCGCCTGAAATTTCTGATTTCATGTAAACCATTTCTTCTTATACACTCATCCACGGACCTGAAAAGCAACTAATCAACGGCCCCTTCATAAAAACTCCATATATTTGATGAAAGCATTTGTCCTGCCCTTTCCTAGCCTTCTATGAGATAAATACTCTATTTCCATTAACCTTCCCTAAGGGAACCTGTTTTCCAGAACTTGATTATATTTGTAGTTATTCTCTGAACCTTTCCACATTTTCTGTATCTTTTTAAAAAGCGTGGCAATCAAATATGGACAGAGAATTCAAATAAGGGTCTGAATAATGCTCGTGATAGAGGTGCCCTGTGTCAAAAAAAAAGTATCCAGCTCAACCTCAGGTTAAAGATCAAAGTTTGCTAGAACCAAAGGTGCAGGACACTAGATCTGGCTTTAGAAGACTTGGATTCAGATCCCAGTTCTGTTACTTACTACTTGTGTTATCTTGGGCAAATCACTTAATGTCTCTGGACCTCAGTTTCTTTATCTGTAAAATGAAGGAGATAGACTACATGACCTAGACCATCTTTTCCAATTCTATTCTCTTGGGTGCTCTTACTGGCCAACCTCTGAATCATCTCCCCTTGCTCTATGATACGTTCACTATGACCTTGAACTGAGCCTTGAATCGTCTTAAAAACAAATGGGCCAGGGAAAAGTCAGGAAGTTCCTTTCAATGACTAGACTTCTAAGACCAGGAAAAATATCAACCCTCCTGAATTTTAGTTCACACATGATCCTAAATTCCATGCCGTAAACTGACCCAAAATCCTGAGTCCACCTAGATCCCAAGTTGATTCTCTGCTCTATAAGTACCAGTTCCAGAGCTCCTCCAGAGGTTCCCAGTTCCTAGAAGTTCTACCTCTTTGCCTATGGAGCAAAAATTCAAATGGGCACTCCATTGCCAACTCAGAGAGAAGCAGTATTGGGGAGCTAAAGACAAACTCAAAGAGTACAGGCCCTAGAATACCTAGATCCAGGTTGTATCATTTTCTGGGATACTCCCAGGATTAAGAAGAGGACCAGGCCTGAAGTCACTTAGTAGATGTTTTATTGTTTCATTGTGCTTTGTAGTCCATGGTTATTACATTCTATTTATTTGCTTATTGATTCTATGCAAAGACTAAATTCTGCATACAATATCTAAGGAAGCTTAAATGCTACTATGTAAAGTGGATTCCACTGTGCTAAGGTTACATGACCAACATGCTTGGAAATATAGCACATTCGAAGGAAAGTAGATTTATGAAAGCAGATAGGAACTTGATGCTGAATTCTAATGGATAAGATTGACCAATCCATACACTCCCTTGATGGTGAATGGTGCCCTAGGGAAGAGTTACTGAGCTATAACTGCAGAGAGCATGGCGCTTACTCAGCATTGCTTCCCCAAAAGTGGATATATAACCACTAGAGGGAGCAGGGGATTCTCCAGTGGATGCCAGCACCACTGGCAGTTAAATTCCTATCTGTGATGGAAACTAATTTCCCACTTACTTTGCCTGGGTGGGGAACCTGCAGCCTCGAGGCCACATGTGACCCTCTAGGTCCTCAAGTGTGGCCCTTTGAATTTTGGATTGGATTTAGTTAAGGGGCTGTACTTGAGGACCTAGAGGGCCACATGTGGTCTTGAGGCCACAGGTTCCCCATCCCCGGGTCTATTAGGGCATACATTTGTAAGGTAGCTGACCAGGTTTAGAAGTGCAACTGTGAAACACAATAAAACTAATGAAATCATTAGAAATAATAACTTCATTAAAAAAATTATATAGCAGTTACATAGGCTAAGAGAGAGGAGAGAAGAAGAGGAGTGTCCTTATTCTAACTCCACTTACGTTGGCAAATCAGAACTTCAGACATTAGCAACATCTCCCCTTCGAGGTTCTAAGGATACTTTTGAAGGGTTGGGGGTGTCTTTCTAATGCTATTGGTTTGAACTCCCATTCTGGTATGTTCATCTCTCATATCAATTGCTAGTTAATGTCTTCCCCGAATATGTTGCTCAGTCATTTTCTTTGTGACCCCAGTGGGGGTTTTCTTGGCAAAGATACTGGAGTGCTTTGCCATTTCCTTCTCCAGCTTATTTTACAGATGAGGAAACTGAGGCAAACAGGAATAAGTGACTTTCCCAGGGTCACACATCTAGGAAGCATCTGAAGTCAAATTTGAGCTCAGAAAGATAAATCTTCATCATTTCAAGCCCGGGCCTGTGTCCAGCGTACCACCTAGCTTCCCAGTCTCCCCCAATACCATCATTCGGTGTCACATTACTACTTTAAACAGTAACACCTATTAGCATTTACAAAGAGATATTTCCTAAGAAGACATAAGAAAAACATCATCTCAAATTAGGGACATACTCTCCCTTTCGCCACCTCAGTGAGCCCACTTTTTAGTTGTTCATTTGTTTCAGTTGTACCTGGCTCTTTGTAGCCCCATTTGGGATTTTCTTGGCAAAGCACTAACTTAAAGTGGTTGGTACAAATCATTTGCCCCACCAAGTTTACTTCTGAATATGGCAAAGCTGATGGACTGAGTCACCCCTTTGTAGGACATAGACCTGTGGCTGCTTTCTATCCACTGCTGGGACAGATACTTCAAGTTGCTCCTCAGGATTACACTGCCATCTTACCCTTATTAGCTACCATGGCTGCATTGCCATTTCTGGACCTCTGAGTCCTTCTATATCTCACAAGGTCGTTCTATCTCCAATATTTCTTTACCTAAGAACAGGAGGAGAGAAAAGATATAATAGGGACAGAAGCAACAGCAAGGTCTTGCATTCAAGGTGGAGGGGGGAAGCAGGGCTGAGTAGGGAGGATCAAGGCCCTTCTCCCACCAGGAGCCCCACGGCAGGTGTTGCTCACCTCCAGAGAAGGGAAACAATCTGGCTGGCAAATGCCGTTTGTATACACATTCAGTTCCAGCTCAGCAGCCAACCAAGAGACCTTTTCTTTACCACACAGTAATCAGACAGGAAACAGTTACAGAATAACTACTCATGCTTTGAAAAATAGAGAGTCAGGCTCTTCATGTCATCATGAATTTCTAGAGCAGGTGTCCCAAGGCTCCACATGGCTTCTTTGTACATACTCCCAGGAATGGCCCTCATTGACAAGTCTCAGTTATGGTTGTGAGATAACTCTTGGAATTGTAGAATTGGTTGTAATAAACAGCTAAAATCTCAAGGATTTCTTGTCCCTAGAAATAATTCATCAGACTATGTGGCCATTTTTTTTTATTTTAGAGGAAAGTAGTATTATAAAACACAGGCATATCATATTATTCAGCATGTGTAATGCAAAATGTTTGCCTGGTCAAGAGGGTTTTGTGCACTAAAAAGGTTAGAGATCGTTTTTTTTGCAGAGCTATAACTAAGAATTTTTGTAACTAGGGCAAGAACCAGATCAAGAAACACATCTTTACATAAGCTGAAGAAGAAGAGGGAGAGCTAGGGCACAGGGCAGGGGCTCACTCAACCCTTTCCTGGCAGCTTCCTCTATAAACTTCCTTCCTTTCCTATTCTTGCTTGTTAGGTGTTGAGTTTTATTGTTTCTTTGCTGCTGAGGGACTGCCAATGCTGCCAGTGCCCTCTCTAGATAGCGCCCTGCCAACAAATCTTTGGTCACCCCACCCTGGTTACTACCCTGAATGCTTGCAGTGTTCTCAAGCTGAGTTAGTTAAACTGTATAGTAAATGCTTATAGTAAATACCATAATAGCTTAAAGAAGGAAACACTGGCCAGAACACCAACCTCGAAAGTATCACCTTGGACTGGTTCCAGAATATGAAGGTCCTGAAGTAATATCAAAATAAATTGACTATTTAATAAGAATGTTACTATATCTTCATCCAGTTGTCATGTGACTTCTTCCTTGAAGGCTTTCTCGAATTCTCCTTATATAAAGGGTTATGGATAAAGATAAAGGATTATATACAAGATAAATTGGAAATAACCTCAGAGGGAAGGGGTCAGGAAAGTCTTCTCATAGAAGGTGGGATTTTGTTGGAGACATGAAGGAAACCCAGAAAGCTAAGGGGCAGAGATGATGAAAGAAAGAATTCCAGGAATGAAAGACAGCCAGTGAAATTGCCCAGACTTGGAAAATGCAGTATCTTGTGAGAGGAATAGCCAGGAGACCAGCGTCACTGGCTAGAAGAGTATGTGGAAGAGAGTAAGGTCTAAGAAGACTGGAATGGTAGGAAGGGACCAAGTTGTGAAGAGCCTTGACAGCCAGAGGATTTTACCTTTGATCCTGGAGATGATAGGGAGCCACTGGAGTTGATTGAATGGAAGAGAGGTAACATAGTCAGATTTAGACTTTCGGAAGATCGATTTGACAGCACTCAGTTTGTGTTGTCCTCTCAGGACTGGAGTGAGGAGAAACTTGAGGCAGGGAGGTCAACCAGCAGGCTATTGCAATAGTCCAGGGCTGAGGTGACGAGCACCTGAACCACTGTGGTGGCAGTGCCAGAGGAAGGAAAGAGACATATACAAGAGATGTCATGAAGGTAGATTTTGGTATTCATACAGCAATTGCGTTAAATTCTAAATGCTTCTGACAAAAAACTATGTGTTCTTTCAGTTTCTCAAGCTGTTATCAAATTGTTTTCAAGCCACCACAAGAGTTCAACCTTTGAGCACAAACTAATTTCCAATAGATGATCAGACACATATGCATACCCTCATCTGATTTTTGTACACTGCACCAGACAAGCTCCCTCATTCCCCTATTACCCTATAATCATACCTTATCAGCTGTGTAATCATGATCAAGATGTCACAAGTGCGAATGTCAGGCTGTTTGAAAATCATGGCTTTTCTCCATGTATGTTATAAGCCATCAAGGATTATCACAAATGTTCTACAAAAATAAACCTTCCATTGCCTCTCGGTTTGTTATTAAGGCAGTTTTCTGATTTAAATTTATCCTCCACTTAAGTCACTATTCTTTTATCTGGTGGATTTTCTAATGAATTGGTTGGCAACACTGGTCAGTCATTCAGTAGAGTTTCTGTAGAAATATAGCCAATGTTCCAGTGGTAGAAGAGAAGAAAGTCACATCTGAAGAGATTCTTTCCTTACACAGGTTAATTGATATATAAACTTTTTTTTTTAATGAAGCAGTATGCACGATTGAACTTTAAGTAGATTTGTCTTTTAATATAGTGCTTGTCATTAGCCAGCAGGAAAGTGAGTATTTCCTATAGTAACTAGCTATAATGGGAGAATTGGCCCGTGAAAATGGTAAATAAAAACAAACTCAAAATTTAAGAGGCATGTGATACAAGTGTCCTATTCTCAAAGTCATAGAAGAGGACAGAGCTCTTCCTGGGCTACCATTAGATGTCTCATAAGGATCTTGTGGGGGATGGGAGTGGACTATGGGAATAAAGGATAACCAGATTTCAGGATCCTCCCACCTCATCCTGCATCACTGTATTTTCCCCTACTGAGATTTTTGTTCCTTTCGATGTTGAGGTCACTGGTGGCATTTGGACTGACTTATTTATAACTAGAGATTCAAAGAATGGAAAAAAACTTCACAGGCAATGAATGAAATATAAACTGTGCTTGATTAAGAACCCCCACTAAAACATTCTCAACAAATTATCATCAAGGCTTTGCTTGAAGGCTTCTAGTAACAGAAAAACAACTACCTCTTGGGTAGTACCATCTCATTCTACTTTTGAATAGCTTTATCAGGGGTGTACTGAAAGCAGTTCTTCTACTGTTTCAGGAGGCAAGTGTTGAATATTTGCTGTGAGCATTTATATCTTGGAAATTGGCAAATGCTACAAATCAGGGCTTAATTTATTATTTTGTTGATCGTCTAGAAAGCTATGAAAAAAATGTTAATAACTCAGATTAAACTTAGAAGTGTGTGCTGGGTAATTCACCACCACCACCCCACCACCCTGAACGCTGGTTGTGAAACATTTGCTAGCATACCACTGGTTCTAATCATTAGGAAGTTTTTCCCCAGAGTAAGGATAATTCCAACTATTTGTAATCTACACCTATTGGTCTTAGTTCTCCCTTCGGCGGCCAAATGAAATATTCTACTTTTGAATGGTTCTAATTGTTAGGAAATTTTTGCTGACATCAAGCCTACATTTGCGTCTCTGCAACCTCTACCCATTATTCCTAATTCTGTCCACTGGGGCCGAGTAGAACAAGTCTGACACTCTTTCAAATACTTGAAGACAGCCATATAATGTCCCCCTCATCTTATCCATTCCTCAGTCCTTCCACTAATCCCCATATGGTGTGATCTCCATCTTCTGGACGTTCTCCAGATTGTCAATGGAATCTTGGCACTTTCAATCTTTTAGTTGTCACTCTACCCCCACTGATTAAGGAGTCACAGTTTGGTGCAATGGAAAAGTAATATACTGTTCTTGAAGTCAGAGGACATGGGGGTGAATCCTAGCAGTCCAACTAACTGTGTGACCTTGGTAGAGTCATCTAATTTCTCTGTGATTTTAGGTTCCTCATCTGTAATATGAGGGGGGTTGGATTTGATTAGGGGTTCTTAACCTTTCTTGTGTCATGTAGACATGCTTTGGCAGTCTAATCAAGTCTGTGGACTCCTCAGAGTCATATTTCTAAACGCATAAAATAAGATACATAGAATCTGAAAGGAAACCAATTATTTTAAAATACAAATATCAAAATAGTTTTAAAACAAGTTCACACACCCCAGCTTAAGAACCTTTAGATGGTCTCTGGGATCTCAGCTCTCAGTCTACGATCCTATGAATTAAAATGGCATAAGAACATGATTATAGTGAAAAATTAATTTCTTCCTGAAATGGCCTAGATAATTGTTTAAGAAATGTTCAACATAGAGAAATCTGGCTTAAGTAGTAGACCTCTCAGGAATCTACTTTTTCAGAATAGTTCCTGTTTTACTCTTTTTATCCCCAAATACCTGGGGTTCTCAGAATTGCCTTCAGTTCCAGAAAATAACTGGGGAAGTAGGCCCACTTCACCTCTTCTTTTATGGTAGTGAATCTTGACTGTCTAACTAAAGATAAGGCTATTTGAAAGCAGTCCACAAATCTATGTAAGGTAATAAGGAAATCTGTCTTTAAAAAGCATGTAAAAATTTGTTCTAAATTTACTAGGGAAAAAATATCTGGTAACCTTATTCAGAGGCTCTTCTCATCACACAAACTTAATTTAACAAAAGAGTTTAAAGTGGGTTTGCGTCTAATATAAAACACTACCTAGATTAACAAGATTGTTTTAACTTTGCTATGGATATCTGTGCCAAGATAAAATACCCTGAACGCTAGTCAAACTATGAGGTTTTGGGGGAGAGAAAATAGAGAACTGAAAATTTTATTTCAAAAGTCTCCATGTACTTCAAAATATAGCAGTTATTTTTTTTTGAGATAGCTAAAAATCTATGTCTACAAAGTAGATGCCCATTAACTGAGAAAATGTCTAAACAAATTGTGGTTCATGAATGTAACAGAATATTACTTTGCTATAAGAAATTGTATGTGTTATGAATATAGAGAGGCATGGAAAGACCTAATGAATTGGGAAATGTCCAAACAAAGTGTGGTTCATGAATGTAATAGAATATTACTGTGCTATAAGAAATTGTATGTGTGATGAATATAGAGAAGCATGGAAAAACCTATATGAACTGATGAAGAGCAAAGTAAGCAGAGCCAAGAAAACAATCTACATAGTAACTTTTTTGTTGTTCAGTCATTTCAGTAGTGCCCCACTCTTCATGACCCCATTTGGAGTTTTCTTGGCAGAGATACTGAAGTGTTTGCCATTTCCTTCTCCAGCTCATTTTATAGATGAGGAAACTGAGGCCAACAGGGTTAAGTGACTTGTCTAGATTCACACCTAGTAAGTGTCTGAGGCCAGATTTGAACTCAGAAAGATGAGTCTCCCTGACTTCAGGCCCAGTACTTTAACCATTTCGCCACCTAGCCCTAGGCCCACACATAGGAACTACAACAATGTAAAAGGAAGGACCGACGCACCAAAAAATCAAAAGTAAATGTAACAAAATTATAAAGTTCCAGCAGGACTCGAATGAAGAGATATGATGAGATGTCCCCAAACTACCCCTTTATGGAGGTGGGAGGTCCACTGTTGTTACCCATTGTATATATTTTCCAACTTTTTCAATGTCTTGATCAATTGTACTGATTTTTTTTCCTCTCTGAAAAATACCATGTCATATGGGATGGCTCTCTGGACAAGGGAGGGGGAGAAATACTTGGGGCTTTGGGGGGGGGGGTTGGGGTTTTTTGTTTTTTGGAGGGGGGAAGGCAGGGCAATTGGGGTTAAGTGACTTGCCCAAGGTCACACAGCTAGTAAGTGTGTCAAGTGTCTGAGGCTGAATTTGAACTCAGGTCCTGCTGACTCCAGGGCTGGTGCTCCGGTCATTGTGCCACCTAGCTATGTGCCCCAGGAGACATACTTGTAAGAACTATGGTGATGTAAAAAACAGAAAATATCAATAAAAATTTATTTTAAAAAAGAAAATTCCCACTTCAGTTTGGGATAAGATGTTATTTCTTTGGCTTTTATAATAGGCTCTTTATGAAGGCTTGAGTTCCACAAATTACACATGTAAGAGGGGTGTGAAGCCCAGCTACACAAGCAAATGAAAAAAAAATACTCAGACACTCAATGTAGGATGTACCTACCCAGATGGAGAGAATCACTCATTCATTTCCGTCATAAAAAAACTTTCCCTTTTAGAACATGCCTGTTTAATGGTTTGTATAATAATAAGATTAGTGTCTGATTCATAAAACATCAAAACAGCCAAGCAACTGGTGACACAATTTTAAGAGGCAAAGTCAATCACCTTTACATTTTTGAATCATCAGGATTATTGTTTCTTATCTCTGAATGGAGCCCAGGAGAGACCCTTGGCCCTCTGTCCTCTTCTCCCAACCTGACCTCTAACCAGCGCCTAATCAGGAGAAAGAGAAGCTGGGGACTGGAGAATTCAAACCTTTCTTCTTAAATGTTCCAGTTCTGTTTTGTAACATAAAGTTTCTAAGTTCTACTCTGCTGATTCAAATATGGTGAACTCTTTATGGGTTCTTTCTCTGGCTATGAACTACTCTCTAATTGGCCCTTTTTTTTCTCTGGAGAGAGAATGCAGTCAGGGGAGCCTGAGAGTCCTCAGCCTTGTTATGAAGAACATGTAATTAAAATTTTCACTATCCCATCATGAACCATTAGATTAAGAGAAGTTGGAAACTGAATTCTTATCTCAATGAATCATCCCCATCAAATAGCATTTACGAAGTACTTAATTGCTAGGGTGAGTGGAAGAACAACACGGACCCAATTCCAACTCCCTCCAAGACATGCTAGCGATAACTTCATTTTCTCCATTAATACAATGATAATGCTGTTAGGCTGCTGAATAGGCAGTAGTATTATATGAGTATTTTTAGATGGTAAAATCATTTTTAAAAAGCAAATACTGGAAGTGGTTAAGTTTTCCTCCCCGCTTGTTCTACCTACATGCGGTATTAAGTAAAACTAGGACAGCTGGTGAAGGGAGGGAGAGAGGATGTTAATAATGTGTCACAGAAAAGCTTCCACTTTGATAAAACAGAATATGGTATACCAGGGGATTCTCCAGGGTGTGACTATAAGTCACACTTGGAAAGAAGTCTCCTTGCTCTATAGCTGTACCTTGTGTCCTGTGGGATGTTGATTCAAACGTCATCCTTAGGTTCCGAAATGAATGTATGAAGAGAATAGAACTGAAAGTTGTGAAAGACAATTATAAAAATGGATCATAGCTTTTTGCATTACTCAGCTTGGATTAAAATGTATATATGTATGTATGTATGTATGTATGTATGTATGCTTACCCCTATACTTCTTTTTAGAAGCAGAGAGTCCACAGGTGTGTAATATTGCATAAATGGTCAGGTTTTTTTGATGTATTAAGGTTTTGCCGATTTTCTTCCCTTCCTCTTTTTAAAAAAAATTTAGTGTTATAGAAACAAAATATATCAATAAAATGTGTTTTTAAAAAATTGTGCCTGATATTTTCTTTCATTATTTGGTCTCATATAAAGGTATTATGTTCTCTTTAAAAGTCAGATGCTTATGGCCCATCTTGTTGCATGAGCAGCAGCAATAAAAAAAAATTCTGCCTGCCGGAATTTTTTTTCTTTGTTCTCTGAGGGATTCTGTACATTCGCATTAATTTTTCAGCTGTAAACACCTGAATTATTCTGTTAGCAGTTGTGAAATATTCAGAGTTGAGCAGGGACCTTGGCGTGTTTGGGAAATTAACACAAACAAGAAAAGGGTGTTCCCAGACACGCTTATTCTCAGATAAACACAGAGCCTGTCAGTGTAACTTCATCAATGGTGCCTAAGGAGTAAGGGGAAAAGAGACCCAGAAAATGAATATTTATCAATCCTTGGTCTATCTCTCAGCTGAGGGTCAGCCGGCCCTCAGCCATGCCCTGGGAGGCCTCAGAGTGATGCTTTATTTCCTAGCTGCAAGAGGTATAAATCCTGCAATTCAATGGCATAGTAGTAGCTGCTAGATATTTACAGAAAGCTGACTAGATTTGGAACTCCAGGTTGGGTACTCCAAAAGTTACAGGTGTCTAAACAAAAATTTTTAGCAGGGAAGGAAAAGAGATAGTGATGAATTATCTTTTTTTTTTTTTCAGGGTGTGTAGCATAGAAGCCCTGACAGAATTATCACCATTGTTTTTTTTTTTATCTTTTCACCAACATAATAAGAAAACCCCAGAAGGGGTCATGAAGAGTTGGACAGGGCCAGAACAACTGAACAACAGCAACAAATTCTGTTACGTGCACCTGGGGTCACGAAGAGTCAGAGGTGATTGAGAAATGACTGAACAACAACAAAGATGCGAGGTGACAAGGGCCTGCGCTAGAATGATGGCAGTATTAGAGGAGAGAAGAGGGAATATTTGAGAGGTGTGGCAAAGGAGAGATCAAAAGGCATAGGCAACATATTGGATATGGGGGGTGAGAGATAGGAATTCAGGATGACTCCTAGGATCGTGAACCTGAGAGATTGGGAGGATAGTGTTACCTTCAACAGTAATAGGGAAGGTAAAGGGAGGCTTAGTAGGGAAGATAATGAGTTTTGCTTTGTACATACCAACCTTAAAATGTCTACTAGATGTCCTGTCTAAGATGTCTGAAAAGCAGTTGGACATGCAAGATTGGAATTCAGCAGAGAGATTGGGGCAGGAAGGGTAAATTTGAGAATTATCAGCATAGAGATGGTAATTAAATCCATGGGAACTGATGAGATCACCAGGTGAAATAGTATAGAGGGAAAAGAGGACCCAGAACAGAACCCTGAAGAACACCTAAAATTAGAGGTCGTGACCTGGAAGTGGATCCGGCAAAGGAGGCAGAGAAGACATAGGTAGGTAGGTAGGTAGGAGGAGGACCAGGAGAGATTGGTGTCTGGAAGACCTAGAGAGAAGAGAGTATCAAGGAGGAGAGTGACCAACAATGTCAAAGGCCACAGAGTAGTCAAGGACAACGAGAATTAAGAAAAGGCCGTTGGATTTGGCAACTAAGAGATCATCAGCGACTTGGGAGAGAGCGGTTCTGGTGGGACGACAAGGTCAGAAGCCAGGTGGAGACACCTATGGTATGCTGCCTAGACGCTACTGTTATGTCCCCTCTCCCTTTTCGGCTTCCTTTTGTGAATTGTCTTCCCCATTAGATTGTAAACTCCTCGAGGGCAGAGGCTGTCTTCCTTTTTCAAATTAGTATCACGAATATGGGGTGTTCAGGGAGGACTAGCGCCTATGGTGTGAGGGCTTGCTGAGCACTTTTCAGGACTGCTCATCCAACTTCGGTGTACACCTATCACCAACTCTGACCTGCGGCTCCGAGAAGCTGTGTAATGCACAGAGGCCATACCTTGGTCAGATTGTCTAGATAGACAGGCTAAACCAGGTTGAGGGCAACCCACAGACCTCAGACCTTTCAGTGAGTTAGGGGGCTGTCTATCCCAAGTGCATGAAGACTCCTCCAGTGGAATGGGCACATAATAAGATCAATTTGTTCCAAAGCCATGAAGGCAGCTGAAGCAGGCCCTGCAGAGTGCTTAGAGCCTGGTCAGACATTGAAGATGCCAACGTAATCCACTGCATTCTGGGCCACGGCCAGTTGTCCTGACTTTTGTCTTGCTGCTGGACTTTGATGATGCTGGAAGAGAGAGTGAAGCTGACAACTTTGCACAACTCTGCTTCACTTAAATCCAATTCACGTCCGAATCAAGACATCACCTCACATGTCACTGGTCCTCTTGGAAAACAAACGACAAGTAACAAGAAGCATCCCAGGTGCTTGGCACAGGTCTGGTGCATAGTAGACACTTAAATAAATATGTATGCAGGGGTGGGCAACCCGCAGCCTGGAGGCCACATGTGGCCCTCTAGATGGTCTGGCTGCATCCAAACTTCACAGAACAAAAGGCCCCAGATTCCCCACCCCTGGTTTATTGAATTGAACTGAAAGTTTGGAGAGAGGGTGTCTCATCTTCTTTTCATTTATGCCTTCCCTCATACACTGAAATGATTGGCCCACAGTCCGCTTAAGGGAAATGTCCTTTATTAAGGCCCAGATCAGCCATGCCTTCACTCCTCTCCAGGCTCCTCCAGACCCTCCAGATTTTCTCCACCTTGACGCAGAATCCTCCCTCAACCTTGAAGTTCATTTTACCCCTGGACTTCGGACTTAGCACACTGGATGTTACTTACCTTCCACCTTTGAAGCCCTTTCCTCTGATTATCGAATTCTTCCTAGACTTGCAATGTAAGAGAAACGCACAGGTTAGCCAGTCTTCCTCCCTCAATAGGCGCCATTCCTAAGTCTCTCAACTTCCTCTATGGTGCTCCCTCTGGGGTACCTACTCTCCTCCCTGCCCCTCTCTTTTTCACCTTCCTTTTATGTGTTCTCTTCCTCTTCCCTGTAGAAGGCAAACTCCCTGAAGGCAAGAAAGACTTTCTTCTTTTATTTCTGTTCCCAGTGCTTAAGACCTTGCAGCAATATGTGGTTAATAAACCCTTATTGACTTGGCTTAGGTGTTCTGTTCAAAGGGAAATGTACTTTTTATGTTATTTAAAAGTGATTCTCTACATTGACCCCAGAAAGGAATTTCTTGTCAGTCCTTGAGAGGAATGGTATAGGAAGGAATGGAATGGAATAGTATTATTAGGTGACTATTCTGAAATGTTATCCCCAAAACTGTGTCTCTATGTTTGTGATTTTTCTTCTTCAAGATTCCAATGTTATTTCAAATCATTTTAGGGTAAGTACGTATCCAAGGGCATGGGGGAGGAGAGGGCTGGTTTGAATAGCTAAGTTAGAAAATATTTGGATATTAAATTAATTTTAAATTAAAATTCTATCTAGCAGACATCTCTAAAACCCAGAGTACTGTTTTATTAATATTTTCTTTCTTCAGATGGAGAAAGGCTCCTAAGAGATACATCTTGGGTTTTTTTAGTACTTAAAATTCCCAACACCATGCCAGAATGTGTTGATATTTAAATATTCGGTCTGTCATCTGAACAAGCCAACTGTGTTTAAGTTAATTACATTTTGACAAACGTGAATATGTTTAGCATCCTACAATGTAGGAGTCCAGCTAAATAGTAACCTCGCTGAGGGAGGGTCCTGTGGTTTCTACTGCTTTTGTATTTGTATTAGCACCCTGCAAGAATGGAACTTAATAAATGTTCTTTCAATGAATAGTCATTTCCTCAAAGGCCATTAATTCTTTCTGGCAATGAGTGGTTCATTTAATGGAGTGCAACAGTGACATTCTAATAGTCCACTTGCTGCCTAAGAGAGTAAACGTGTTCCTCTTATACACTTCTAAGTTATTACAACTGGGCATAAGCTATCTAGAGGGGAGAGCCTGCCTAAAGGAGAACCAGCTTGTCAGTAAAGCAGTTGGAAGGCAATGCAAACACCTTCAAGTACAGTGATGCTATTTGCTTCATTGAAGAGGTAACTTACATCTTACTGTCCAATCAATGTTGACCATTGATTCAATTCATCAACCAATTGTCACCTGCTATGGACAAAACATCATGCTACCACTTCATGAGACACAAAGCTTAAATTAAACATAGCATCTCCTCTCACGAAGCTTTGTTGTTATTTGGTCGTTTCAGTCGTATCTGACTCTTTGTGACCCCCATTTGAGGTTTTCTTGGCAAAGATACCAGAGTCGTTCGTCATTTCCTTCTCCAACTTATTTAATAGATGAGAAACTGAGGCAAACAGGGTTCAGTGACTTGCCCAGGGTCACACAGCTAGGAAGTGTCTGAGGCTGGATTTGAATTCAGGTCTTCCTTACTCCAGGCCTGGCATGCTATCTATCCACTGTGCCATCTAGCTGCCCCACTCATGAAACTTACAATTTGATCATTTAACATCTCTAAGGTAGGATGTATGTGACAATCCACTGAGGTCAAGGAAGAAAATGTTTAGAAGTTCTTTTTATATTTATTTTTGTCCTAAAAAATGAAATGAAACTTTATTAATAACCACTATATGGATTGACAATGGTATCCTCTGTCACACTATATTTTTCATGGTCACATCATGTACAGGATTCAAGATATCCAGAGGGAAGAGTGAGAGTTCCCCTTGCCTTGACAATGGCACATCTGCTTAACAGGACATTTAAAAACTAAGCTTTTATTGCCTACTATGATGTGCGTAACCTCTAAAGACCTATATCTAAATAGTTTTTTAAAATGGCAACATTATTTTATAATCTATCTTCCAGTGAGTTTTGAATCTATGTATTAGAAATATAGAAACACAACATTTTGATTAGTTTGCATGAACAACTGCTTGGCATTAGGCAAGATAGAAATTATCTATCCAAATTTCAACAAAAACTTTTGCATAATTGGTGAATGAAATCGAAAAATGAACATCATGATTTAATAAGAGCGGCTAAAAAAGCACTTTTTAAATTTGGATCTATGTAGTTTTGTGAGGTCTCCTTTTGAAGCTATGACTGCCTTTAAAAATAAAATGATACAACCAACTCAACTTAGAATCAGATCCTCGAGTAGCTTATAACACAATGGTAAGTCAAAATTTTCAAAAAATTAAACATACTCAATCATACTGCTCTCACTAAATTAACTATCACTAAAATAACTATTGAAAGTAAAAAGGTTTCTCCTATTAACAAAATAACATTAGATATTCATTTTGCATTTATCTCATCCTTTAAAGATTTCTATTTTTGCCTATGTTTTATAAAATACATGATATTAATTCAGTAGTATATACGTAAATTTGAAGTTAAATCTACATATATGAGAGCACATGCTCAAAATGTTTTTTATAGATAAGGGTACATGATCAAAAAAATTTTGAGACCTTCCCTACCAGAGTATATAAACAAATAACAATGATACATAATAATATCTAGATGTAAGCAAAGTAGTATGTAAAATTTTTGTGGCAAGTTTCTCTGATAAAGGCCACATTTCTCAAATATATAGAGAAATGAGTCAAATTTATAAGAATACAAGTCATTCCCCAATTGGTCAATGGTTGAACCAGCAATTTCCAGACAAAGAAATCAAAGCTACTTATAGTCATATGAAAAAATGCTCTAAATCACTATCGATTAGAGCAGGGCTGTCCAACCTTAGGTTTTTATTGAAAAAATAGACAATATATTTTGATTTGCCATTTTAGTGAGAGCTCTGTGGTAACTTGGCTTCCTTTACTAAAGCATTTATGTAAATTTCTATGCTTGTAGGCAGGAGCATAAATCACACTGCGGCCAGCGGCATTTTGGACAGCCCTGGATTAGAACAATTAAAACAATTCTAAGGTACCACCTAATATCTCTCAGATTGGTTAATACAATAGAAAAGGAAAATGACAAATGTTAGAGGGGGTGTGGAAAAATTGAGAAACTAATGTACTGTTAAAGTTGTAATCTGATCCATCCATTCTAGAGAATAATTTAGATTTGTAGCCCGAAGAGCTATAAAACTGTGCATACCCTTTGACCCAGCAATTCTGCTACTAGGTCTATATCCCAAACTGATCAAAGAAAAAGGAAAAGGACCTATATGTACAAAATTGTTTACAACAGCTCTTTTTGTGGTGACAAAGAATTGGAAATTGAGGGGATGCCCATCCGTTGGGGGTTGGCTAAACAGGTTGTGGTATATGATTGTGATGGAATACTATTGTGCCACAAGAAGTGATGAACAGGATACTTTCAAAAAACCTGGGAACACTTATATGAACTGATGCAAAGTGAAATGAGGAGAACATTATACACGGTAACAGCAATATTATGTATAATGATCAACCGTGAATGACTTAGCTATTCTGATCAATACAGTTCTGAAGGACTCAAGATGAAAAATGTCATCCACCTCCACATAAAAAACTGATGGAAAGTGAATGCAGATTGAAGCATGTGGTTTGTTTTTTTAACTTTCTTTCTTCATCTTACCTTTTTTTGGCAACATGGCTAATACGGAAATATGTTTTGCATCATCTCACATGTAACGTTTCACGATGGGTAGGGGAGGAATGGGAGGGAGGGAGAGAATTTGGAACTAAAATAAAGTTTTAAAATGAATGATATAAATAAATAATACATTAAACATTAAATTTTGAATCCACAAAGAAAGTTCTTGCCACCAAAGTCTTTGGCATTGTCAAAAAATGATATGATTCTATGAATGGAAATGACTTTTGAAAAGAGGCATTAACATCTACTTTGCTGCTGCACCGTAAGGACCATGAGACCTTCCCATCTGACCTACATGTGTTTACTCCACGAGAAAGTAAGCTCTAATGACAGGACCATTTTACTTTCTATTTGTATCCCTATTTGTGTTCCTAATGTACAAAGTACTGCTTTGTACATAGTAAGTGCATAATACATGCCATATTCATTTAAAGTGGATAGTACATGTGTAGATAATTACAGCCTACTGTCCAGCCCAAAAGCATTTTTTCCCTTTGATCACAACGTATTTGTGATGCCAGACATCTTTATTTCAAAACTGTTCCATGCCCAGAGATTACTAGACTAAAAATCAGGAAGTTTGGGTTCTTGTTTTGGCTCCTAACTAGCAATGTAATGTTGGGCAAATCACCTAATCTTTCTTAGCCTCTGGATTGGTCAGTGTTTTTATTCATTTAATGACAAATATTTATTGATGTTATTAATGACTACAATAATGTATAAGACGACTTGGACTAGATAATCCCTAAGGTTCCTTATATTTCTTAAAAAATGGTAACTTTTAAGATATAGCTGAATATCATTCCTTTTAAATAAAGAAAAAGAGTTCTTGAGTCAGCTGAGTGGGTTACTTTAAAATCATATTGCCACTACAGTTCCCCTTTCTCTCGGTGCTTATGAATTGTGAAACAAATGGATTAAAAGCCTTATCAAGCCATCAAAAGATTTTTTGTTGTTTGTGTCCGACTCTTCATGACACCATTTGGGGTCCTCTTGACAAAAATACTGGAGAGGTTTGCCATTTCCTTCTCCAATGGATTAAGGCAAACAGAGATTAAGTGACTTGCCCAGGGTCACACAGCTAATCTGAGATCTGAGACTGGATTTGAACTCAGATTTTCCTGACTCTAGGCCTGGTGTTCTATTCACTGTCGTCACCTAGCTGCCCTACTTTTCAGTATGCCTAACTGCGTATTTTGAACCACTTGGGGGAAAAATAAGGTTATGGTAAAATATAGTCAAATGATGAATGTACAGCAAATTCAGCCACGGAAAGATTCCGTGTACTCAGAGTGTGATTCATTGTCTGAAATTAATCTGGGGCTGACATGTGAAGTGGAGGTAAATGTCACTTTCCCACAGAATTGGGAAGGAATATCAATTGTTTGCTGACTATGTGTTATTGTGAATGAATTGTTTATGCTGTACTGATGTTTAATCATGCCATTACTTCAGCCAATGACATAGGAGGCTTACTGCTCTGCAGAAACAAGTAGAACATCTGTATTTAGGAGTTGAGCAGATGTGGTGTGAATATAAGATGAAAAGTGAAAGCAAGAGTCGGACCAAGGAATGTTCATTCAAGAAACCGACCTCAGAGACCTCTTGTTTTATAAATGAGGAGACTAAAGCCAGAGAAGTGAGGCAACTTGCCCAAATGGTCACACAGCTAGTTCATAGAAAAATCAAGATTAGAATGCAGTTCTCCCAGCTTTAATGACAACAGAACTCAGCTACTTTTATTTACTTTTTGCTATTTTTACTATTTACCATTTACTTTTTGTTTACTTTTATTTACTATTATAGGAGGAGAAGGATTAGGAGGTGATCAGGGTTACAATATAATCATATAAGATTATATCGTGTATGAATAGCTAAACCTTATTGTTCCCAACAAATAATTTGGAAGTCAGGAGGACCTGAGTTCAAATTCGACCTCAGAAACTTGCCGGCTGTGTGACCGTGGGCAAGACACTTAACATCCAATTGCCTTAAAAAAAAAAACCCTCTAAAATCGAAACAAAACTATAAAAAAAAAAAGCCTATATCAGCAGCTTGGTTGTGTAGTGGATAGAGCACTGGCCTTGGAGTCAAATTCAGTTTTATTCAGCAAAGAATTTTAAGTGTCTAACTTTAAAATTTACATGTTAGTTACATGTTAGTGTAGATAGCCTTGGGTGGGGATGGGATGTAGAAGTGATAGAAATAATATAGGCTTTTGGGTACCCAAGGTGTTCAGTATCTCTAGACTGAGAGTTAGCACGGGTGAATGTTATTTATTCCTTCCTCTCCTAACACATTCTGGCTCTCAGTAACTGTCTGCTCTCATTTGCTTCCTACTAAAAACAACCAAATCCCCCTAAAAGAGTCATTTGGAAAGTTCAAGTAAGAACTGCAAACTTTTTTCTGTAGACTAGAACAACTCTAACTTTGAAACCGTTCCACCCATCCCCCAGCTGCTTACTCAGAACACAAACCCCAAGCACCCACTGACAGTTCCTCTTTCAGAATTAGCCCTGGCAAATTCTCCCAGAGGACTCATGACTCAAAGTAGACCACTAATAGAAGGCAAGTATTCTCAAGAAAACAGAGCATGGGGAGCAGGATTCTACTGGGGCCGAAATGGCGTGCCACCGTGCCCTCATTTGGGCCCCCTCCAAACCTAGAACCTTCCTCTCTCTTTTAAGGCCCCTCCTTTAGGGAGCTTTGCCAAGCCAGGGGCCATTTTCATTTGTCACTCAGGTTAGTCGGTGGCAGTGTGCTCACTCTCTGCAGCCAGGTCCATTTGCCAGGGGAAGGTCATAGCAGGGCACCCGTGAGCCACGTGCCCAGCCACAGCTCCCAGCACAAATACACCTCAGCACACAGCTTCTATTTGTGCTTAGGCAGTTGAAGGACCAGCCCTAGGCAAGAGTGGAAAAAGAGGTGGTGTGCAACATCCCCTTCCTGAGTCCTATTTTTCTACCTTTGGTAAGGACTTTCCTCCTTCCCTCCTTCAAACACCCCCAATCCTCGGTCTTCCTAACTCTCTTCCCATGGCCAAAGCAGGAAGTAGTCTAATTGCTGTCATCGATCTCTTCTCTCCCTCTGTCTTAGGGAGCCAGAGTGTGTCTTAAGAATGCAGATGTCTGGGATGCACTCACACATTGGAAGAACTTAATGCAGCTCTTCTGAATTGAATTCTCAGCGTATTTCTCTTCCATTCTCCCCTCTCATCCTTCTTTTCTCCCTCCAGGGCTCTCTGAAGCCCTCCAGGAAGTGTGGTGATCATCCTGAAAACCACAGTCTCGATGGCCACATTTTCTTCAGTGCCTTAGGCTCTCCTGTATGACCAACAGCTGGGGGTGGGAAGGGGAAAAGGGAAGGGAGAGAGGAAATACTCAAGGATCTTTCACGTTCTGAGGAGGTTTTAGGAAGGAGCTGGAGGACCTGAACTCAAGACCATGGGCAGGGGTTGGGATGGAGCTGGGGAGGGGGACGGAGATGAAAGCAGTAGAACAGGACTTCTAACTGCTGAGGTAGAGGAAGCACTGTGGTACGGTGGAAATAGCACTGATTCTTAAGTCAGAGGGTCTGGGTTCAAGTCCTACCTTTGATACTTTTTCCTTTTGTGACCTTGAGAAAGTTATGAAAACTTGTTTTCTCATTTGGATTAAATGCCCGTCAAAGTCCTTTCCAGCTTAGAGTGTGTGCATGTGTCTGTGTGTGTGTGTGTGTGTGTGTGTGTGTGTGTGTGTGTAAGAGAGAGAGAGAGACAGAGAAAGACAGAGAGAAAATGTGTACAGGTGAGAAAGGGGGGAGAGAGAAACAGACAGACAGAGACAGAGACAGAGAAAGAAAGAGAGAAAGAGAGATAGAGAAATGTGTACATGTGAGGGAGAGCGGGAGGGGGAGACAGGGAGGGAGGGAGGGAAAGAGAACAAGAACGGAAGGCCACCTTCATTGTGAGAAAAGCACTGGACCTGGGGCCAAGAAAACTAGTTTTTGTCCCATCTCTACCCCTTAAATTCAACAAATACTTCTTAAACACCAGCTATTGGCTGTACAAAGCAGCTAGTTAAGTAATTTGGGAATGCAAAAAAAACCCAAGGCCCTCTCTGGGAGGGAGCTTATATTCTATTGAGAGAGGAGGAGGCATGGGAAGTGGAAGGGAAAGAGGTGACAACACAAGCACAAATAAGTAAATACAAAGTATTTTGAGGATCGTGATTGGTAGTACTTTGGGAGAATCGATTACTAGTTGTATAGCTATAGACAAATTACCTCTCTGACCTTCAGTTTTCTCATCTGTAAAATGTGGGGAGTTGGACTGTATTATCACTAAAGTCCTTACCAACTCTAATTATCTATGAAATCTGTAAGTGTATGTATGGGACAGGGAAAACTATGGACATTGATGAGTGGGAGAGTGGAGGGGGAACTAGCCAGTGAGCATAAGCAATATGGTCTTTCTGCTACTGTCTGTGTGGAGGTTTGGTGAGCCTGCTTCTAAAGTTGCATAATGGAGGGACTCTTTCCCCAATCAGAGAATGTGTAGGTGTCCCCTATGTCTTGTTGACTTGTGCCAAGGTTTTTTAATTGGCTACTGAGCCAGAACTGAGTGTACATACAAAACAGATTGGGAAGTAGGCTTGCTTTTCCTACCTGCTTCTAGGTATTTCCTAGGCCTGCTTCTGCCACTGATGAGCTATATGACCCTGGTTAAACCGTTTCATTCCTCTAGACCTCAGTTTCTTCATCTGTACAGTACTTCATCTGTGTCAGGGACCCCTCTGGTAGTCTGGTGAGATCTATGGATCCCTTCTTAGAATAATGTTTTTAAATCCATAAAAGGAAGGAAAGAAACAAGTATTTACTTACTATTACCTACTATGTGCCAGGCACCCTGCTAAGTACTTTACAAATATTATTTGATTTTATCCTCACAGCAACCCTGGGAGGTAGGTGCTATTAACATCTCCATTTTACAGTTAAAGAAACTGGAGTAGACAAATGTTAAAGAACTTGCTCAGATTGGCAGTTAGGAAGTGACTAAGGTTGGGTTTGAACCCGGGTAGTGACTGGAGGCTCAATAATCTACCCGTTGCTCCATCAGGTCCCTGGATTAGAAAAGAAACCAATGTATACCGAAGTACAGTTATCAAGATGTTAGAACAAATGAACAAAAAAGTTCACAGATCCCAAGTTAAGAACACCTGAATGAAATGGTTTCTATACTCACTTCCATTCTACAATTCTAAAAGAAAAAAAAAACAAATACCTACATCTTTAGTTTGGTCTTATAAAAGGTAATAATAATTACAATCAATGACACTGCTTGCCATTTGTCTAAGTGCCAAGCAACATGAGAATTCATAGAATTGAAATGTGTCTATCAATTAATTTAAATGCTATATTTTTATATATTTATATTATCAATTTATTTATGTGTTTCATTTAATGACAACACTAAACCATTCCCATATACCTTTGTGGTTTATCATTTATGTGGCATCATCATTTTTCTAAAAATATTTTCCAATTACGTGTAAAACACTTTTTTTCTAAATTTTGAGTTCCAAATTCTCTCTCTGTCCTCATTGAGAAGGCAAACAATTTAAGCAGGTTATACAGCATTGCTAACTCTCTCCTTTTTTTTTTTTTTGAGGCAATTTGGGGTTAAGTGACTTGCCTAGAGTCACACAGCTAATAAGTGTCTGAGGCCAGATGTGAACACAGGTCCTCCTGATTCTGGGGCCAGTGCTCTAACCACTATCACACCTGGCTACCCTGGAATTTTCTCTTAAGAGGCAATTAGGAGACATAATGGATAAAGTCCTGAACTTGAAATCGGGAAGACTCAAGTTCAAATGCTGCCGACCTACTTAAGACTCAGTTTCCTCATCTGTAAAACAGCACCTGTCTTACAGCATTGTAAGGATCCAATGAGCTAATGTATATAAAGCATTTAACCAACCTTAAAGCTGTCTATCAACACTAAAGCTATTATTGTTCACAACTCTATACAAAGCTAGCAGAACCAGGAGAACAACATTGTAGATGATCAGCCAGGAATGACTTAGCTCTTCTCAGCAATACAATGAGCCAATAAAATTCCAAAGGACTCCTGATGCAAAATGCTATCCACATCTGGATAAAGAACTGATGCAGTCTTAATGCGAATCAAAGCCAACTATTTCCTCTATTCTTTCTTTTTTTCATGGTTCTTTTCTCTTGGCCTGTTTCTTCTTTCACAACACGACTAATATGAAATATTTTACATGATTGCACGCCTATAACCATCTTAGCAAGAGGGTGGCAAGGGAGATAATTTACAACTCAAAAAAATTTTTAATGAATGTTAAAAATTGTCTTTACATGTAATTGGAAAAAAATAGATTTTTTAAAAAACTCTATATAAAGCTAGAGAGAACATTGCCTATGGGTATGCTGATAGCCCTACTATGTTGGAGAATACAAGTGCTATATAGATGAGATTAGGCCCTAAGAATCAACAAAAGGCAGTTATGAGAAAATAGAATCCTCCTCATTTCATTTCTAGAAATAAGAGTTTAGGAATCAAAGAATCACAGAGCTCGAAGGGACTTCTGCCGTCTAGTCTAACCTGAATAAGGATCTTTTTCTAAAACCATGCCTAAGGATTGGTCTTATGCAATGTTTATTTATTAAAATGTATGTTTCCTGTCTAACATTACTGAATAAAGTAAATATTTCCCTGAACAAGAACTGACCAGCTTATTAACCATGAATTGCATTATCTGAAAAACAATCAATATTATTCTGGAACACAGTGCTCCTAACAGATAATTTGAAACCACATTAGCAGACTGAAAAACCCAAGAGAGATTTCCCAGTGCTTGGCTTGGTGTTGCTGTAGCTATATTTCAAGATTCTAGATACAAACTCAGGAATCTGAGCAGAACATTTATTACCGCCATGGAAAAGAACAAATTTCCATTGAAAAAAGCAATTATTGATAATTGTAGGTGAAGAAACAGCACATTCCATTTGGGATGTTCCAAGTAAAATATTTATTCCTTCATCCAACCATGATTTACTGTGCCACTCCATTCCTCGGATGTAACAAAGAAATAAACAATTTCTGCTTTTACAAAGCTTACTTGGTGAATCTGATCATCAAAGCAGGATGACCAGGATAGCAAAGGGCTTTGCGTTCATGCCGTATAGACAGAATAGACTTCATAACATTGCATTATTCAAGGTATCCCCAAGAAAACTCTGGCAAAGAGATATCCATTGAGTCCACTACCCCAGAAAGAGTCATTGTACAGCCTGGGGAGCCACCTTCAAGTATCACCAGTACTAGTTATGAAGTAGCTATAATGCTCTTTTCTATTTGAAGAATATTCTTCATTGAAAAGAATGGACACATTCTGACATTATCATGATATATTTTCCCAGTGATTTTCATTATATAGTGGAATATACTTTCTTCTAGAACACACCTTGGCCTTTAAATTTAAGAAAAACCACACTTAAAATGTAGAAAACCGGGGGCAGCTAGGTGGCGTGGTAAGTAGCACCAGCCCTAGTCAGGAGGACCTGAGATCAAATCCAGCCTCAGATACTTGACACACTAGCTGTGTGACCTTGGGCAATGTCACTTAACCCCAATTGCCCTGCCTTTCCTCCCTCCAAAAAAAATGCAGGAAACCTTTCAAAATTGTGTGTGTGTGTGTGTGTGTGTGTATGTTTACATATATTTAAAGCTACTAAACCAGTAATAATCTTCAAAATAATGAAAATATATTAAGCCTTTTTTTAGTAGTTTAAAGATGCCATAAACCTTAAATTTGGAGAAAAGAAGACTCAAGTTCAAGTCCAACCTCAGACACTTACTAGCTCTGTAACCCTGAGCAAGTAACTTAACTGCTGTTTGCCTCAGTTTCCTTATCTCTAAAATACTTAATATTACATTAAAACACAAAACAAATATAATGAAAGTTAAAATACTTCAAAAACCTGTAAATAGCCCCGGTACATAATTCAGGTCAATTCAATAAATATTTACGAAGCCTACTGAGTAGGAGGTGTTATATTAAGTACTAGGGATACAAGGACAAAAACACGTTTTCCTACCTTTCAGAAGCTTACATTCTACCAAGGCGGGGTTATAATATAAACACATATAAGTAGGATGCAAAGTAATGAGAAAGGAGAAGGTACTAACAGTCACTGGAGTCCAGGAAGGCTTCCTGGAGGAATGTAGGGACAAGAGCAGGAGAAAACCTCAGAGGCCATTTGATCCAACTTCCTCATTTTGCAAATGATAAAACTGAGGCCCAGGGAAACTAAGTAAGCATCAGAGATGGGATTTGAACCCAGGTTCTCCCATCGCAGAGACAGTGCCCTGTCAGCAGTCACCCCTTTGTAGCATTCCAGGCAGGCACTCTGGGCAACCAACTCTGGCTGCATCCAGGTGATCGACAGCACCATCAAAACAGTGCCATCAAAGCCAACTGGCCATGAGCCCAGTGCTACTGCCTGTGCTGGATCAGTGCCTGAGGTTCTGAAAAGGAGTGAGCTCCTTCATACATTGTTCTCCCTGTTGACCACAGTATTTCCTGCTGCTTTAGTGGTCAGGTTCTTCCACAAGCCTCTGACCTTCTCATGTCCAACTTTGTGGAAATATGACAAGGACCTCTGAATTCCTGAGTGTGGAAACTCCCTTATCTCTCACCTGAATTAGTCTATTGTTCTTGCTTATATCGCTCCCATACTTGAGATTAAGGGCTTATTGACACATACCTACAGTTAGTTTATAGAATTCTTAAGACTATTACAGAAGGCAACATTATGTAAAACTAAGCCTGAAATGTCCAATCCTTGACTAGGAATGGTCTAACTTACTTGCAAAAAATCTCTTTACTTATATACAGCATATATGCTGCATGACTCTTATACTAGGTGTATTTGATTATAATAAAGTGAAATCATCAAATTAATTACTCTGACACATTTTGTGAAAAAGCGGTTACCTCTTGGTGTTTCTTTTTGCAATTCCTATTATTAAGTTTTCTTAGTTTTCAATAACCTTCACTGAAATTTTCATAAACATACACTAAGATAGGAGATTCATTGCTGCATATAATGAAAAGTTGAGAACATGTTTTCCCCGAAATTAAAAATGGCATATCTTCTGTGCAAACTCACCCTGTATCTTTGTAACTATGGTTTTCTACTTTTGTATATCAAAGATATTTCTCTTTATTAAAACAAGTAAACTTTAAATAAATACCAAATGTTTACATTTGACAGTTCTTCAGAGGAAAATTTTCAAAATGAATATACATCTTAAGGAAAGTAACTATCTTTCTTTCCTGGTTCCTGTTTCTGGGGTCTATGAACTTTTAAAAAATAATTTTGATAGTTATAGTTCAGTGTGTCTGGTTTCTCTTGTAACTCTATGTATTTTATTTTACGCATTTAAAAACATTATTCTGAGAAGGAATGCATGGGCTTCCCCAGACTTTCCAAGGGGTCCAAGCCACCAAAAAAAAAAAAAAAGATTAAGAACTCCTACTTGTGATCATAGACCTTGGTATTTTAGAACTGAAAGCTCTATAAAGATCCTCTAGTGGCTAACTCCTTCATTTTGTAGATGAGGAAAGCAAGGCCCAGAGGACAAAAGTGACTTGTCCAAGGTCACATAGCTTATGGCACTCCACATTTTAAAAAAATAGTGAAATGTTTCTGTCCACATAAGCAAATGAAGAAAAGGAATGGGAGAAGGTAAAACACCCTTAAAACCCCAAAACAAAACAAAATGAAAGATTAGGCATAATTATATGTTTGAAAAGAAAACCAAAAAAAAAGTGACAATTTTGGCACATGCCCTTCTGGGCTAGAATTTCATTCAAAAATGTTCTTCAGATGTACATCTATGCAACTGCGTGTATATAGGACTTTTGCTAAAAATCAGCCACAAAAAGTGAAAATGTAATCCACATTTCTTAATCCAAGATCCTAGCTAGAATTCTAACCTACATCATTTGCCCTTTAGGCATTAGACTCCTCCTGACAATTTGTCTCATAGCTACATACAATGTGATCACTGGGCCAAAGACCTCTGTTTCTCTTAGCAACTTTTGGCTGCAATGATTCCTTACTCTTTTTCTGGATTTCTCATTTTACTTTCCTTAGTCAAGAAACCCAAGCCCCAAACCTCTGTTCATTAGGTATGCCAGCTGCCTACGAGGCCTTCTCTTTTTTACCCGTCACTAAAAGAACGAAATCGCTTCAACCCTCCCATCTGCTCTCTAACTGGAGCTGTGTGCTTGCCTTAATCTATACATGATGCTTTTTAATTAATTAAGAAGCTAAGTTATCTGAATATTCCTAGCAACCTTAGCAACGATCTTCTGTAGGAAGTTGGTTCAGATACAAAGTAGAAAATGACAATTTTTTTTTTTAACAGAACCAAACAGATAATTAAACTGGTCTGATTAAGCCCTGAGGTTGGTTTCGGTTTGGTTTTTGGACTGGTGCTGTTTACAGGATTTCAAGTCCACAACATTTCACGTGACTGCTCCCCTCAAAGCAAAGCTTTTGTGAGGTGACAAAAACAGAGGTGGTTTCTTTTGTGCCACAATTTTGGTAGGCAATCGTAATATTGACAGCCCAGTTCTTAACCTTCCTTGTGTCATGTTCCCATTTGGCAGCCTGATAAAGCTTTCAGACCCTTTCTCAGAACAATGTGTGAAGTACAATATATGAGATTATGGAGAATATCAATCCTATTGAAATATAGTTATCAAAATATTTTTAAAACAAATTCACGGACCTCAGGTAAAAACCCCTGAGCGCCTCTTCATTTATACAGATGAGGAAACTGAATCTCAGAGATGGTGAACAATTAGTCCAACCTCACATAGTTAAGTAAAAGTGTTAAGATTCCATCCTAGGTCCCCTGACTTCAGACCTCACACTCTTTGTACTATACCAGGGTTGAATCTAGCTATTTAGGGAGGCAATATGCTGTCATGGAAAGAACACAGGAGATGATTCAGAAGACCTAGGTTAGAATTCCAGCTACACCACTTACTAGCTTTGTGGCTCTGGGCAAGTTATCTAAAATCTTAAAAGATCCAGTTTCTTTATCTGTAAAATGGGGATAATGCCTGACCCATTTCACAAGGCTGTCGTGAGAACCACCAGAAACATGGTATATAAACTTCTGTATGACTATCATCGTTTTTTATTGTTGAGGCTGTTATTATTGCTGCCGGCATGGCTGTGTGATCCACATCTGCCTTCCATGATTAATCCTACAGGCTAAGTGCAACCTGTGTGATTCGTTCTGAATCTTTTCCAAATGGTTTAATTGATTATTCACAGAGCAATTCCTCTTAAAACATATCCTGCTATTATTTAACTAGGGTCTGTTTAGAGCTGGAAGGGCCTTAGAGGTCATCTGATCCAGCCCCCTTCTTCTTCATCTTAAGGAAAAGGAGCTGGAGGGGACCTTCTCAGTCACCTAGTCTAATCTCCTCCTTTCATTTTACAGTTGAAGTGTTGGAAGGGACCTTTTGTTCACTTGTGTCTGACCCTTCATGACCCCATTTGAGTTTTTTTGGCAAAGATGCTAGAGTAGTTTTCCATTTCCTTCTCCAGTTCATTTTACAAATGAGGAAACTGAGGCAAACAGGGTGAAGTGTCTGAGGTCAGATTTGAACTCAGGATGATGAGTCCTCCTGACTCCAGGCCCAGCACTCTTATGAACTATGGCACCACCTTGCTGCCCTAGCTGGAAGAGACCTTAGCAGTTGCCTGATCCAACCCCCTTCCTTAGTTCTTGAGGAACTGAGACTTTAAAAGCCACCTTGTCCAACTACTTCATTTTATAGGTAAGGAAAGTTGATGAGGGAGGGGTTTAGCCAAAATGGTCTCTAGAATTGCTTCTGGCTCTAAAATCTATTGTGAGGGCCCTCTCCAGTCCTCTTGATCTGTATCTAGTCACTGGACCCAGATGGCTCTGGAGGATAAAGTGAGGCTGGTGACTTTGCATAGCCCTTCCTCACTCAAATCCCATTCACTTGCACATCATGGCATCACCTCCCTGTTGTCACTATCCTTTGTGAGAAAGAAGGATGAGCAACAAAAACCTCTTATCCAATGTAAAAAGAAAACAAAAAATTCCTGTTGCAAAAAAAAAAAAAATTAGATCGAAGGGGAGGGGAAGACAGAGAAAGAAGCAGATCATTATAATTCTATTACAAGTCAGACTTGGGATTTTAGCACTTCATGGTCTGGATGAGTTTGGACATATCATCATGTCAGTGTGTGAAGCAAAGCCCTTCACATCTTGCCTCGGAGAATGCTTGGTCTGTTATTTTGCAGTACTGTGTTCAATTTAATATAAATTTTTTTTTCAAAGTGTACAATAACAGAAGTTCACAACCTTCTTTTTTTGTAGTTGTTTTTTATAAAATAGAGAATGTGTTTGTTGACCATATGACCATAGCACTAGATCTGGAAAGGACCTCAGAAACACTCTAGTCCAAGGGTGGGGAATCTGTGACCTCAAGGCCACACATGGCCTTCTAGGTCTTCAAGTGCGGCCCTTTGTCTGAATCCAAGCTTGGAAGAACAGATCTCCTAGGATTTGTTCTGTAAAACTTGGACTCAGTCAAAAGGCACTCGTGGCCTCAAGGCCATAGGTTCCCCACTCCTGCTTCAGGGTGGTCATTTGTTGTTGCTGTTATTCTCACTGCTGGCATCGCTGTGTGATCCACATCTTAGTACCAATTCACCATGGGTCAAGTCTCTTAACTTCCCTTGCCTCATTTGCCTCAACTATACATCTCTATCAATCTATCTATCTATCTATCTATCTATCTATCTATCTATCTATCTATCTCTATATATGTGTATATATGTATATGTATATGTGTATGTGTGTGTATGTATGTATGTATGTATGTATACATATATATATATATGTATATGAGTTTGAACCTGGGTTCCCTGACCGCAGAGGGAATGGAGGATTATTAAGTTCATGATAAAAATTTATTTTATTTAATGTTGAAAAATTTTGGACTATCTGCACAGCAAACAATTATGGTCTAAAAATCTGGCAAGAATCTCTGAGGGTCCTTGGTTGCCTTTTCAGAGGTTAAAACTGATCAGCCCTTAACGGTCTTTTCAAACGGCAGACTAGCCGAAAATCATTTTCCCCTTGTTTTAAAAAAAAAAAAGCCGTGAGTCCAGATTTTTCCTCTTATGTTCATGAGGAAATTATGGCCGATTCAATGGCAGAATCAATCAATCAATCAAAAAGCTTGGTGGTGAAGTGTATAAAGCACCCAATCTGGAGTCAGGAACACTCATCTTCCTGACTTCAAATATGGCCTCAGACATTTAGTAGCTGTGTGACCCTGGGCAAGTCACCTGACCCTGCCTCAGTTTCCCCACTTGTAAAATGAATTAGAGAAGGAAGTGGAAAACCACTCCAGTGTCTCTGCCAAGAAAACCCCAGAAGAGTTGGATAGGAATGAACAACAACAACAAAGGTATGTTAAAAAACTGATTTCTTTATCTTCCACTCTACAGAAGCATGTCTTTCTAATTTCTGCATTACTGCTGATCAGCCATATGACTAGCAATTCTTGTTCGTGGGACAAGCATTGGGGGAACAGGGTGGAACTCTAAGGATGTGGCTGCTGGGGGTAGAGGAAGCGTGCTTCAAGACAGTGCTTCCGGTAGCTTTAAATATCCTGCTCCTGAAGCCTGGGTAGTTGTGAGTCACACTTCAGATATCAAGGATCCAACTCTCTTTCCTTGGATCTTGAGCTGAGACTCCCCACTTTCTCCTGCCCCTGCCCCTACCTCTGCCTCTGCCCCTGTCTCTCTGTCTGTGTCTATATGTGTCTCTTTGTCTCAGCCTCTGTCTCTCTGTCTCTGTCTCTCTGTCTCTCTTTCTCTCTCTCTCTCTCTGTCTCTCTGTCTCTCTCTGTCTCTCTCTTCCTCCCTCCCTCCCTCTTCTTCCCCATAGCCAGGCAATTAATCACCAACTCCTCAGCTAAGTGGTGCAGCAGAAAGTGCTGGGCCTGGAATCAGGAAGACCTGAGTTCAAATCCGACCTCAGACCCTGTTCAAATCACTTAACCTCTGCCTGCCTCAGTTTCCTCAACTATAAAATGGGTATAATAGCACCTACCTCCCGGGGTTGTTGTGAGGATCAAATGGGAGGAGTCTCATTTGCAAAGCACTCAGCACAGTGCCTGGCACACACATATAACTAAGTATTTAATAACACTTATTCCCCTTCTCCAAAATCTCTCTTGGCCTCGTGTCTCTCTCTCTCTCTCTCTTTTTTTTTTTTTTTTGCATTCCGTTCCCTGGTCCACATCTTTATTACCTCCCACCTAAACTTCAACAAGGATGGGTCTCCAGCGTCTCCTCCCTCTTTCCAATCTCTTGCCCCCTTCCTAGACATCAGAGACTTTGCTGCTAAATTTCCTTAAATCATAGAAGCATGGACCAGGAGCTGGAAGGGACCTTAGAGGTCATTTAGTTTGACTCCTCATTTTACGAATGAGGCAATTGAAACCCAAAAGGGTTAAGTGACTTGCCCAAGATCACTGAGCAGCAGAGGTGGGATTCAAATTCAGATCCCTAGAGTACAAGGTTAGCACTTCAGGGTCAGTGTTCTTTTCACTGGACAAATAGCTGTTTCATTTTGTCATTTCCCCATTTAAAACCTTATGGAGGTTTCTTATATTATCAAATGTATTATCTTCTATGTATATATTCTTATATTATCAAATTCTATTTCTTTGAGCTATTCTTTCAGGGCCTCTTCCAAATGTTCCTCTCATCTCAGCAAATTCATTTCCTTCTATTCATCTGCATGAACTCCAGTTTCAACCATACTAATCAAATCTTACCCCCTACTTGCTTGTTTCCATAACAACATATTAGCACACTATTTCCCCTTTCTGAAAAGTTCTCCTCTCTCTTTACCCACCCATGTCTCTCCTTTCTTTTAAAAACTCTCCTCAAAATTGACCAGAATGCAACTCAGAGTCAGAGGCCCGGGATTCAAATTTGGACTCTGCTACTCACTACTTTGGGTAAGTCACTTTCCATCTCTGGGACCCAGTTTCTTATCTGTAAAATGAAGGGCTTGGTCAAGATTGTTTCTAAGGTCCCTTCCAATCCTATTCTTCTATGACTTCCTGTGAGCATTCTCCCATAATCTCAACCAATTCTGGTTTTAATTTTCTTGTATGTCTTTTCTGCTGTTTGCATCTTGTACTATGTCCATTTTCATTTCCCTTTGCTGATCGTAGGGGAGAGGAGAGAGGAGTGAGAGCAGAGGTCACTTGAGGAGAGGCAGTTCTGGGTGAGATGCCACATCGAGGACTGTGCTCTGGATACACAGGCAACGAGAGACAGTGTGTGCCAAGAAATGGGAAGGGGTATGGAAAAGGAGATGGGAGGCTGCCAAAGACAAATTTTACCCACTCTGTGATTGTGCTTCGGGTGCCTGTAACAGCAATGACTCAGTCTGCTACTGAAAAATCATCTTGAGTGCTGCCTTCGGGTTTCTGATGCTTGCATTAAATGTTTCTCTTTGTACAATCCACTTTCAGCTTTCAAAAGAATTGAATTTCTCAGTAGGATTAGGGATCATCAAATGGTTGGGACATCTTGGTCATGGCCATGTGGTCTGATCTGTAAATATACCTATGTCTTAGCTGTAATTTGCTCGAGACTGAGATAAACTCTCTCTCTCTCTCTCTCTCTCTCTCTCTCTCTCTCTCTCTCTCTCTCTCTCTCTCTCTGTCCTCCCTCCCTCTTTCGCCCTCCCTCCCTTCCTCCCTCTCTCTCTTTCTCTTCTCTGTTTAATTTGTATCACCACCTCTGGGCCATTCCTTCCCTCAACCCCTACTCAGATTAGGCAGGTTGGTTTCCCAAAGGGCAACTGACACTCTTTTCAGAGATCTAAGGGGCTATGGTTTATAACACTCACAGCCTGGGTGCTCCCCATTGATTACCAATTAGCCAGTCAGACTTAATTAGCTTTTAGAAACAGGTATTTACTGAGAGAGTATAACAAGGACAGAAATTATGAAAAAGAATACATAACTGGGGTGGGGACAGGATTTGTGGGTACTCTTCCACCTACACACAGAGTCTCTGGGGAGAGTAGGCTCAAACTTGAAAACCGTGTGTAGACAAAGAATAATTCACAGCTCTTTGTCACTGGAGGTCTTTTTCTCTCTCTGTGGAGACTTTCTGAAATTCCCTTAGGAACTCTCTTCTGGACTACAAGGACAACATTTTACGATTCTTTGATTCCCCCACGTTATCTAGCACATAGAAGGCATTCAGTCAATATATGTTAACTAAAAGCAACTAAGCAATTTTGATTGAGCAAGTGTTATTCTCTACATTTTGTGGGTGAGGAAACAAGCACGGAGAAATAAAATGAGTTACCCATGGGCACACGGCTAGCTGATGCAAACTTCAGGATTAGAATCCAGGTATGCTGACCCCCTGATCTCAATCATTTTTACTACAATACGTGTTTGTGAGAGTGCCTCCAGTGAGTACAGGAGCAAAGAGGAAAAGGATAAGTTCTGTATCTTGTGAGAACAAGGAAACAGGAGCTGAAATGGGAGACCATCCAGTTTGTTTTTCTCTGAAGAGAGCATATTTCCTTTTCAAGATCTGAATGCTAGAAAATCCATCACAAATAGAGATGCTACACCCAGCTCAGTCAGAATAGCTGGAGATTGGGATGTTCTGGTTATTAGGATAGTCGTACTCATTTTTTTTTTTTGCGTCTTTCATCTCCCAACGTAGCAGGGGATAACTTTTCCTGTCCCTTTTTTGGGTCCAGACTTGGTCATTATGATTTCACAGCTCTTGGTTTTGATTGTTTTGTTGGTGGTGGTCTTTGAGTTTTCATTGTTGTACTTACTAAATATACATATTTTTCCCTGGTTCCACTTGCTTCATTTTGTACCTGTTCATATAAGTCTTCCCATAGTTCTCCGTATTCAACACATGCATTGTTTTTGACAGCACAATAATATTCAATTACGTTCTCATACTGTAACTTGTTTAACTATTCCCTAATCAATGAGTATATACTTCATTTCTAATACTTCTCTACTATCAAAAGTGCTGTTACAAATATTTTGGCATACATGGGGCCTTCATTTTTATTGTGGAATTCCTAGGCTTATATGCCTAAACATGGAATCTCTGAGTTAAAGAATATGAACATCTTAGTCACTTTCTGCACATATTTCCAAATTACTTTCCAGACTGGTGAGATCAACTCACAACTCCACCAACAGTTAATTAGTACACTTACCTTTCTACATCTCCTGAAGAGGAGGTTCTTGCTCAGGTATGAATCAGTTGAACTTGCTGGCCTCTGAGGTTCTTTCCAGCTTGGACATAGTATCATACCACAATCCTTTTATGGGCATATTATTTGTAATTCATTTAAAAATGCAGAATCGTAAGTATGTGCTTACTTTTATTGTTTAAAGGCAAATGCACAATATATTATTTTTAAATTTTTAAAAAATGGCTTTTTTGAAACCACCATTCTCTATTAAAAAAAGGACAACATTTTCTAGGTCAAGAGATTTATTGAGGAGTAAAACAGAATACCAAACTAACATTTTAAAAAAAGTGAAGGTCTTAGAAGGATGAGTGAAATATGGAAAACCAAAATATGTGTAATGCCAGGAGGAAATCACTTTCAGGAAGGGAAGGCAATTTTCTCTTTCCTCCCTCACTCCACCAACAGTTATATCATTAGAGAAACTGGATCAGTTGGAGACAATGAATGCCCCTAGGAGCAGAGGGAGATATGGAGGACAGACATGGATTCAGAGGGACAATTATTCAAGAGAGGAGACAGTTTCAGAGAGTGTAGCTGCTCTTGGTGAGCGCAAGTTCCAAAAAGAAGCAAACTCGGAGAACCCAGCTGCCCACCCAGAAAAGAGATGCACCGAAGGGGAGCCGCGTGGGGACTCTACAAAGAAAGAGAGGCAGATTACCAGGTGTTATAAATTATCCTTTGCCACACACCTAATATACTTGAGTTCACTCTTCTGCAAGGATGATGTGTGTATTTGTTGGAAAAATTTTCCAAAGGTTTGGAGGGAGGATGGGTATATTTCTATCAGTTGTTCCTACTGTATCACTTTAGGAATTCATTTGCTAAAAAGTAATTAATTCCAGTGGCTGGTTGGAAATGGGAAGCATACTGTTAGGGGCTCATGAATTAGAAGTCGCCTCCTTCAAGGTTACCCCTACAATCCTTAGAGTTGTAGTAGTCATGCTGCTTCTCCCCTTTCTGAACCACCCTAAGGACCCAACTTATGAGTGAGAGTTGAAGAAAATACCTCATAAGAGGCATTACATAAGGAACTGTGATTTGTGGAAAGAGTTTTAGATTTAAAACCATGGGATCAGAGTTCGAATTTTAGTTTTGGCATTTACTACTTAGGTGAGCTTGAGCAAGTCACAGTCTCTCTGGGTCCGTTTCCTCTTATGTAAAAATGAGAGGAGCTGGTATAGATGATCTTTGATCTCCCTTCCAATTCTAAAATTACTTTCTCTATAGAAGAAATAAATTGTGATAGGTCAATGGAAAGATCTAAAGTGCCCTCAGGAAATTTGGAGAGCAAGGAATCATAGCTTTTTGTACGTCTCTCATGTGCTCATCAGGTTTTCTCTTGGACTTGAATTATTTTGTATATCTTGTTTTCCCTGCTCTGTTAAACTTCTTGAAGACAATGCGTATTATTTCTCTTTGTCTTTTCTCCATTAACTAGACATTTAACAAGTTTTTGTTGAGTGAGTGGATATATGGCATGGTTCTCTGGAAGAGATAGAGGAAAATTTAGATGATGTAAAAGCAGAAGATATCATTAAAATTTGATTTTAAAAGGTAAACTGTTTTGGGGAAATATATTCATAAAAGAACTTGTTTCAATAGTAGTTGACAAGTTTTCATTCTGTCAAAACAAATGTATCCATACACTTTTAAAGATAAAATAAAATAAAAAACTATATCGATATCAGGAGGGTGAATAGTTAGAAAATTAAACCTTAGGAGGTGACAAAGACTATGTACTAAAAAGTACACTTCCCAAGAGAAAAAAACCAAACAGCTTCCACTGGAAAGTTAGCCAACCCATTCAGCATAGCTTTGTTCCTGTTTTAGTCCTGCAGATGAATTTTCTTCACTTCAAATGCAAAGCTCTATCATCTCCCTGCATAAATAGTAATAAATGTCAACAAAAGTAGGCTGACCATAACCAAGAGCAGGCCATTTCCTCTGCTTCAACCCCAGCTATGTTGATCTATTTTATATCAAAAGAACTAAATTATTTTCCTTTTGCAGTAGATGCTCTTCTGTCTGGAAAAGATGCATCCCCTCATCACCACCCACTAAGCTAGCCACGTGATTTTCTTTGCTAAGTGCAAACACACTTATGTGTATATTATAAGGCTGGCTATAGAGTCCTAGCACATGTTTTGATTTGGCAGAAATCAACTGCCTAGGAAAGCATAAAAATAACCCACTACTATAGCACTTTAGGACTAGAAAGGGATTGCATTGCTTTGATCTTACTTGATACTTACAATGACATTTTTGTGTGACTAGTAATTCAAATATTATTACTCTCATTTTTACTCACTTACCCAGAGTTACATGCTAACATGAGTGACCTGTGGCAAATAACCTCCTGCTGTTGGTACTATGAGCCCTAAAGGCAAGCCATTGAATTCAACTGGGCAAGCACCTACTATGTTCCGGGCATGGTGTTAAGGACTAAGGACACAGATAGAAGTAAAAGAGGGCTTGCTCTCGAGAAGCTTACATTCTACCTCTCCCACGGCAAGGGAAAAATGTTTTGGACGTTTTCGAGAAAATAAGTGGAAATGCATGTTTAAGAGCAAAGACATGAGAATAAAGGCCTGAAGCACCAAACTCAATTGTCTATGGAATTGAAGTTATATCAAAAATATGATAATATTTGATACGGGAGAAGCAATCAGTTGGAAAGCTGTTGTTCAGTCGTGTCCAACTCTTCATGACTCCATTTGAGGTTTTCTTGGCAAAAATACTGGAGTGGTTGGTCTTCTCCTTCTCCAGCTTGTTTTATAGATGAGGAAACTGAGACAAACGGGTTGAAGTGATTTGCCCAAAGCAATGAAAAGCTAGGACCTGTTCTGAGTCCGGATTTGAACTCAGGTCTTCCCGACTCCAGGCTTGGTTCTCTATCCACTTCACCACTTGGCTGCCCCACAATTGGAAAGACAAGCGCATCAATACACTATTGGTAGAGTTGTGAATGGTCCAACCAGGTGTGGGGAACCTGTGGCCTCAAGGCCACATAAGGCCTTCTAGGTCCCTGGGTGCAGCCCTTTGACTGAGTCCAAGTTCTACAGAACAAATCCTTTGATTAAGGGGATTCGTTCTGTGAAGTTTGGATTCAGTCAGACAGCCGCACTTAAGGACATAGAGGGCTGTATGCGGCCTCCAGGCTGCAGGCGACATCTCTGCCTCCTAACATTCTGCAAAGCAATTTGGAACTAGGCTAAGAAAGTGATTAAAATATACATACTCTTTGACGCAGAGATCCTGTTTGGAGTCATATATCCCAAAGATGTGAAAAATAGAAAGTCTTTTATAGACACTGAAATAATTACGCTAGCACTCTTTGTAGCACTTTTTGCCATAGCAATAAAGTGAAAATGAAGTCAATGCCCATCTTTTGGGGATTGTGGTATACAAATGCAATGGAATTTTGTTGTACCATAAAGAACAATGAATATGAATAACAGAGAGAATCAAGGGAAGACTAGGCGAACTGATGAAAATTGAAGTCATCAGAACCAAGAAAACAATAAACACCATGATCACAATCACCTAAATGGAAAAATCCCAAACTGAACATTTTGTAATTATCATGACCAAGCTCAGACCCAAAGAAGATACAAAAATTGTACCTCCTTTCCTTCTTTGCAGAGGTGTACAGGTATTGAATGTTGCATATGCCATCAGACTCAGGACATATTGATTAGTTTTTCTAAACTGCTTTTTCTTTTTTTACTTTGTTACAAAGGATGGGTAACTGGGCTGGGGGGCTAGGATGAGGGAAGAGAGACATTTAGAAATGAAAGTGATATAAAATCAAAAGATGTCAATAAAGAAGATTTTTTTTAAAAAAAATTCAATTCCTATGAGCCACCTTTGAAACTCCTTTCTGTCCATCGCTCTGCCTTAACTGGGTATGGTTTGAGGGGTAGATTTCATGAGCTTTCATTGAAAGAAGGCAAGAGAAAGAGTTGTGGGATCTTAGAGCTGAGAAGGGACCTCAAGGAGCACCTACTTCCAATTCTTTCCTCTATAGGTAAGGTAGATGGTGATACATCAATGGAAAGATCCAAAGAACCCTTGGGAAATTTGAGGAGGGAGAGAATATAGCATTTTGTACATCTTTCCCATGTTCATTAGATTCTATTTGAACTTAATTATTTATTTTATATAGCTCATCTTCCCTACTCTAATGTAGGCTTCTTGAAGGCAATGTGTCTTATTTGTCTTTTCTCCAGTAACAAGACACTTAACATGTATTTGCTGAATAAATGGATATATAGATGAAGTGTTACCAACCCAAGTTTTGGAAAGTTGCCCATTTCTAAAGTGTGGAAGTGTGTGTGTGTGTGTGTGTGTGTGTGTGTGTGTGTGTGTGTGTATGTGTGTGTTTTGGACAATTTCCTGGTTTTGCCTACATAGGAAGACAAATCGGTAGCTAACTAGAAATTCCCCAAGGAGTGGGTTGTATTTTGATTTGAGGGGAGGAGGAAAAGCTGTAGAAGTTTACAAAATAGGACCTTATAAAAGCAGAGAAAAAGCAAAATAGCCACAGGAAAAAACTCTAGATGATAGTTGATATAGAAAGTTTCCACTTAAACTACTTGGAATTATTTAATATTTTGAGTTCAAAGAATGTAATTAATATATGCAGTATTAAAATGCTAAATGCCATTTTTAGATATTATATATATACATATACAAACATATGCATAATACATATATGTATTGCAAAATGCACACACAATATCTGAAAATGGCACCTACGAACATACTTTTTGGGTGTTTTTGTTTTAGGAACTAGGTCACCTTATCTCCACAAGGCTGGAAGCCCAATCCCATTGCTGATGTGCTTTGACCTGCTTTGTTTCTAACCTGGGCTAATTTGCCCCACCTTGAGGCATCCTATTAAGCCTCTCTCCCCCAGGGACATACCGTATGGGTCTTGGACATGTGGACACCCAATTGGCTATAGACCTACTGAAGCTCAGAACTCCCAAACTCAAGTAATCCATCAGGCTCATCCTGTCCAGCACCAGGGATTCCAGGTGTGTGCCACCACATCTGGCTCAGATATCATTTTTTTTCACCCTCACTTCTCACTGGTTTCCCAAAATGGGATACTTTCTATTGTCCTATCTCCCATCTCCTTGTACAAGTTGTGCTCCATGACTGAAATGAGTTCATTCCCAATTTCTATCTCTTACCCTAGCTTTCCTCAAGGCTAAGTTCATGTGCCAGACAAAGTGTCACTAAATCATTCTAGTTGTCACTACTCTCTCCTTCCTTCCTTCTCAAATGATCACTTATCCAGTGCTTATCCATGTGCTTATCTTTTTACAGATTATATCCCTCATGTCAAAATAAGCTAACTGAGGGCAGAGACTGTTTTTCTTTCTTTTTTTTAACAAATTAATTTATTTTTTAAAAAATAAATTAATTTATTTTTAGTTTTCAACATTCACTTCCATAAGTCTTAAATTTTCTACCCCTCCATCCCCTCCCCAAGATGGCATGCAATACATATACATTCCTATTAAACATATTTTCATATTAGTCATGTTGTATAGAAGAATTAGAAAGAATGGAACCATGAGAAAAACATAAAACAAAACAAAACAAAAAAAGAAAATAGTCTGCTTCGATTTGCATTCAGACACCACATTTCTTTTTCTGGATGTGGATGGCATTTTCCATCATGAGTCTTTTGGAATTGTTTTAGGTCCTTGCATTGCTGAGAAGAGCTAAGTCTATCAAAGCCAGTCATTGTACACTGTGGCTGTCACTATGTACAATGTTCTCCTGGTTCTGTTCACTTCACTCAGCATCCATTCATATATGTCTTTCCAGGTTTTTCTGAAGTCTACCTGCTCACCATTTCTTATAGCACAGTAGCATTCCATTACATCCATATACCACAACTTGTTCAGCCACTCTCTAATCAATGGGTACCCCCACAATTTCCAATTCTTGGCCACCACAAAAAGCGCTGCTATAAATATTTTTGTACATGTGGGTCCTGTTCTCATTTTTATGATCTCTTTGGGATACAGACCTAGAAGTGATATTGCTGGGTCAAGGGCAGAGACTGGTTTTTAAAAAATCTTTCTATCTTCAGTGCCTAATAGTACTTGGTACATAATAAATGCTTATGTTTGAGGTTGAGAGCAATAATTGTACGATATAAAATTATTAGAAGGTCCTGACTCCTGACCTTGTTAAGCTATGTCCCTGGTATCTACCTGTGCCACCTTTGGAAATAGCAATCAGTACACCAAGCTATTCTCAGCAAGATTAGTATCCATACTGTGATATCAAGTTACTAGAAATCTTGAACCTCTTGACCTCTGTGGGATTATGTGTGCCTGGCATCCCCCTGCACTCTCTCCCTGGTTCCTGTAAATCCACCTTATTTTGCATAGAGAAATTTTCTTGGCATGTTTATACCTACTTCTCCAGAGAGGATCAGCGATTCCCAGCCCTACTGGAAAGCACCTTCTTCCAGGTGGCTTGGCCACCTGCAGCCAGAACGGGTATAAAACCACAGAGAATCATAACTATCCGACAGGAGGGTGGCTCAGCACCATGCATGACCATGGCTCTCTCCTTGTGAGTATGACCGTATAATTTTGGCTATTTTTGTCTTTATTGCTTATTTCCTTAAGGCTGCAGCTGGACTCCAGCCCCATGTCCCCTATCTTCTCCACTGACCCCACCTTGCTAATAAACCGCCTGCTGAAGCATAAAGTCAAGTTTGTCAAGTTTTCATTTCATGGGAATCCTGACCCCCTCTGGACTTTTCCTGGAACAACTGGGGTTGAGGATGGGATTCCCTTGAAATAAACAACTGCTGCACTGCCCTGGGCCAGTAATTAGGGGATGGAATTAATTCTGACCTTAGCTGGACCTCGGACAGCTCTCAGGACATCTGGAGGGGCTTAGCTATATGTAGTGCTGCCCATTTTGTGTATGTCCTTACCTATGAATTTTCTGTTTGGAACAAACTTGAGAGCTCTTCCCTAGCCATGGGGAAGGCCTGTGAGGATCCAATAATATGCCCATTGTCTTTCAGATGACCCAAATACCTCAATATTGTCTGTGACAAGGGTCTGAGAGTCTGTGCCCAGTCATCAAGACTCTATTAGACTTGGGCGTACTGGTATACACCATTTCCCCCTATAATTTCCCTGTTTGTCCCGTCCTCAAAGCTGGTGGTCAGGAGTGGTACCTCAGTGTGGCCTAGTACCTACTAAACTCTGTGGTTCCCCTCATTAAAGTCCCTGTTCCAGATGTTATCACTGAAGCCAGCCCGCCTCAGTTTGCATCACTTTTTAAAGCACCCGGTAGCCCTTTACACACCTCCTGAATAGCCCTGCTACTAATAGTCCATGGGTTGTGTCGACTGGACTTGGAACTTTTTAACTGGCCCCACAAGTGCCGATGGTGTCATTATGTGGGTGATGTGCTAGTCCAGTGCCCCACCTAAGAGGCCACTTGTATACTTTGTAACTTCCTTGATATCATACCTCACCCACTGCAGATGGGCCGTGGCTTTACAGAAAGTACAAGGTCCTACAGAGATTGTAAAGTTTCTGCACCCAAGAAAGACAAAACGTCATTTGCCTGGTCTGTGATAAGCTCCTCATCCTCCAGCCACCATGAAGGAGGCCCAATATGTGGTTGGCTTTTTTTGGCTTCTGGACAGCAGCTTGTGCACACAGACTCTGGACCCCATAACATGCCATACTAAAGCCCGAGCTGAGGCAGACCGCACCAACAATGCCACCTACCATCCCTTAAAAGCAATGGGTCGCACCTCAGGAACCTCCAGATTTCCCTGGCTGAGAAACTTCATGAGGTAGCTAACCTCACCAACTGTTGGGGTGATGGCCCTTCTCTCCCTAGCTGGACTGTATGAACTCACCATAGCAGAAAAATAAGTCTTTCCCTATCACCTAGACACAGGCTGAGTCCCCATCCCATCCTCCAACCAATTGTACCTCCCATATGTGGATGGTTCCCAAATATAACCACAGCAGCTGCTGCTCTGGGCAGCAAGACCCCAACAGCATTACAGCTGAAACCCCCACAGTGATCTTGGCAAAGCAGCTGAGGTCACATCGCCCACTGGAGGATAGTAAAGATATATTTTAGACCAAGATATAAATAATGTTTAGCATCGAGTTCATGCCCACCTTCCTTGACTTCCTTTTTAACACCATCTGCTATGTTATAGCCATACAGGCACCATTTGGATTCTTTCCAAAGAAAGAATTCTGCTGCTGCCCATGCTAGGTGGGGACTCCCTGACACCCTAGACAACCTTATCCTGGGAAGTGCATTAGTACCCGATGGGACTCTGCTGAGACCTTCCACAAGGCTCAATTATCAATGGCCCAAGAACTAACTACACAAATCAATCAAAGAGTTGCTGCCCTGTGCCTGTTGGCTGAAGACCAGTGGGTCATAAGGTCAGAACCACATGGCCATAGCTGACCAAGGCAGAGTCTATACAATGGTGAATTTCTCTTGCTGCTTTTGGGTTGGTCAGACCCATAGGGTTCTGGCTCATGAAATGGAACTCTGAGCAGAACAAATGCAGGAAACAGTCAAAACCATAGATGAAGGCAAAACCCTGGACTTTTCCAGAACTATTAGCTAGCTAACCCAATGGAATTGGAGAAGTATCATACGGAGCCTTCTTGAGATTCTGGATACTGCTTTTGTAGTTCTGATTGTAATCTGTTCACTATAGGTAGGGTTAAACCATCAAATCTGGAAACAGACTGGTGATAGCTTTATGATGTGGCTTCCAGGGTCAAGGGGTGGATTATAATATAAAGCTATAAGACATGACACAGTCTCTAAAGCTTCCTGTCTCTGGCAACCACCTGCCTGCACCTTGCAATAGCAAATTGTTCCTGGAATGTGATCATTTGTATAAGTATGTATTCTTGGCATGTTTGCCCCTACTCCTAGGAGGGAGGTAACTGCATATTTATATTGGACCCATACCTGGCTCTGCCATCTGTACCCCTAAAGCGTATAAATCTTCTGAGCCAAACAGCCCCTCAGAGGGCTGACTCAGTGCTACATACGGCTTCACCCCTGTCTATGTGAATATGACCATGTAATCCTGGGTACTCTGTGTATATATACACTGCTTTCTTCCTCAGATGCTAGACCTTATCAGCCTACTGCCCTGTCCCTAGCCCCATCTCTCCTGTACCCCATTAATAAATCATGTCCGGTTTCCATCTCACAGGGATCCCAAACCACTCTGGATAACCCTCAGAAAATAATTGCTTACTCATTTTATGTGCAACACATATTAAAGTGCAACCTTATGTTCCTGAGCACAAAAACACATTATTCCAACTTTCCCTGGGTCTGGTTAAGTCCTCAAAGATTGCCTAGATAATATTTCCCAATCAGTTTCTAGAAAATAGCTCCACGCCGGGCTGAGAGAACAGGGAAGTAATTTAAAGGTGATTAAGGTACTTACCGTGCTTCCAAAAAATCAGCACTTTAGCCAAGCCAGGAATTTCTTCAGGTGGTATTTTCACCAAAAAAAATAAATGAATAAAGTCTTTCTTTGATACATGATTGCTCTCAACACCTGACAAGAGAAACTGGATTCCTGGAAGAAGGAAATGGAATTGCTAACAACTAAACTAGCCTAAAGACTTCCTCTATAATGATGTTAATTTTAGAGGAAGTTATTAGAGGCATCAAATAGCTTCTTGTGGGAGACTTCTTTGAGAAGTACACGGAGATATAGAAAATGAAAGTGTCTCCATTTTATGTCAAGGACACAAACTCTTAAAGCAGTAATTTAAAAAAAAAACCCAATGACTACATAATAAAATAATTTGGATGCAAGACCTGATGGATTTCTCAAAGTACATTGTTTTTTTTTAAGTTTCACAATATCCCTGCCAGGCATTTTCCTGGTGAGGGCAGGGGAGGGGGCGAGGAGTGAAACAGGAAGTTGATAGATGGGTGCCTAAGTGATCTAGACACTAGAGGGAGAGGCAGAAGCCAAGGCAGAAGCAAACATTTCCCAAATCCTAGCTTGAAGGAGATTGAAAGGTCTGGTGCCTCAAATAGCCAGAGACCAGAAAGACTGCAGCGATTCTGAAACGTAACAAATGCATTCTGGGAACTGGGGTAGACTCCAAGAGACACTACAGCCGGAGATGTATGCCACAGTCCAGCCTCGATGCAAAGGAGTCACTTCTCCATTGGGCCCTGATTTTTCTCCTAATCCAGATGTTGATCAGGGGCAATTGATTGCAGCCTACCTGTGTGGGCCTTCTTACTGGCAAAGGTTTTGTGCAGTTTTCCCCTTCAGTTAGTTAATACATTTGTAGAAAAGGAAACAAGAGAAATTTGGATATTTACGTAATATCTACTAACATCATTGTGGAGACAGTAATTGCTCCATATTCCTATTTATCTTATTTGGCAACCTTCACACTGTGGTTTCTCATGATTACAATACCCTAAGTTAACGTGACAAGAATAATTAATGTATGACCAAGTCCGTGGAAAGGGGCCCAATCCATCAGAGTAGAGCAACTGTGCTGTTTTTTGTCGTTCAGTCATATCCAACTCTTCATGAGCTCTTTTGGGGTTTGTTTGTTTTTTTGGCAAAGATACTGGAGTGGTTTGCCATTTCCTTCTCCAGCTCATTTTACAGATGAGGAAATTGAGGCAAAAAGAGTTAAGTGACTTACCCAAGGTCACACAGCTAGTAAGTATTTAAGGCCACATTTGAACTTGGGAACATGAGTCTTCTTTACTCCAGGCCTGCTACTCTAACAACTGAGCCACCTAGCTGCCCTACGCATCTATGAGTTATCTTTGAATTGCGGGTATTTTCTACCTGACAAGTCGACCTGCCCCCAGGAATGGCTGGATGGACTTGGGTTTGTGTTTTGTTTGTTTGTTTTTTGCCATTGCTCTGTGACTATCATTTGGGTTAACCCAGGCAACATTACTAATACAGTTAGTTTTGCTATAACACCACATAAAGCATTTCAAAAAAAGTACCAAGCTCTGCAAAATCGCACAGTAAAAACAACACAACACTCAAAAACTTCATCAGTGATATGGGAAAAAATGATAGGAACCTAATTTTTAGCAAAGTACATTTTAAATGGTTAAGAAATACATAAATAATACAATAAATAGTGGCAACATCTAAGCCCTCAGTCTGTCTAAAGCCCCCCCCACTCCTGCTCAGTCTGCACCCTAGTTCCCTTAGGACTGGAGGCCATTGTAGAAAGTGGGGGAGGGGAGTTCAGATCAACTCTCACCCACAGCTCCTATTAAGATAATACATTAAACATGCACTTTACTCTGACAAAGACCTGAGGCGTGATTGTCACGATTGTCCAAGTGGGCTTCTTTCAGGTGAAGATTTAATTAAAGCTTCATTTTCAAGAAGTACGTCCTTCTTTACAAATTAGATAGAAAGCGGGAAAGGGAGGACTGCTTTCTCCTACCTAGTCCTAAATCTTCTTCAAGAGATGCTTAAAACTCAGTGGAGTGTGGGGTGGGGAGAGAAGAGGAGTGAGTACATAGATGAATTACATTTTGGCAGATTCCAATTTGTTTCACATGTGCTACATGTAGGTTAAGCCTTGAGGATGTGACCCATCCTAATTTCTAATCCTAAATCATATAGGGAAAGAGAAGCCCTGCAGAAAGTACTCATTATGCCTCTGGTCCTTGGATAGCTGCTGGGCACTCTCTGTTGTTTAGTTCCTAGAACTGTTAACCTTGGATTTTAACAACATGTGGGATTAACAAGATTCCCTCCATGAGTACATCAGTTTCCCAGTGGTTGTTTCTGCTGAGAAATGGGCACCCTCTATTGGCAATCTACACACAAAACTATGGAAAAAACTAGAGAGAACGTTCTGCTAATTTTATGGCTTCATGGGTAAGAAGGCCATTAGTAGCACTTCCAAAAAAAGTGACTACTCATAGTAGACGAACATATATTTTTAATTCACCAAAACTGTCTAAAACAAATTCCCTACTGCTATTGTCTTCAAAAGACTATTAGACTATTTGTTGGCAGAAAGACGGGAGCATGACCCTAAAAATCCTAGAGAATATTTTTATATTCACCACCAGCTTGTTCAGTGTTGTCTACAGAGAGGGCTGTCGTTGTTCTTCGTAAAAGGAATGTTTTATGAACGCTTAAAAAAAAAAGTTTCCAATTCCTAATACCACCACCAGCAAAATGGGCACATTGATTGTGTCCAATAGTGTATGTCTCCTTCTGAACCTGTAGTCCAACACCTTTCTACCCAGAAAGTATGTTTCATTATTATCAAGAAATATTTGTCAATGAGCACAATGATTTGTTTAAGGTCAAGCGGACAGCAGTTGAAATGCATGCAAATCATACTCATTTAAAAAAAAAAAACCAAGCCATGTCTCTTTTGCTAACTGCTTAGGTTCCACAAGGAAATTGAGATCACAGAATCTTTATTATTCCTTAATGCTATTTTTTATATTTATGCCTTTTAAAAATACTTATTTATTTTTAGTTTTCAACATTCACTTATGCTATTTTTAAGGTGAAAAACTTCATACAGATCAAGCATCACTGCAATAAATTCTTTTACAATGAAAATTGTATGCTTAACAGAAACATCTGTAAGTTCTGTTAATGGGTATCTCCTTTAAAAGCATTAATCAGGGGGCACCTAGGTGGAACAGTGAATAGAGCACCAGCCCTGGAGTCAGGAAAACCTGAGTTCAAATCTGGCCTCCAACACTTGACACACTCACTAGCTGTGTGACCTTGGGTAAGTCATTTAACCCTAATTGCCCTGCCTTCCCCCCTCAAAAAAAAAAAGAGTAAAAAGCATTAATCACAGCAGCATGAGTTATAATTATAAGGTAATCACAGAATCTCAGACTATTTAATCTGACCCATGCGAGAGAGAATTCCTTTATAATATACCAAACATTGACCAAAGGTCAATGAACCTTTTTTTTGAGGATTTCCAGTGAGCACTTCCTGGATGCAGGAATCCAGGCCAGGTATTGTAACCAGCCTAGCACTGGATGAGCTGATATGGACGGGTTCTGGACTCGAGGCCAGTACCAGCTGGAAGTGATGCTACCTTTGGGTGTGAGCTTGGTGGGACAGCCTATTTCAAGGCAGCCTGTTCCACTTTTTATAGTACTAGTCTAATTGTGGATAGAACGTACAAACAGCTATGTACAAAAAAGTCTATAAACAGGAATAGGGGTTAGTCTCAGAAGGAACAGACTAAGAGTAAGGATGACTGGCTAAATTGAATAGAGAAAATAACTTTAGTCATTTGCTAAAATGGAATCATCTATATGGAGACCAGTTTACTGCTTCTGGAAAAATTGTGAGAACTGAATAATGTGTACACATTCTGTCACTGAGTCCATTGGCCTACCCCATGTAGTTGGAAGGAACCTTTTTTTTCCCACTGGCTATTTCAGAGTCTTCAAAAGAGACCGAGTACCTGCCATGATTTGGGTGCCCTAGGTTTGATGAGGGATCTAGGTGACACCTTCACTAATAGCTTCTGGTGAGAAAACCATGTTATAAGGGAAAATGCCATAAGGCTTTCTGTCCTCTCCCCCACCCCCCAGGCCTTAATGATAACCCAACAAATAGGCCTGGCTTGAGCTTTGTGTTCTAGTTGCAAGGGATAGAATCTTTAATTTGGGCCAGGAGCTCAATACAGCGAGATCTAGGAATCCAGGCAAAGTGTCCAGCCTACTACCAGGTGATCCGATGTGCATGGGTCCAGGACTCTTGACTAGTACAAGCATGAAGCAATGCTACCTTTAGGTGTGAACTTGGTGGGATGAAGGCTGGGTGGGAACTAAGATTTGACACCTCCAACCCAGACCAAGGTGGGCATTGTAGCCCAACGATGGACAAGGAAAATATTTGTCTTTGCTATATCTGTGAAGAAAATATTTCTTTGTAAAAGCCAATTGATATTTAAGTAGTTAAATGGAACTGGATTCCTAGTCACTTATTTAAAATGAGGAACACAGCTGGTATTGGCTTGAGTTGATGGTGGAAAAAAGAGACAGTCCAAACTCCTCAGGGTACCTGAGAGCCCTGAGGCAGAGATATAACAGGCAGGCCTGGCCCTGAAAGAGTGTGGCCAGAGTCAGCCATGTTACAAATATAAAGAACTCACATGTATGGACCTGTTTATAAAACAGCCTGGTGTAAGAGAAAGACTAGGAATTTAGATTGGAGGCAAATTAGTAATAGCCTCCCAGTATAATACCAAGGTTTATGAAGTACTTTCCTCACACCAACTTTGGGTGGCAGGACATGTCAGCATTCTTATCCATATTTTATAGATGAGGAAGGTGGTGCCTGGAAAGGTGAGCTGACTTGACCCCACCACATAGCTAGTTTATTTGAGGGGACCAACCAAACCCTTTCAACTCCAAGGTTAATAGTGCTTTCCACGACAGGAGGAAACTTGTATTTCTGGGCCAGATTACGTTGTTCCAAAGGGCAAGATAAGGATTTGGTGAGACTGATTTAAGGAAATAGCAAAACAGATTCTTTTGCTATATAATGAAAGCAAGGATACAGACACTTTGTAAAATGCATCGGCAGTCACAGCACCTCAGGTCACCCCTATTCATGGGGGCCAGCTTGGGTTGGTTAATAGTAATAGCAGTCAGAAGAATGAAAAATCCATGAGGTCCAGAGAGGAATACCTTTTACTCTGAGCTGAAAGTGGGCCATAGGGTACTTAGCCAATTAGCTGAAGAACAATACCAAAATATGATGTTACCTGTAGTCTCTATCCTGTCTCCAAGCAACTGGTTATACCCAAGGCCTGGGAGGAACTTTTCACACTAATGAAGCAGGATTTGAATTCTTATTTTATCCTTTACTAACCATGTGGACTTGGGCAAGTGAACTTAATTTCTCCCAGCCTCAGTTTCCTCATCTGTCAAATGGAGGGAATAACACACATTTACCTTTCTGCTAGTTTTTTTTAGGAGAATCAAGTGAGACAAGAAAGGCAAAAGCAGGCTGTAAACTGTGAAGGGCTCCACGATTAGCACAAGAGGGGATTCTTATTCCTAGGCATGCTCTTGGCACCTTAGGAATGTTCAGGAAGAAATCCTGGTCAGGGAGTTTGTATCTAATGCCGGCCTCCTGCTCTATAGCAGCTTCTTACTTCCTTCCCCCACCCCTCCCCGCTCAGGGACACTTCCCTGGGCCTGAGTCTCATTTAGTTCATCCTCTATTCTGCTTGCTTGGCTGTTTCAAGCAGATAATCCCCACACAGCTGAGTGAGGAAGTTACAGAAGATGGGCTGGTGGAAATGCGGAGAGCCCTGGAGGTGAAGGATGGGGAGTGAGTTTGACCAAGGAGGCTGTGGGACCACCTCAGACCCTTACTCTAGATTCCTCAGTTTCCTCAGCTCTATGAGACGATATGATATGAGACGATAAAGCACATTATCTTCCTAATGCTCTGTTTCCTTCCCTCAACCCATACCAGCGGCCAGCAAGCCTGAGAAATGGATATTTGCAGCCCAGGTAGTAACATCATAAATATCAGAGGTAAAAAATATTGTGATAACCTGCTGGCTGGTCCCCTGCCTCAAGTCTCTCTCCACTTCAGTCCATCTTCTGATTATGTCATCTTCCTATCACGTCTGCCCACTCCTACCTCCCATTCCATAAACATCAGTGGCTTCCTATTACTTCCAGGATCGAATATGAAATTTTGTTGGACTTGTAAAGCCCTCCACAACTGGCCTCTTTCTACCTTTGCGGTCTTCTTACACCTTACTCACGCCCACATACTCTTCAATCCAATGGCAGTTCCTCCCACAAGGCACTCTGTCTTCTGGGCATTTTCATTGGCTATCCCCCATGCCTAGAATTCTGTCCCTTTGCCCCTGGGCTTTCTTCGGGTCTCACCTAAAAACCCACCTTCTACAAGAAGCCTTTCCCTGTTCCCTTAATGCTGCTGTCTTCCTTCAGAGATCACCTCCAATTTATCCTGTATAGATCTTATTTGCACCTAGTTGTTGCATGTTGTCTCCTCTATTAGACTCCTATTTTTGCCTTTCTTTCCATCCCCAGTTCTTAGCACAGTGTCTGGTATGCAGTAGGTGCCTAAATGAAGGTTTGCTGACTTATTTTCATGTTATAGACTCAGGTGCTTGCTCTCAAACATGCTCCTACTCATTTCCAAAAGCCTCTGCCCAGAAGCCATATATAATCATACAGGCAAGAAAAGGAAAGTGAATCATGTTCCTCTACCATGGGCTGAGGAAGGGGAAAGGGGATTTTTTTTTTGCTAATTCTCATCATTCTTAGAATATGGAAATTATAGATAGAGGATAAAATCAACCAAGCAGTGAGACATTTGTGAAGCATTTAGTATATGACAAGCACCATGCTAGGTGCTGGAGACAAAGATGGCCAGTGAAACAGTTCTTACTCTCCAGAAGCTTATATTCCAACAGGGGAGGCAGCATATACATGACGCTTCTGTATCAGGTGGGTTTGGGGGTTCTCTGAAGGTCAGTTCCATGATGCTGCAGACTACTGAGTTTGTGATGCTGTGTAAAGTTTATATGTGGAGAAATTCTGGAGATACTGGAAAGAGAAAAGTGGATAGAGAAGGAAGACAAGTGGCAAAGCACAAACCTTGACTGGCAGATAGAAGATCTCCCCAGAGCTTGGACATATGAAGAAAGCTGGCCTCCCGATATACCCCTTAATTCCTAGTACCTGCCCTCTCAAAGACTGCTAAGAGTAGACTTCTCCAGAGAGACTGATTATTCTCTGTCTGATTAAGCTACAATGTTCTCTCTCTCCAGAGTTGGAAGAAGAGCTCATTTCTGCATATATATTCTATCCTACAAATCTAATTTGTGTAACTTTCCTATTACTGTTTTACTGCTTGTATTTACTATTTCATAAATATATTTATTCTCTATCCATGATTATCTTGTGTGTAATAAAAGGGTGGGATGCTCAGCTCAGTTACCAGGGTCAGCTCCTCTCCGTAGTCTGACTCTCTTCTCTTCTTCCAGGAGTTAAACTCCTTTTAGCTGCTTCCTCCTTCAGGTAATTGTCTCTCTGTACCTATCTCTGTCTAGAGGGCATGTCTCTGCTCTCTGAAGAATGCTGTTTCTCCTTCTGATGTGTAGTTCCAATCAAATGGTCAGTGTAGGGGAAGGAGAGAAACTCTCTTTCACCCTCAGTTGATACCTCCTGGTATAGGTAAAAGGGTTTCCTCCCAAACTGCCTCCAGCTCTTGAATTCTGAAGCTCACCTAGGTCCCAGTCATTTAAAGACTCTAGAAATGGAGTTAATCTGCTTGCTCCTCTCATCACACTGTTCTATTTAATGACCCAATCAGAGAAGCATTTGAGCCTCATAAAAGGGGTTGGTGGTCATTAGGTGCATCTTGTTTACATATTAAAACTTCATCCTGGGAAACTACATTCTGTGACTACATCAATTGGAGGAACCCCCTCCCTTACTCTGGTATTTACTTACTCATATACTTGGCATCCCCACAGACTCTAGAATCCTTGAAGGCAAAGGATATCGTGCTTTTGTCTTTGTGTTCTAGTTCTTAGCAAAATGGCTGATATATATTAGATACTTGATAAATGTGTGATGAATTGAAGTGGTGACTTTAAACCTATCTAGGAACTCTGGGACCAGAGTCTATAGCACCCCCTTCAAGACTACTACTGTAGGGCTTCAGAGCCAGCCACAAGACCCTCTTGGAGAAAAGGCACAAAAAGTATCCTTGCTAATCAGTGAATTTTTAAAACATAATGCTACATGGGTTCAAGACAGGCACCTCTTGAAGAAAATGTGACCTTAGAAGTACAAAACAAGTGTGAACATAGAAACAGGTAGCACTAATTTGTAGGGATTCGCCTCATCCTAGATCTGAAAGAGGCAATGTTCTGCTACTGCTGACTTTGCTTCATCCAGACCTTTGCTGTTATGTAAGGAAGCAACACCCTCCCACTTACTGTTAACACTACTGTTCTACATGGAGTTTGGTTTATGCAGGTTTATTCAGGTTCTCCTTAGTATGATCTAATTCCTGCCTCATCCATACTTGCTCTTTTCTTTCTGCCCAAACATGTTACCTCACTCAATACACTCCTTATTTCTCCCTCCCACATTCTCTTCACATTGCCATCTGTCCAGAGCCATAACCAGCAATCTGTGTACCTGGGGCAGCACAAACTACACCTTGGACAAGCAGCTTGAAATGCTCCCTTGTATTAATTTAAGGTCAAGGAGAGAACAGGGTGCCGTCAGCCACACCGTAAGCCAAAGCAAAGCTTTGTCCCTCTGCCAGGCCCAGCCCTGACGTGTGGATGCATGGTGGTTCCTGATCCATGTGGTTGCATAAAGCACATTGTCTTCCTAATGCTCTGTTTCCTTCCCTCAACCCATACCAGCAGCCAGCAAGCCTGAGAAATGGATATTTGCAGCCCAGGTGGTAACATCATGAATATCAGAGACCTAGATCTGGATCAGAAGCCAGCTGCCCAGCAGGAGGTGATTGCCACAATCACCTAGGAGAAGAAGCTTGACTCCCACAGAAAAAGGGATCTGGGGGAGGGGTAGAGCTACAGCTGAAAGGATTAAGAAAGCCCAAGCCAGATCTGGCTGGCCAGGAAGTCTGTCCCTTTGGGCAGTGCTTGTGTGAGATGAATAGTTACCATTTCATCAGTCCTATAAGGCTGCCCTTCCCTTTGTGGGGGGTGGAGTTTAATGCGTATAATGGGTTATTATTAATGCTTGTTTAGGGGTCTTTGGGGTTTTAGGGATTTTCAGTGGTGGAGGAAATAAACCAATGCTCTATATCTGATCCCCATATTGTACAAATCAATACCTTTAATAGAAAGGACGTTTTGGGGTGTAACTGTAGACATAAGCCATGCTATTTATTATTATTATTTTTTAGAGATTCTCTAGTTGGGAAAATGAGTCAGTAAGAGAAAGGAGAAAAGCCTGCCCTTCACCTTTCTGGGGTTAGGTCCCTTCAGGATGACCTTTGTCCATGTGAGACCTGAGTTAGAGCACCTTGTAGGCTGGAGGGCCCCTGAGCCACAGGTCATGTCTTAGGAACTTATTCAGGATCTGAGGGGTTGAGTCTCAGAAATCTTGAGGACTTACTTCCTTTTGGGGAGCTCCCACACATGCCGTGGATAGAGAGCTGGCCCTGGAGTCAGGAGGACTTGAGCCCAAATTTGACCTCAGACACTTACTAGCTGTGGGACCCTGGCCAAGTCACTTCACCCTTTTTGCCTCAGTTTCTTTATCTGTAAAATGAGCTGGAGAAGGAAATGGCAAAACTACTCTAGTATCTCTGCCAAGAAAACCCCAAATGGGGTCATGAAGAGTCAGACATGACTGAAATGACTCAGCAACAACAAAACATACATCTTCAAGGTTTCTGTGAGTTTGTTTTATTCCTTTTTAAGATAGCCCATTTATCTTACATTTGGTGAGTCCCAGGTCTCCATTTGATACACTGGCTTTGAAGAGATCCACTTGAGAATTTGAGAGTGCTTTGTGCATTTGCTGGGACCCACTGGAGATAATTTTGTCTAGACATCCATTTGGAGTACCTTAAGCATTGGTAGGGATCCAATGGAGAAATTTTGGGGTTGCCTCCCCTCAGGGGAGGAATTTTCAGCCAGGATAGTTTGCTTTCTCATGTAAGGAGGAGAGGGCAACTTCCAGTGAACCCTAGATCTTTGCTGGGAAAAGCCCTACATGCTCTGGGAACTCATTTGAGACTAGACCTCCTTGAAAGGGGAAATGTTGCTTTCTCTTTCTTTTATCTTTTTAGGCTTTTTCTTTTTTTTTCTAATTGTCTTTGGTTTGAAGCAGGCCCTTAGAAGTACCACACATACAGAAACCTACAAAAATTTTGTAAAATGTTTGTTGTTGAATTTGTATAACAATATTTGGGAGTGAGTGCAATCTTCAGGACCATGTGGAGGTCTGAGTTCGTGCTCTCTCTCTCTCTCTCTCTCTCTCTCTCTCTCTCTCTCTCTCTCTCTCCCTCTCTCTTTCTCTCTCTTTTTCTCTCTCTGTCACACACACACGCACACACACACACACACACACACCACTTTTCTCACAAAAGACTTTAATTTTTTGAAGGTTGTCTAAGGACTGTGCTGAATAGATTTGTGGGAGTCTTTGCATGACACTCAGGAGACCATTAAAAATTGTACCAATAGTACTTTGTTTGGCCCTTAACACAGTGCCTGGCACAAAGAAGGTACTTAATAAATGTTAATGGACTGACTAGTTGACTGACTGAGACTGTAGCGCAAGGCACTGGGGGAGATACTCAAAAGGACCATAATGAAACATTCCCTCCCCAAAGATGCACAGAGAACTATCTGGCATTGAGAATATGGACAAATGGGCCCAAAGCACTTCAGTTTATTTGCTAGAGATAATGAATATTTAACTTGTAGGAGAATGTAATGGGGATAATCAAGAGGACCTCCTGATCTCCTGGACTGGGGTCCTTCTCATGGGGCTGGTCATGTGTTCTTGTCGTTTTCAGTGGGACATGTGCTCTGGCCCCTTTTTAAAGAACATACACCTTGTTAAAATGACCCAGCAACTCCTGATTGATCACCACTGAAGGGCAGGAGGTTGCATCAAAGGTCATCGACCACACAGTCAGGAGTAGTCACCCATTCTGTGGGCTGTGAGAAAAACCAAAAAGAAAAAATTTGCTTTTGGAGACTCTTCCAGCATTTTCTTCTCTCTTGGACTTCCAGCAATGGGAGAGAGGGAATTCTTTGTTTTTTCTTCACCACAACCTTTAAAAATAGATTATTTTCTTTATTTTCTATCTTCTTATATGTGTTTCTTTTGAAAGAACATAAGCTTCTTGAGCACAAGGTTTCATTTTTATCTTTGTATCTCCAGCCCCAACACAGTGCTTAAAATATAGTGGCTTTAATAAATGGTTTTTGCTTAACATAACAATTATGGATAATTTCACACAAGATCATTTTTCCCTTTACACATTTTCACAGACTTTGAAATTAACCCAGCTAAATTTACCCAGGAACTGCACTTTCCTTGAGAACATTCTCCTATCTATCTTTCTATCCGCCTACTGTGCCTAGCCCAGTGCCTTGCATGTAGTAAGCCACTGGAACATTAGCTTTTGCTATGAATTTTTAAAACACATCTGTTCATCTGTTTTACCACATGCACAGAGAGAGGTAAGATGCTACAGCATGTTATGATATTGCTAAAAAAAAAAAAGCCAGATGATCCTTCCATCCAAAAAAGGTGGATTTCCTGTCATCCTTATTTCCTTCCCCTGCCAATGAGAGGTTCAAAATACTAACAGCTATGGTGGCTCATGTTGAGCAAGGCCTACTATGCATGCTTTAGACCCAAGAAAATCATAGCTTTTCTTGGAGAATACAAGTAAGATGGGTGACCCAATGGTCAGTTCATCACTGGAATGATGTAGTGGAAAGCATTGGACTCCAGTTTATAAAAGATTGATTGTGCTACTTCTTTGCTGTGTGACCACAGGCAAGACATTTATTCTCTCTGAACTTCAGTTTCCTCCTCTGTAAAATGTAAAAAAAAAAATCCTACACCAGGCAGGTAGGTGGCACGAGGGATAGAGCTGGCCTGGAAGGAGGAAGGTTCATCTTCCTTAGTTCAAATCCTAGTTGTGTGACCCTGGGCAAGTCACTTCACCCTGCTTGCCTCAGTTTCCTCATCTGTAAAATGAGCTAGAGAAGGAAACGGCAAACCACTCCAGTATCTTTTCCAAGAAAACCCCAAATGGGGTCATGAAGAGTCAGACAAATGCCTGAAAATGACTTAATAACAACACTGCATACTTCACAATGTTGTTTGGAGGACAGAATGGGCTAACACTAATAGCTACCATTTATATAATGCTTTAAGGCTTGCAAAGCATTTTACAAATAGTATTTCATTTTATGCTTCCAACAACTCTGAGAAAAAGGATATAAAAGACAGATGCTTCTCAAAGGTGAGCGGAGTCCAACTCTAACGTAAAGTCCAAATGGAAGAAGTAGGGTGAGAAAATGAGCAAATAACAACAATAAAAAGAACCTGACCATAAAAATCTGCTATGGTGGCAATGGAAACTCAAGACACAAACTTAGAAGACATTGACTTGAAAACATCTACAAGGAAAACCTCAAATGGAAAAAAATGCAAATTGGACACAAGCCCAACAAGAATTCCTAGAAGAGCTAAAGAGATTTTTTTTAAAGAGCAAAATATATATATATTTTAAAATTCAAATAAGAGCTATAGATGAAAAAAATGGGAAAAGGGTGAATTTTATCATCATTAGGGCAGTAAGGAATCTACCCAGAAGAGGGCATGAGTGTGAGTCTATTATGTTGAGATGATCTCAAAAGAAGAATGGAAGGATGAGAAAGAGGGATGCATTGAGAGGAGAGGGAAAGGAGAGGAAGAACAGGGAAAACTATCTCATGTAAAACAAGCACTCAGTGAAGAATTTATGCAATAGAGGGAAAAAGAGAAAGGGGATCAGGCAATAGCTGAACTTCACTCATCTGAATTGGTTCAAAGGGAAGAAAACACACACACACAGAGCTAGGTACAGAAATTCATCTTACTTAACAAGGAATTAGGAGGTGAAGGGGCTAAGAGAAAGGTGGGGAGAAGGGAGGATAAATAAGAGGGTAGATTAAGGGAGGCAGGGATCAAAAGCAAAAGATACTCTTGAGGAGGGACAGGGTAAAAAAATAGAAGGACAGATATAAGAGAATAAGATAGAGGGAAATATACAGTTAGCAATCATAACTCTGAATATAAATGGGATGAACTCACCCATAAGAGATAGCAGAATTGATTAGAGACCAAAATCCAACAACATATTGTTTACCAGAGAAATAGTTGAAACAGAAAGATACACCGAGAGTTAGGATAAGGGGTCAGGGTAAAATCTATTCTACTTCAGCTGAAATTAAAAAAAGACAGAGATACCAATCATGATCTCAGATAAAGCAAAAGCAAAAATATACCTAATTAAAAAAGATAATCAGGCAAACTACATCTTACTAAAAGGTACCTTAGACAATGAAGTAATATCAATGCTGACCGTATATGCACCAAATGGCATAGCATCCAAATTCTTTAAGGAAAAGTTAAATAAATTGTGGGAGGAAACAGTAAAAGTACATAGCGGGGGACCTCAATTTACCCCTCTTAGACTTCCATAAATCTAACCACGGACTAAACAAAAAAGGAGGTAAGGAGTTGAATAGAATTTTAGAAAAGTTAGATATGAAAGTCTTCTAGAAAATATTGAAGAAAGGAGTACAAGTGTCTCTTAGTTGTACATGACACCCTCACAAAAACTGACCACATATTAGGGCATAAAAACCTCATAACCAAATGCAGAAAAGCAGAAATATTGAATGTACCTTTTCCAAACCATGATACAATAAAAATTACACTAAAATTTGTAATTCAAAAATTACAAAGGGCCTTTGAAAAATAGAATAAAAATTAAGTGGAGATGAAATAACTAATCCTAAAGAATGAGGGGGTCATAGAACAAATTATGGAAACAATCAATAATTTTATTAAAGACAATAGCAACAATAAGACAACATTCCAAAATTTGTGAGGCTTAGCCAAAGCAGTACTTAAGGGAAAATTTATATCTCTAAACACCTAGATAATATTGACAGCCTAATTAGACTGTGAGCTCCCTGAAAGGAGGGGCTTTGCTTTTTGCTTTGTATCCCTAGTGCTTGGTATAGTGCCTGGCACATAGTAGGCACTTATAAATATTTATTCACAGCAGAGACACAAAATGAAACTACCACGTGTTCATGTTCATATGGTGACCAGTTGTGGGAAGGATTCCCCCATCCAAAGCATTTCTCCTCATTTAAAAGCCAGCAGGGAAAGACAGAGCTTTAATCTATTTGGGACATTTGTATACACACTCAGTTCTGGCTTAGCAGTCAACTGAGGATAAGATATAGTCACAGAATATCTGCATTGCTTGATAAATTGTACTGCCATTGGCCAGTCTTGTTATAAGAGGAAGAGTGAATAGGTTTAGAATCAAGGGATCTAGATTTTTGTTTCAGCCCTGCTACTTAGTATTTGTATAAGCTTGGGCAAAGTACTTCACCTAAGTCTTGGTTTTTCCATTGGTAAAGATGAATGAGTGAATTAGATGATCTCTCAGGTCCTTCTAATCTCTAAGTCTATAGTTATGAATTTCATAAATATATTTTATCTCTGCTTTTGTAAATCTGTTCCAGAGTGCCCAGTACTTTATACCAATAAGCAACCAAACCCAACAAATGTCACCTACATATCACCACTTCCTTCCTGGACATTTGAGGCACTTTCTATCCAAGGTCTCTGTGAATAGGTAAACTTCAGATGAGGTCATTCTGCACCTGGAAACTGATTATAAACATCGATAACATTTAAAAAAAAGTTTTATTGATGCTTTTTGTGTTTTACACCACAGATATTTCCTGATATTCTCTCCACCATAGTACCTTCCCTTGTCACTAAGGAAAACAGTTAAGCAATAACTAAATCTACTAGAACATGTGTACTTATCTGTTAGCACCTCTATAGAGAAGATAGAAGTGTGTTTCATACTCTGTATTATGGAATCAATATTGGTCATTACTTTTAATCTGAGTTCAGTTGTTTTTAGTATTGTTTTTATTTATATTATAATTTTATTGAAAAAGAATTTTATTGTTCTCTTTGATTTTTTTACAAGATAACATTTCCTCTTAATTTAATTTATCAATTAAATATATTTATATGGTATATAATAGTATAGGTTAATATAGTATACATTATCCTCCTGGTTCTGTTCACTTCACTTTGCATCAGTTCAAAGAAGTCTCCTCAGGTTTCTCTGAAAACATCCTGTTTATAATTTTTTACAGAGCAATGGTATTCCATTACATCAATTTACCATAATTCATTCAGCCATTTCCCAATTTATGTGTACCACCTTATATACCCATTCTTTGCCACCTCAAAAGAGGCATAATTTTTTTTTTACCCTTTGTTTTGTTTAGAACTAATCCCTCCCTTAATCTATCCTCATTCTAATTCTCCCACCTCTTCTCCCCTTTACCTCCTATTTCCCCATGGAGTAAAATATATTTCTGTACTCAACTTTGTGTGTATATTCTACCTTCCTTTGACTAGTTCAGATGCAAGTGAGGTTCAGTGTCAGCTGCTCTTCTCATCACTTTCTCCTTTTTCATAGTCTACTACTTACGCACCCTGATTAGATAAATTTCCCTAACCCTTTTCTCCCTTTCCTCCCATGGTATATTCCTCTTTCCCTCCCTTTTCATTCTTCTTTTAAGATTATCAAGACATTATAGAATCACTTCTAGATCTTCTGTTGAATTAGAATTCGTCTAAGACTTTTGGTGATTATAAGGGTCAGAGGGGACACATGTATCACCTCTGTATTAGGAGGTAGGCAGTTTATCCTAGTTTAATTAGTTCCTGATGATTCAACAATCTAACGTGCTAACCTTTTAATATTTCTCTTGAGTCCTGGGCTTGCACTTCACAGTTTCTATACAGCTCCGTTCTTTTCATCAGGAAAGCCTAGAAGTCCTCTATTTTATTAAAAATCCATTCTCTCCCCCGCCATAAGATTGTATTCAGTTTTTCTGGGTAAGTTATTTTTGGTTGTAAGTTTATATACTTTGCCTTTTGGCATATCATATTCTAATCTCTCTGTTCTTTTATAGTAGAAGCTGCTAAATTGTGTATAATCCTGACTGGCTCCTCAATACTTGAATTCTTTTTTTCTGACTACTTGTAGTATTGCTTCATTGACCTGGAAGCTGCGCATTTTTTGGTTACAATGTTCCTGGGAATCTTCATTTCGGAGTCTCTTTCAAGTGGTGATGGGTTGATTCTTTCTATTTCCACTTTGGTCTCTGGTTCTAACAGGTCTGGGAAGTTTTCTTTTACGATGTCTTGAAATAGGATATCTAGGCTCTTTTTTTCTATGACATTAAGATAGTCCAATTATTCTTAATTTTTTTCTCCTTGATCTGGTTGTTTTTGCTATGAGATGCTTACATTTTCTTCTTTTTTCAGTCTTTTGACTTTGTTTTAATATTTCTTATAGTCTCACGGAGTCATAAGGCTCCCCTTTATTCTGAGATTTTTGCCCTGATTATTCTGCTGCAGGTTTCAGACTTGGCTGAAGGCTGGAAATGAGACCCCCTCCCCCCTTTCCTGGAATATGTGAGCCACACAGCTGCTTCTTGGTTCTGAACTTGCTTCTCTCTCAAAATACAGCCTAGGACCAATAACTCCTTACCTTGGGATACCACCCTTAGGTACAAGTCACTCTCTTCAATCTACCCTGAATCTGTGACCTGGAACTGCATAATGAATGACAGAACTGCCATTTGGTACATGTTCCTGCTCCATAAACAAATTTAAGTCCCTCTGTCCTGGATCTGGGATAGCTTCTTGCCCTGGCACACAGCCTCTTCCTGTGCTACAGTGATCCATATACCACATACACTCTTGGCTAGACCTTGTTCCCACTGTCTGCAGACCTCTCTGTCTCCCCATGTAGCTCTGGTCTAGAAAAATTACTTGTGATTTTTAAAAAATTTCCTGATTAGGATTCTGTCTGATGCATTTTTAAAAGATCTGTTCAGAGGACTGTTTGGGGGAGGGAATTGGCTGCATTTCCTGTTACTATGACATTTTTTGCTCCACCTCCTTGAGGAAACCTCCATCCATCTTCGAGTAGCCAAGGAAGTAGTTTGAGTAGTAGAAAAGTAAGGATTATAATTCTAAAATATTGACTTAAAACAGTATTTTAATGAATTGTCACTTTTTTCCTTGTTCAAGGTTCCTTATTACTTCAAACTGTCTTATGTGAGAAACATGTCCTAGGGTAAGAGAAAGGGATTCTTCTGGTTTGAATCTCTCTCTCTCTCTCTCTCTCTCTCCATGAATGCTTAGATTTAGAAAAGTAAGTTATTAAGATTATTTCTGACACACTTGTGGCTAAGATGTTGAGTGTAATATTCTTCCTCCAAAAGTACTCATTTTGTTTATTGTTTTATTCTTCCCTCTTCATGAATTCATAAAGTGTTCCCAATTTTCTATGAATTACTATTTGTTGTTTCTCTTTTTGTTAAGAGTCCTGTTTATTTATTTATTTGTTAAAATAGTATTTTTTTTTCCCCAATTACATGTCAAGGCAATTTTTAGCATCCATTTTTATAACATTTTGAATTATGAATTTTTATCCCTCCCTCCCCTCCCCTCTTCCAAAAAGAGTAGACAATTTGATATGTTATACATATGCTATCATGTAAAACATATTTCCATTTTACACAGTTGTGAATGAAGAAATAGATCAAAAGAAAAAAAACACAAGAAAGAGTAAAGTAAAGTTTAAAAAATATGCTTCGATCTGCATTCAGACTCCATCTCTTCTATATCTGGATGTGGATAGCATTTTCCTTCATGAGTCTTTTGTATTTGTCTTGGATAATTGTGTTGCTGAGAAGAGCTGAGTCACATTCATAACTGATCATCACATGATGTTGCTGATGCTGTGTACAGTGTTTTCCTGGTTCTGCTCATTTCATTTTGCATCAGTTTGTACAAATCTTTCCAGGTGTTTCTTAAATCTGCCAGTTAATCATTTCCTTTTTTTTTTATTAGATTTTTTATTTTTAGTTTATAACCCTTAGTTCTAGACGTTCTTAAGTTTCAAATTTTCTTCCTTTCTCTTCCCTCCCCTCTTCCCCCCGCAAAACGGCATGCAGTCTGATATAGATTCTACAAAAACCTTTGCATTAAACTTGTTTACACAATAGTCAAGTTGCAAAGAAGAATTATGACCAATGGAATGAATCTTGAGAGAGAAGAAACAAAACAAAAAAGAAGAGAAAAAAAAGAGAGCAAATAGTTTGCCTCAGTCTGCATTCAGACTCCACAGTTCTTTCTCTGGATGTAACCAGCTCTCTCCATCATGAGTCTTTTGGAGCTGTCTTTGAGTCTTGTATGCTGAGGAGAACCACGTCTATCAAAGTTAGTTATCACAGAATTAATATGTTTGTGATTGTATACAATGTCCTCCTAGTTCTGCACCTCTCACTCAGTATCATATCATGTAGGTCTTTCCAGGTTATTATGAAGTCCATATCATCCCCATTTCTTATAGCACAATAGTGTTCCATTACATTCATATACCACAACTTGTTCAGCCATTCCCCAATTGATGGGTATCCTCTTGATTTCCAATTCTTTATTACCACAAAAAGAGCTGCTATAAATATTTTTGTACATACAGGTCCCTTTCCCACTTGTGTGATCTCTTTGGGATATAACCCTAGGAGTAGAATTGCTGGGTCAAAGGGTATGCACATTTTTATAGCCCTTTGGGCATAGTTCCAAATTACTCTCCAAAATGGCTGGATCTGTTCACAACTCCACCAACAATGTATTAATCTTCCAATTTTCCCACATCCTCTCCAGCATTTATCGTTTGCCTGTCTTGTCATGTTAGCCAATCTGACAGGAGAGGTGTGTTAACTAAGAGTTGCTTTGATTTGCATTTCTCTAATCAATAGTGATTTACAGCATTTTTAATATGCTATAGATATCTTTAATTTCTTCCTCTGAAAACTGCCTGTTCATATTCTTTGACCATTTCTCAGTTGGGAAATGGCTTTTATTCCTATAAATTTGGCTCAGTTCCCTGTATATTTTAGAGATGAGGCCTTTATCAGACAGATTGGTTGTAAAAATTTTCTCCCAATTTTCTTCTTCTCTCCTAATCTTGGTTGCATTGGCTTTTTTAATACAAAAACTTTTCGGTTTAATGTAATCAAAATTATCCATTTTGCATTTTGTAATGCTCTCTATATCTTTTTGGGTCATGAATTCTTTCCTTTCCCATAGATCGGATAGGAAAACTATTCCATGCTCTCCCAAATTTCTTATAGTATCAGCCTTTATTCCTAAATCATGAACCCATTTTGACTTTATTTTGGTATATGGTGTAAGATATTGGACTATGTCCAGTGTCTGCCATACCTTTTTCCAATTTTCCCAGCAATTTTTGTGGAATAGTGAATTCTTAGCCCAGAAGCTGGATTCTTTGGGTTTATCAAAGAGTAGATTGCTATAGTCATTGACTTCTGCATCTTGTGTATCTAACCTATTCCACTGATCTACTACTCTGTTTCTTAGCCAGCACCAGGTAGTTTTGATGACTGCTGCTTTATAGTCCAGGTTGATATCTGGTATGGCTAGGCCACCTTCCCTACCATTTCTTTTCATTAATTCCCTTGATATTCTGGACTTTTGTTCTTCCAGAAGAATTTTGTTATTATTTTATCCAGCTCTGTAAAATAATTTTTTGGTAGTTCGATTGGTATGGCACTGAATAAGTATATTAATTTAGGTAAAATTGTCATTTTTATTATGTTAGCTCGGCCTAACCACAAGCAATGTCATTCCATTTATTTAGATCTGACTTTATTTGTGTGAGAAGTGTTTCGTAATTGTGTTCATATAGGCCCTGGGTTTGTCTTGGCAGGTAGAATTCCAAATATTTTATAGTGTCTACAGTAAATTTGAATGGAATTTCTCTTTCTATCTCTTGCTGTTGGGCTTTATTAGTAATATATAGGAATGCTGATGATTTATGTGGGTTTATTTTATATCCTGCAACTTTGCTAAAGTTGTTTATTATTTCAAGTAGTTTTTTACTTGAATCTTTGGATTCTTTAAGTAAATCATCATATCATCTGCAGAAAGTGATAATCTAGTTTCTTCTTTGCCTATTCTAATTCCTTCAATTTCTTTTTCTTCTCTTAATGCTAAAGCTAACATTTCTAGTACCAAATTGAATAAAAGGGGTGATAATGGACATCCTTGTTTCACCTCATATCTTATTGGGAATGCATCTAACTTATCCCAATTACATATAATGCTTGCTGATGGTTTTAGCTAGATGCTACTTATAATTTTAAGGAAGACTCCATTTATTCCCATGCTTTCTAGTGTTTTTAAAAGGAATGGCTGTTGTATTTTGTCAAAAGCTTTTTCTGCATCTATTGAGATAATCATATGGTTTCTGCTAGTTTTGTTATTGATATGATCAATTATGTTGATAGTTGTCCTAATATTGAACCAGCCTTTCATTCCTAGAATTAATGCTACCTGGTTGTAGTGTATTATTCTCCTGATAAGTTGTTGCAATCTTTTTGCTAATATTTTATTTAAATTTTTTGCATCAATATTCATTAGGGAAGTTGGTCTACAATTTTCTTTCTCTGTTTTGACTCTTCCTGGTTTAGGCATTAGGACCATATTTGTGTCATAAAAAGAATTTGGTAGGACTTCTTCTTTGCCTATTTTCCCAAATAGTCTATAAAGTATGGAAATTAATTGTTCTTTAAATGTTTGATATAATTCACATGTAAAACCATCTGGCCCTGGAGATTTTTTTCTGGGGAGTTCATTGGTGGCTTACTCAATATCTTTTTCTGAGATGGGGTTATTTAGGTAATTTATTTCCTCTTCTGTTAACCAGGGCAATTTGTATTTTTGTAAGTATTCATCCATTTCCCTAAGGTTATCAAATTTATGGGCATACAGTTGAGCAAAATAATTCCTAATTATTGTTTTAATTTCCTTTTCGTTGGAGGTGAATTCACTCTTTTCATTTTTGATACTGGTACTTTGGTTTTCTTCTTTCTTTTTTAAATCAAATTGACCAGGGGTTCATCAATTTTATTGGTTTTTTCATGAAACCAGCTCTTAGTTTTATTTATTAATTCAATAGTTTTCTTGATTTCAATTTTATTAATATCTCCTTTGATTTTCAGTATTTCTAATTTGGCATCAATTTGTTCTTTTTCTAGCTTTTTCAGTTGCATGCCCATTTCATTGATCTCATTTTTCTCTATTTTATTCACATAAGCATTTAGAGATATAAAACTTCCCCTAAGAACTGCTTTTTCTGTGTCCCATAAGTTTTGGTAGGTTGTCTCATTATTGTCATTCTCTTGAATGAAGTTATTAGTTGTTTCTATGATTTGTTCTTTGGCCCACCCATTCTTTAGGATTAGATTATTTTGTTCCAAATTAATTTTTAGTTTATCTCTCCATGGTCCTTTATTACAAATAATTTTTATTGCGTCATGATCTGAGAAAGATGCATTGACTATTTCTGCCTTTCTGCACTGCATTGTGAGGATTTTATGCCCTAGTACATGGTCAGTTTTTGAGTGTGTGCCACGTACCACTGAGAAAAAGTATATTACTTTTTATCTCCTTTCAACTTTCTCCAGGGGTCCATCATATCTACCTTTTTTAAAATTTTATTCCCCTCCTTAACTTCTTTCTTGTTTATTTTGATGTTAGATTTATCAATTTCAGAGAGGAGGAAGCTGAGGTCCCCCACTAGTATGGTTTTGCTATCTATTTCTTCCTGTAACTCCCTTAACTTCTCCTCTAAGAATCTGCGTGCTATACTACTTGGTGCATATATGTTAAATAATGATATTGTTTCACTGTCTATGGTACCTCTTAGCAGGATATAGTGTCCTTCCTTATCTCTTTTAACTAGATCTATCTTTGCTTTTGCTTTGTCTGAGATTAGGATTGCTACTCCTGCTTTTTTCACTTTAGCTGAAGCACAATATATTTTACTCCATCCTTTTACCATTACCTATGTGTATGTCCCTGTTTCAAATGTGTTTCTTGTAAACAACATATGGTAGGATTATGATTTTTAATCCATTCTGCTATCAGCCTCTGTTTTATGGGAGAGTTCATCCCATTCTCATTCACAGTTATGATTACAAGCTGTGTCTTTTTCTCCATCCTGTTTCCCTCCCCCTTTTTTTGCTTTTATGTCTCCTTCTTGCCTTCCACTCCTCAAAAGAGTTTTGCTTTTGACTGCTGCCTTCCTCAATTTATCCTGCCTCTTGATTTCCCTCCCTTATCTCACCCTTTTCCCCATGCTATTTCTCCCCTCTCTTCTGACCACCCCACCCTTTCCTTTCCCCTTTCCCCTCCTACCGCCTATAGGACAAGTTTGATTTCTATATTTATCGGAGCATGTTATTTTCTTCTTGAACCAAATCTGATGAGAGTAAAGCTCATATGCTACTTTTCTCCCTCCCTTCTTTCCCTCTACTATAATGCTTTTGTGCCTCTTCATGTGATGCAATTTGCCCTCTTCTACTACCTCCTTACCTCTTCTCCCAGAACCATCCTTTTATATCTTTTAATTATGTTTTTTATCATTATATCAGTTATTTTATACTGACACCCACAGTCTAGGTGTATCCCTTTCAATTGTCATAATAACTGCACTATTCTCAAAATTAACATGTATATAACATACATAAAACAATATAATCCTATATAAGGATGTAAACAATTTGCCCCTATTTATTAACAAGGTTTGTGGGGGTTTTTTCCCCTCTGTTTACCTTTTTATGTGTCTCTTGAGTTTTGTATTTGGAGATCACATTTTCCATTGAGTTCTGGCCTTTTCATCAAGAAGGTCTGGAATTCCCTTATTTCACTGAATGTCCATCTGCTTGCCTGAAAAATTATGCTCAATTTTGCTGGGTAGTTGATCCTTGGTTGCAGTCCAAGCTCCTTTGCCCTTTGGAATATCATATTCCAATTTCTCCTGTCATTTAATGTAGAAGCTGAGAGATCCTGCATGATCCTGACTGTAGTTCCATAATATTTGAATTGTTTCTTTTTGTCTGCTTGCAGTGTTTTCTCTTTGACTTCATAATTCTGAAATTTGGTAACAATATTTCTTGGAGTTTTCAATTTGAGATCTCTTTCAGGGGGAGATCGGTGGATTCTTTCAATGACTATTTTCCCTTCTAGTTCTAGGACCTCTAGGCAATTATCTTTGAAACAGGGACATACACATAGGTAATGGTAAAAGGATGGAGTAAAATATATTGTGCTTCAGCTAAAGTGAAAAAAGCAGGAGTAGCAATCCTAATCTCAGACAATCAGATATTTCACGTTTTCTTCTATTTTTATTCACATAAGCATTTAGAAATATAAAACTTCCCCTAAGAACTGCTTTTTCTGTGTCCCATAAGTTTTGGTAGGTTGTCTCATTATTGTCATTCTCTTGAATGAAGTTATTAGTTGTTTCTATGATTTGTTCTTTGGCCCACCCATTCTTTAGGATTAGATTATTTTGTTCCAGATTAATTTTTAGTTTATCTCTCCATGGTCCTTTATTACAAATAATTTTTATTGCGTCATGATCTGAGAAAGATGCATTGACTATTTCTGCCTTTCTGCACTGCATTGTGAGGATTTTATGCCCTAGTACATGGTCAGTTTTTGAGTGTGTGCCACGTACCACTGAGAAAAAGTATATTACTTTTTATCTCCTTTCGACTACTTCTTGATGCCTCATAGAGGCATTAGCTTCCACTTGCTCAATTTTAATTTTTAATGAATTGCTATCTTCATTTTGCTTTTGAGTCTCTTTTTCCAATTGGTCGATTTTACCTTTCAGGGCGTCATTTTCTCTATATACATTCTGAATCTCCTTAGCCATTTCTCCAATTTTACTTTTTAAAGATTTGATTTCATCAGTGGGTTTTTTTTCCATTTTTTCTTTTGCCCCTCTAATTTGGTTTTTAAAATCCTCCTTTAGCTCTTCCAGGAATACATTTTGGGCTTGAGACCAGTTCACATTCCCTTTTGAGGTATCAGAAGTGGGTACGTTGATAATGCTGTCCTCTTCTGAATTGATATTTTGTTCTTCTCTGTCTCCATAAAAAGAATCAATAGTCCTTGGTTTGTTTTTGTGTGTGTGTGTGTGTGTTCTTCTTCACGTTGGTTAGCTTTTTCCTGGCTTTACAATGGATTTCTGCTTTGGGGCTCAGGGAGCTCTGTCCCGGGTTTCTCATTCTGGGAATTGTGAGCCTAGCTACTGGCTTTATGTGTTGTGGCCTTCGGTTTTCTGAGGTGTGAGAGAGGGGTCATCTGGCTGCTGGAAGTCTCACCTTCCCCTGGGGCTGCTTTTCACCATGGGTGGTCTCAGCCATTGTCTGTGCTGGTGTCTACTACTTCCCCTGGCTGTGCAAAGGCACATCTGGGTTCCTGGTATTGACCCTTGCTCGCTCCACCCTTCTGGGACTCAGGAATTCCCACTGCTTGGCTACTGAAACCCCACTTCCGTCTCCTCTATTCCAGGGTTTTTCCCGAGGTATTCTCTGTGGGTCAGGGAGGGAGGGATGAGAACTGTTTACCTGGCCATTATGTCTCCTGGAAGTTCAAGAAAGCAAGTTTCAAACCTTTGGGCTGCAAGCCTCAGGAGTAGATGTCTTGTGGCCACAGGTACTGCACTGCTGTCTTCTGTTGCTTCAACAGACTCCCATCCTGTGTTGGGAAGCCTGGGGATCTCTGCCAGTTTCAGGTGCCCAGCTTCCTCCCAGCCTGGATCGCTGGTTGGTTTCCGCAGCTGCTTCCGCTTTGATGAGGTCTGGTGCAGCTCCGCCAGGCATTCTCCTAGCCTACAGATCCATCCTGTCGACCTTGCAGACTCTCCTACTTGGAAATTTGCCCCACTCAGTCTACTAGTGGCTTCTAACTCTCTCAAATCTGCTCAGATTCACTTATTTTGAGGTATCTGAAAGAACTTGTGAGAGAGCTCCAGTAAGACAGTAACACATGGCCATCTTGGCTCCGTCCCTGTTCATCATTTCTAACAGAGCAATAGTATTCCATTACCACAACTTGTTCAGCCATTCCCTAATTGATGGGTATCCCCTCAATTTACAATTATTTGCCACCACAAAAAGAGCTGCTATAAATATTTTCACACATGTAGGTCCTTTTGCCTTTTTCATGATCTCTTTGGAATACAGACCTAGTAGTGATACTGTTGTTTCTTGGGCCATAATATTTCATTACATTCTTATGCCATAATTTATTCAACCATTCTTCAATGAAGGAACACACACTTTCCAGTATTTTTTATCATATCTATTATAAATACTGCTATGAATATTTGGTATTTATTAGGTATCCTTGACTTCCTTTGATTTATATGCACAGTAGTGAAATCACTTAGTTGAAGAGTATGAACAATTTAGTAACAGTCACTGAAAAAAGAAAGTTCTTGTCAACAAAGTCTTTGGCATTGTCAAAAGGTTCAACATCTGAAACTGATAGGATTTTATCAGTGGAAATGACATTAAAAAGAGGCATTAACAACTGCTTTGCTGCTGTACCCTAAGGACCATAGCACCTTTCCATCTGTTTTGTGTTGTGTCCCCTGTTATAATGTGAGCTCCTTAAGAGAAGGGATTGTCTTACTTTTCTATGTGTATCCCCAGTGCTTAGACAAGGGCTTTGCACATAGCAAGCATGCACTAAATGCTTCATTCATTCATTCATTTTCTCTAATAATTCTAAATTGTTTTTCAGAACAGCTAGGCCAATTCACAGCTCTGCCAACAATGCCTTAGTTTGCCTGCCTTCCCAAAGTCCCCTCAACGCTGACTGCTTCTGATTTTTATCATCTTTGAGAGCTTAGATGAAACCTCAGAAGTCTTTTAAATCACATTTCTCTTACTTGTAGTGATTTCTAGCATTTTTCATTTAATTGTTTATGGTTAGTATTTCTTCTTCAGAAAACTATCTGTCCTTATTCTTTGACCACTTATGTATTGGGAAATGCCTTTTGGTCTACTATATTTGTGTCAATTCCCTACATATCTTGAATATCAGACTTTTGTCCATGATATCTGATGCAAAGATCTTTTCCAACTTGACAGGTTTTTTTTTTATCAGTGACTTTTCTTAGAAATTTAGGCTAGGGGGCAGCTAGGTAGCACAGGGAGTAGAGCACTAGCCCTGGAGTCTGGAAGACCTGACTTCAAATCTGACTTCAGACACTTGACATACTTATAAGCTGGGTGATTTTGGGCAAGCCACTTAACTCCAATTGCCCTCCCTTTCCCCCTCCAAAAAGCAAAAAAAAAAAAAAATTAGGCTAGCAAGAACACATGAAGAAACTCTTCCTTGTCTTCTTGAAGCCTTCAAGATGAATTTAAAATATATCTTTAAAAACAGTGAGTGATTCAAATTGAAAAATGAATGTTGAAGGACTTTGATATGTTACTGAGCCTTTTCATTTTTCCTCATATTCTTCTGGTACAAGTTGAAGATTTCTACAGGAGAAGAGGAGAGGTTGTTTGAATTATGTAATCATAATTGAGTATGATTTGTTTTTCAACATTAAAACAGTAGAAAAGACCATTTTAAGTATGAAGTAGCAACTCTATGCAAGAAATGCTTTTTTATTTCCTCCAAAGGTTAAGGTATATAGTAATTTTTAAACTTGGTATAATTATTTGCCCCAGGCTCTGATAGTTACTATACAGAATATTGAAAAATATGCTAAATATTAAAAATATGAACCATAAATTTGTGATATTTTTGAAGTTCGCCCAGAGCTCTTGGCTAATGAGTTGAAGAATTTTTCTAGCTTCCAGAAAACTTGAGAAAGTCCAGGGAATAGTGTATCCTTGTATATTACTGCCACCTGCTGCCACACTGCATCCAAAGACTATTTTGTAGATTGGACAGCCAAGAAAAAGAAAAAAATGTATTGAAACTTGTTCTTACGTCAACATTTTACACTTGCTATTTCTCCTATTAAACACTTGGCAGACAGATGTCCATTTCCTTGCTGACCCATCAACTAAAACAACTCTTAAAACAGAAATCAAGAGTATGATCCTGCCTTCCAATTGGTGATTTGCCTATATTTCCCATCATGCAACTACATTTCATTTTGGAGATTTGTTTCTATTAAGCAGTTTCATGCAAAAGGAAAGTAAGCCAACAATGAACTGACAAAGCGATGTGTTAGGAATAAAATGTATGGCTCACATAGAATTGGATCTCTTTGTAAGCCTTAAAAGAAACCATCCTAAGTTATTTAGAATTCTGTCTTGAGAGTTTTATATACAGAGAGAAAGCAAAGCTACTTCGGCTGGTCCGATGGCAGTGGTTTATCAGAACTTATTAATATTAGTTTCACAACAAGTTAATATATTCCACCCCCACTGCTAAATTTGACTGGCCTTTTTTTTTCTTCTTTTTTAGGATTAATACACAAGTGTGCTTCTTTTGGGGGAGGAGGATAAAAATTTTTTGAAATTTATAAGGAACTTCATAGCCAATATTATTTTCTGAACTTAATTAACATCTACGAGAAAGAATTTTATTCTCATTTGTTTTTAACGGTAACAGATGAGTAGTCAAATTTATTTATCCTTCCTTAAAGGTAGCTTAGCCTTTGCCCCCAGTCTGTCCTCCAGCATTCTTGAGTCCATTTGGAAAATGAACCAGCAGAGTTACAGCACAAAGGCATTAGCTCTGCCAATGGTGAATGCCATGATGGCAAATTTTACAGCATCTAAAAAGTGACTTTTGGTGAGGTCATGATGATGTCTATGTTTTCCCTGAAAAAGAGAACAGTCATTATGCTCGAAATGACACAGCAAAGATGACTAACCATGAGATCTGTAAGGAGATCATAAGGGAGCAACTTTATAAATGCAAGTCACTTGACCCCAATGAAATATATATTTCAGGTCCTGAAGGAAACAGCAGATGTGACTGCTGAGCTTCTGGCCACGATATTTGAAAGGAAATGGAAATAGGAGAGGTGCCACGAGACTGGAGAAAAATTGCCATCCCGTTTTTCTCTTTTTTTAAAATTTTATTTAACATATTTAGTTTTCAGCATTGATTTTCACAAGAGTTTGAATTACAAATTTTCTCCCCATTTCTACCCTCCCCCCCAGTCCAAGATGGCATATATTCTGGTTGTCCTGTTCCCCAGTCAGCCCTCCCTTCT
>CM053623.1:74945966-74982680 GCA_028646595.1 Phalanger gymnotis | reverse complement strand
TAGAAGGGAGGGCAGATGGGGGTGGAGGTAATCAAAAACAAACACTTTCGAAAAGGGACAGGGTCAAGGGAGAAAATTCAATAAAGGAGGATAGGTTAGGAAGAAGCAAAATATAGTTAGTCTTTCACAACATGACTGTTGTGGAAGGGTTATAAATAATGATACACATGTGGCCCATGTTGAATTGCTTGACTTCTTAGGGAGGGTGGATGGGAAGGGAAGGGAAGAGGGGAGAGAATTTGGAACTCAAAGTTTTAAAAAATAGATATTCCAAAACAAAAACAAAAAAGTTTTTGCATGCAACTAACAAATAGGATGCACAGACAACGGGGCATAGAAGTTTATCTTGCCCTACAAGAAAGAAAGGGAAAAGGGGATGGGAGGGGAGTGGAGCGACGGTAGGGAGGGCTGACTGGGGAACAGGACAACCAGAATATATGCCATCTTGGAGTGGAGGGGGGTAGAAAATTTGTAATTCAAACTCCTGTGAAAATCAACGCTGAAAACTAAATATATTTAATAAAAAAATTATAGTATGTTTGATTTTATATGTCAGAAATGGTTTACTACAGAATCACCAACGAAATTATGATTCTTAGCCATAGAAAAATGATTATGTGAATCATAAATTACCTGAGTTAATTTAATGAAAATTGATGATGAAAAATAATCTTCACACTTGTTGGCTAAAAAAATTTTACATTAAAGGTTGCGCACTCCTCCTTGTTCATACCAAAAGTCTCCTCATCTGAAAGTATTTTCCCCCCTTTTCCTCTGGGATAGTCTTTGCTATTTGCTTTTTCGTAGCAACATAATTCGCATCATCTTTAGCTGTTTTCACCCTGTGGGACACACTTCTTTTCTGAATTTCACATTTTAAAAAGACAAACATAAGGAAATAATAGGCAGTTAAAGCAGAAAATGGCACAGGTTTGTAATCCCTGCTACTGGAGAAGGCTGAAGCTGGTGGATCGCTTGAGTTCTGGAGTCCTGAGCTGCAGTAGGGCTAAAACTGTGTCAGCACTAAGTCCTGAACCAATATAGTAAGTCCCATCCTCACCAGGCTACCTAAGGAAGGGTGCTTTGGGCCAGATCATAAGATCTCATGTTGATCAGCTGTAGGGTCAGCCCCATTAGTGGCTGCTGCATTTCCAGCCTGGGTAAGGTAAGGAGATCTAGTTTTTTTAAAAGGAGAAAGAAAGAAAAAAAGGAAGGAAGAAGAGAGGAAGAGGAAGAAAAAAGTAAAGAAGGAGTGAATGATGGAAGGAAGAAATAAAGAGAAAGAAAGGAGGGGGAAAGAAGAGAGAAAGAAAAAGGGAGGAAGGAAAAAAGGGAGAGAGAAAGAAGATGATAGGAAAGGAGAAAAAGGAAAAAAGAGAAGAAAATAGACGAAAAGAAAAGAGCAACTTCTTATTTGGTTTTTAAGAGCATGAGGAATTGTATTTTTTATTTTTAAACATATATATATATATATATATGTGCATAGCTATGTACATACTCTTATCCACGTACATGCAGTTTCTAATTCCTTGAGGATAGTGACGATTGCTTTTGACATTGTATCTGTAGCACCCAACATAATAGGTACTTAAAAATACTCACTGTTGAATTGAATTGAGTGCATAGTTATACAGCAAAATCTGAATAAAAGTCTGGAGGTGAGAAAGTATGGGATTTATGAGAGGAAGGATGAGTAATCCAGTACATTCCATTCCCCTTGATTCATAGATAAATGCTTAATAAATGCTTAACTGACTGTTTTGGGAACTTCCACCCATTCATCCTCATCTGTGCTTTTTGAATCAACACAGAATAAGTCTATTCCTTGTTCCACATAGCAGGGGGATGAGGGGTAGATGATAAAGGGACCAGTGATAGATTGATTTCCCATTTGATGAAATTTATAGAGCGTAAAAGACAGGTGACAGAGACAAGGAGGTGTTAATATCTTAATCCTAGTGTTGTGTTCACATTTTGTTATTCCTTTACGAGGACTGAAGTTCTTCAATCAAATTTGTTAGAATTAAAGGATCATCCTTTGGCTGGTGGAAGATCAGCCATGTACATGGTGGACTTTAAAAAGCAAGATATTGAGAATCATTCTAGACAAGAGGCAGCTCTAAGGAGTCTGAGTTCTGGCAGTTGAGAAGAGAGCCAACTAAAGGAAAACCTAGAACTTTAAAAGACTGGCTCCTCAATTCTTGGGATGAGGAGGAACTCCTTGTCTAGTAGGAGACAACAAACCCAACAAGGAGCTGCCCAAGGAGCTTGGCAGAGCGCTACACTAAGAAGAGATGCTGCACCTGAAGGGTGAGTTGATTTGGTCCCAGGATTCCCTGGGTGTGTGCCTCTCTCTCCACTTGTGATCTCTATGTGTGTGCCCGCTCTTCTCACTGACATGTGTATGTTTGTGATTCCCAAATTTATGGGAAGAAATGTTTGTTCCTACTATTTCATTCCAGCAAATACTTTTGCTTTAAGCTAACCATGCTAACTGTCTGATTATTAAAGATAAATGTTCTAATGGTGGCTCATGAGATATAATTTCAGAAGCATGGACCCACAGAATCCCTTTATGCTTTATTGGGAGTTTTTGCTTAGGGTTTTTTTTTTGAGGAGGGTGTATGAAAAAAAGTTCTATCTGGGAGGGAGAGAATGCTTTTTTTCTCTTCCATAAATGAATGTAATGTAATGACAAAAGGCATCAATAAAATATATTTTAAAATAAAACTAAAGCAATATATTATTTTATTTGGCCTACGTATATACCAGTGGCATGAAATTCAGATAGAAACAGGGGCCACTAATCCATACATAAGGATCCCTTCAGGCCGCATATTGATTTAGAAAACCACATATTAACAATATTTATGTTCTTTTGTATCATTTACTATTTTATTAAATATTTCCTCATTATATTTTAATCTGGTTCTGGCAGCATTCAAGAGTGTTGTAGTCAGAGTGTTCAACATCTCTAGTGCATCTGCTCCATTTATATTTTAAGTTTCCTGAGAAATACTGGAGGTCTCTCACTGCTAAAAGCAGAACATCAGATCAATTCTCAACTTGCCTTTGCAACGTTCGTCCTTCAGAAAGTCAAGCAAATAATTAAGGAAATATCTCTTCTAGATCTGATTATTACAAGGTTGATGGGAGGAGGTGAAAGGATGGAAGCAGACTCCTTTGAGCTCATCACAGCAAAAGAGGGAATGCAGGGGAGTTTTGGAAATTTTAGAGAAAAGACTGGCATACTTTCTAGCCTGAGAGTCTAAGAGGGAAATTGGATTAAGAACAAAACACTGACAACCCAGTTATGAACTACCTTGACAAGTAAAAAAGGGGGAAGAGTTTAAAGAGAATAAAATGGCTATAGCAAGGTGGTGCCGGGGATAGAGTGCCAGGCCTGGAGTCAAGGAGACCTTAGTTCAAATCTGGCCTCAAACTTGGACAAGTCACTTAACTTGTTTTCCTCAGTTTCCTCATCTGTAAAATGGAGTTAATAATTATAAAGTGCTTAGCAGAGTACCTGGCCCATAATAAGCATGATATGAATGTTTATAATTATGATATTACTATGTTCTTATTATTATGTCTCTGATGAGCTTGGATTTGAAAAGTATAGGAGGGGTACATATTCAAAGACAGCCCCAGCTAGGGTGTTCACTTCACTCCCAGCTCACTCTCTGGTCTGCTCCACTTCTCCAAGAGCAGCCTGATCTTCAAATGGTTACTTTCCCCCTTGCTTCTCACTTTCCTTTCCAATTCTTCTTAATTTAAGTTTTGTGAGAGTAGGGACTGTCTTGTTTTCTATCCCCAACACTTAACATTTAGCATAATTTCCTGGTACCAAGCAATTGCTTAATAGATGCTCTACTTAGCTGTCAATCTATCTATCCTTCTATGATTTCATTCATTTGCTCATTTATTTGATTATTGGTTTATTTAGTTGTTTGTTTGTTTATTTCATCTCCTAGTAGAATGGAAGACCCTGGAAGGCAGGCACCATTTTTCTCTTCTCTTCTTTTCTTGGCATCTCCAGGGTTTAGCATGGAACCTTGACACAAGTGCTTAAGAAACATTTACTGAACCATTGAACTGATTTGGTCTCCTCAAGCAGTGTGTGGGCTCCTCTTTGTTCATATTTTCCATTGTGGCTATCATTGTTTCCAGATGCAAAGGAGGCTCTCAATCCATCGACTTCTGTTGAGTTTTAAAAATTGAACGGCATCCACACAAGCTCTACCCTGGCAAAATCTAAACAATGTAGGCCTTGCTGCTGTAGTGAGAACCATTAACAATTCTCTTTACCACAAGGTGGTGCTAGGAACTACATATAGCTTCCTAACAGGCCTGTTTATTGGAACCCTGATGATCGGCTCATCCCATTATGAGTGACCAGTAGTTGGGTGATTCCTAAACTGCAAGGTCTTGGGAAGTCTCAGATGTCCTTGAAACCGGTGAGCACCATACTGTCTCCAAGATGATTACAGCTCACAACACACTCAGTGTGTGTTCTGATGGCCCAACGAGCCATTCAAAGTACCAGAGATCAAAATATTACGACAGGCACAATATCCCACAGATCCATATGGCCTTCCCAGGTTTTCCCAAACTCCTGACATCTCAGAGCATCATTAGGTATAGCTATATTAGAAATAACTTTGCTGGTCTTTATACCCTGTTAATTGTTTACACAGCTTTTCTTCCCTGCTAGGAAGGAAGGGCTATTGAGGCAGAAAACTTATCTTATTCGACTTTTTATCATCTTCACGGTTTGGTACAGTATTCAGTATTCAGAGTACTCCTGCTTTCTGGAATGTCTGATAGGTGGGCAAGCCCCCCAAAACTAGCCTCTCTTTGAGATCTGGCCCTAAGACCTGGACACCAAGATTAGGGTAACTCAAACAATTTACACAAAGGATTATAGGGGGCTATAACTCGAGGACACATGTGGAGTGTAGCTCAGACTAATAAAGTAATTTACACTGAAGTTATAATAAAAAGAAACATTAGTGAGTTACTCTCCCAGGGATTTATAGTCGAGCAGGTGGTAAAGGAAAGGAATGAATTTCTAATGGTGAAAATTCAAGCATGAAGAGGGATAGGAAGTAGTGCTTTTAGACAGGGGGCCGTTTTATTTTTTAGCACCTCTGATATCATATTACGGTAATAATTGCCTATTTTGCCTAATGGTAAAGTGGGCCTGCACGACTCTACCCATTTCATTAACTTTTTGGACTTGTTACAGGAACACTCCAAACCTTTCTTGTTCCCTGTGAAGGTGCACTTGAGGAGCCCCCCACTCAGGCAGAGGCATCTTGAAGAGATCTGGAGCTCCACTGAGTCTGAGAAGCCAACATTTTCCTGAGCTCTTGGAAATTTAAAGGGGTATATAACTAACACTACAAAAACAAGAATGATGCTCCAAATGAACAAAAACCTGTCTAGCGGGCCATGACTCTCTTACCTCGAGCACTCTTTATTGAGACTGTAGGCTGGTAATAAACTCGTGCTTGCCCCAGTATCCAGGCTATCTCCTGAACTTTCATTTCAAAAATCCTACAGGATCTTGGAGATATGGCTATAATTTTATTGGTGAGATAATGTTTGAGGGTGGAGGGTACATATGTTATCATTGACAACAGTAGTGAGACAAGTAATGACGTCACTGTATCTAGTGGGAAGACTATGTCACATGGAGCAAGACCAGTCCAAAGCATTCATTAATTCATTTATTCAGTCATTCATTCACCAATCTATTTATTGAGCACTGTGCTAGACGGTGAAGAGGCTGCAAAGATGAATCATAAAGCGTTGTTCTTGTCTTGATGGAGTTTTCTTTTTATTTGGGGAAACAAGACATGTAAACAATTATCAGGCAGAAGGGGAAAATAAAATAAGAGTAGGTCACAGTAATGGAGAGAGAGCGAGGACTTCTAGCTGGTGATGGCAGGAAAGGATTTTCTGGGGAAGCTATTGGACATGTGCCTTGAAGGCTGGAGTAGAAATGGACACACCTAAGTGTGGGAAGAGAGAGGGAAGGGCATCAGAGGAAGAGGGAACAGCATGAGCAACTTAGGGAAAGTAGAGCTGAGAATAAGGGAGAAGTTCTGTTTGGGTGACACAGGAGCATATGAAGGGAAGGAGGAGGAGGAAAAATTAGGGAGAGAAGTTGTGTCCAAGGTGCCAAGCATTGGAAAGGTTGCAGGAAGTGAACAACTGAGGCATCGAGACCAGGTAGGAGGTTATTGCAACAGTAGAGGTACGGGCCAACGAGGTGGAGGATGTGGGGAAAACCAGCAGGTTGAGCAAGGAAGGAAGACACAAATGAATTAGTGGATTATAGAAATCTTTGGTGGGCAGGCCTCACTGCATCTAGGTTCAGGCAAGAAACCCTATGCCAGCTCCCAAGGAGGAAGTCTTTCTCTGCCAGGCATTCCTAACCCCAGGATCTCTACTCATACCAGGACTGTGAATTACTTAAGAGTTTTTGGAATCGGGTGCCTTATGTTCTGCTCTAAAGTTCTCCTGGGTCGTTATGCTCAACCGATGAGCCAGGTTAGCACAATGGAAGTCTGCTATCATTGGTGGACCTTCCATTCTAAATCTGCCTGAAAGCTAATGAGATATTAAGCTTCCATCTAGGACAAAGGCTACAATAGTATTTAGCTCAGCAGGGGAAAATTTGCCACTTGTTGCCAAAGGCTGCAGAACTCACTCTCCCCTTGTTCTTCCAAAGAAGCAATAACAGGGAAAATGGAAAGTAATGAATGGTCTGGAAAGAAGCCAATGGACTGTACATCTGTTGTTGAATACAAAGCCACAGGCCACGTGAAAGGCAATGTGTCTTGGAAATCAATAATGAAAACAGCATGTCCCTGGCTGTTCATTAAGGGCTAAATCAATAGATCATTCCACCTTTCAAAGCCATAATCCAAAATCCTTTGGAGGGTAGAAAAGTTAGTATCTTATATTTAAAACTAGACTGAAAACTTCCATTGGCTAACAGCCACATCTGGACCCAGCTGTCATTTTATACAGCGTCCTGCATGTTGTGAGTGCTGGTGGAGAGTATTCCCTTATTTTCACTCCACAGGAGCTGGTGCAAACTAACCCTTGTCATCATGTACATTTTATGGCAACTGATTATTTATTATATATTTTTTTTTCCTTTGCTTGAGTGGCGATCAAGGGCTAAGAGCCGGAAACCTGATGACATAAATAGCTAGCATTTATAAAGCACTTCACATATGATTTCTTTTTTTTCTTTTTTTTTTCACACACAGTTTCGTTTGACCCTTGTGCCAACCCTGTTGGTAGGTGCTGTTATTTTACAGATAAGGAAACTAAGACTGAATTAGGCCAGGATCATTCACAAAGCTGGGAAGTGTTTAAGGCAGGATTCATACTCAGGTCTTCCTGACTCTAAGTCTGGCATTCTATGTATGATGCCACCTAGTTGCAATGAAAGCAAAGATTTTTTTTCTCCCCCAGTGAAGCAGTCACATACATTCTCAGATGGGTGGATATATTGACCAGGGGTTCTGTGATTCAAAAAATGAAAAGGGCAACTCAACAGCTACCCTATCGCTATGGTTTCGGGCTAAAGTCTCCCAATTAACATTTGTAGAACCATCTGTTTAGAGCTGGAAGAGATTTTAAGGGTCATAGAGGCTAATCTCATCACTTTATAGATGAAGAAACTGAGACCCACAGAGAGTGAGTGAGTTACCCAAGATAACAGAGATTGGTAAGTAGCAATACTAGGATTTGTTTTTGTTTTTCATTTTCTTTATTCTGAACTTAACCAAAAACCCAATAAAATAAGCATTATTATAGAATATACCATAGGGGAAATGGTAGATTATTATCAATATGTAGGGCTTGAGTTTCTTTTAAAATAGCTAACCAAAAAAGAAATCTAACTAATTCAATATGTGACTTTCAATGCTGTCCTGCTAGTCTGTGATTCCTTCTGGACTTCTATTTTTTTTCCTCATTTTTTTTTTTAACCTTATCCCTATCCCCCTTTCTCTACCACCTCCCCCCAGAGCAAGAATTTGAACCTAGGTCTTCTACTACAATTGCCTCCACTGATTTTAAAAAGAGATCTTTATATGGGTTTTGCTATTTCTTGAGGGATCTCCCCACTTTAGAGAAAGTTTGTGGGGTGAGGGAAGTGAGCCATCAGGCAAAGAGAAGGTATAAAGAAGGGAGTGAAGTGACCACATGGAGAGGGTAATTTTGTGGACAGTGAATGGGGAGCACAGGGAGGCCAAGAAACAAAGAACAGAAGGGTGCCTCCTTAGGGGTGGGACTGGACAACAAGAAGAGAAAAGGCGGGTGTACGATCAGTGAGGTAGGTCCCATGAAACGTGCTGATTTCTTGGTGCTGCTCCTGTTGCTACTTTCTCAAACTGCTCTCAGAACAGCTGCATCTGACAAAACATTTCCTCTCTACCAGGGCTGGACTGAGGCCAAACTGTGGAGAAGGAAAATTTTGGCATCAGTACCTTCTGCTTTTAATAATCCTTTCTCCCGTTTCTGTTCTTCCATTTACAGATCCTCATGCTGCCTTTTCCTTTCCCTTTTTCACAATTCTCACTACCAAAATCTGTGTCAGGAAGGATCTGACAAACTAATTTATATTGAGGTATAATATAATGATAAGGATGAATTAATTACCTCTCCCAGCAATTTATAGTCTTAAGCCAAATGAATTAATTTCTAATGGTGAAAACTGGGCATGAAGTAGGGTGGCGAATAGTGTGATCATTTGTTTTGTTTCGTTTTTAAGATAAGGGGCTTTCTCAGCCATCCTGAAATTATACTACAAAGACAGTCACCTATTATATCTAATAGTGAAGTGCATCCATTCAACTCTGTTCCTTTTATGAACTTGTCAGGCGTGCTACAGGAAGATTCTAAATCCCATAACTTACCACAGTAATTAGATAAGATAGAAAACAGCAGCCATCAGTTCTCAGAGGAATTTGGTCAAATTATTAATGTTAAGACTTTATATTTGAAAGAGTAAACAAAAAAAGCTAAAATACATTACTGTTTTGGGGTAAGTTTTTTTTAAGGGCAAATTGTTTTGTTGGTTTTTTTTTTTTTCCAGTTACTACAACAGAGATATGTTATATTCAGTACAACTTCCTTTGCGTGATCTTTTCATTTTCATTGGGTTGTTGTTGTTCAGTCATGCCCCACTCTTCCTGACACCATTTGGGGTTTTCTTGGAAAAGATACTAGAATGGTTTGCTATTTCCTTTTCCAGATAAGGAAACTGAGGCAGATGGGTTAAGTGACTTGCCCAGGGTCACATAGCTAGTAAGCATCTCAAGCCAGATTTGAACTCAGGAAGATGAGTCTTCCCAGTTCCCAGGTTGGCATTATATCTTCTTCCCCACCTAGCTGCTCAAAGATAATAATAGTTAACATTAAAACTACATCATAGGCACTGTGCTAAGAGTTTTACAATTGTTTTATCCTCACAACAACCCAAGGGGAGGTGCTATTATGGTGAAATGAGGATAATAAGAACATGACCTCCCGGGGCTGTTGTGAGGATTACATGAGATAATATTTGTAAAGTATTCAGCACAGTGCTTGGCATACAGTAAGTGCTTAATAAATGCTTATTCCCTTTCTTCTGTCACCCTGCCTCCCACTGAGTTTCCATGTTTCCCACCTTGGATTTATCACTTCCCAGTTGTGGAATCTCTCCCTCAAAATGTATAGACAATTTAGACACTTTTCTTTACAAAGTTCCAAACTGTTTTCAATTTGGTCCAACCAAATAACCAACCCCAGAAGCAGCATATTTGTGTACCTACCTTGCCGCAATCCCTCCAACCTTGGACTGTTTCCAGCATTCATCATTTGTGCCAATCTGCAGGGTGAGGTAAAGTCTCAGAATTGTTTTAATTTGCAATTCTCTTATTATTAATGGCTTGGAGCCTGTTTCCTTAGGATTGTGTATAGCCCACAAACATCTATCGCATAGTCTCCAGAGACTGGACCTGTGCCTAGAAATTTGCCCACGGCCATCCCTTCTGCACCCTCTCTTCTTTATGTCTTAATACCTTTAAATACCTCTTTGTGTAGATTTTTTTCTCTCTCCTTTAACTCTCAAATTTTCCACACAATCTTCTCCATTTTCTCTAAAGGCAGACCACAAATGTGCTCAAATTGTGCATGGAGGATAAGGTTGTTTAAATGTTCATCCCCAATGGAAAAAAAAATGTGGAACTAAATCCAAGAGCAGTAACCTGTGTAGGAAAACAAAGGACAAATACTCATAAAACCAGCCTGGCTTTCTTCAAATATTTGAAGGGCTGTGATATGGAAGAGAAAGCCAGCGTAATCTGTGCAGCCCCAGAAGATAGTTTTAGAATCAGTGGGTGAAATTATGGGAAGAAAGATTTAGGCTTAACATCAATAATAATACTAGCTGGCATTTATATGTTGCTTTAATATTTGTAAGACAAATATACATACACTTATACATATCATCTCAAAGGACTCTCTTAAGGATTGGAGCTGTCCAATAGAGAACTAGACAGTGGGCTTTCTGCATCCTTGGAAACTCAGGCTGGAAGATGACCAGCTAGGAATAGTGTGGGGTGGGTTACCACTCGGTGTTCCAGAGGTTGGAGTGGATGACTTCCTAGTTTCCGCTTAATCTCCAAATTCTCTTACTGACCTAATTAACAATTAAATATGGGCGACTAATCACCTCCCATCCTAGGTTTAACTTGCCTTGGGCTATTTTCCGTTCAAAAGAGAACTGATAAAACCAGAGTCTGACTGGTAGGATTTTAGGCAAGATGGAGGGAGATATTCCTCAGGATAATAATGATAATAGTGATGATGATGACGATGATTTATAGCATCATATAAATACTATTTTATAATTACCCTCAGAGATATGAAGCTATTATCATCAGCTTCATTTGTGTAGGCTAAGAAACTGAGACAAGTGGATAGCGAGTAACTTGCCCAGGGTCATACAGTTAACAAGGTTTTGAGGCTGTCTTTGAACACTGCAGTAGGGGCAGCTAAGTGGCACAGTGTGGAGCGCTGGGCCTGGAGTGAGGAAGACCTGAGATCAAATTCAGCCTCAGATACTAGCCGTGTGACCCTGGGCAAGTCCCTTAACCCTTTTTGCCTCAGTTTCCTCATATGTAAAATGAGCTGAAGAGGGAAATGGCAAAGCACTCCAGTGTCTCTGCCAAGAAAACCCCAAATGGGGTCACAAAGAGTCAGATACAACTGAACAACAATTCTTCTGGTTCTAAAGATAATACCCAAGTTCCGGTTTTACCTGTCTCTTTCTTAAGGGAGTTTGTCTTTTCATCTATCTAAAGGCTGTTTCTCCAAAGACAGTTTCCTGTTATGAGATGTGTGAGTGCAGATCACTGTGAAGATGAGACTACCAGTCAGTGGTTCATGAAAGGAAAGAAATGACCCTCCAGTAGGTATTCTTCCTTTACCAAAGTTTTGCCCTCTTTCATTGAGGTGGCAGTGGCGCAGAGGATAGAGCACTAAACATAAACCTATAGGCTCGAATTCAAATTCTTCCTGACATTTCTAGCTCTGTGACCATGGGTAAATCACTTGACTCTCTGGGGTACCAGGTTCCCTGATCTGTGAAGTGGGGATGATAGGACATCTAGGCTCTTGTGGGGCTCAGATATGATTATGTATGAAAAATGCTTTGCAAACCTTAAGCCACTATAGAAATCTCACTTTTTAGCCTCCCTACAGATGGGTCGTCTTTGTGCTTTCTCCCTCTTCCTCTTAAGTGGTAGTCTAGAGACTGGCTCTATGCTCTCTCTAAGGGCTGTTTCATACCGACCAGTCCAGTGGCTGTGCCTCAGTGGGGCCACTTGTAAGATGTGTCCCAAGAATGTTGTAAGAGAAATTAGAGGCTGCAAAATGATGCTTCGAAATCTTTAATATTAAAGTGCTAAATATATTTAAATATACACATCAAGAACATTACAGTGGGATTGGAATTTATTCATTTATTCAACAAACATTTGTTTAGGATTTTCCATGTCCCAGGCAGACACTATGCTAGGCACTGGAGACACAAGACAAAAAACTAAAATTTATGGATAATGAAACTGAGACTCAAAGAGCAACTTACCATGGGTCACACAGCTAGTCTTCCGCCTTAAATCTAAATAGGAGAGCCCGAACTGGATGACTCTTAACCTCCTTTTCAGTATTAAGTTTCTACTATTTTCCTGATAGACATTCTAGGGTCTGATCAATTACCCTTCTTAGAATTTGAGCTCTTAGGCTTCTCTCTATCCCACATCCCATGTTTCCCTGTCTGCAAATTGCCCTGTTTCTGAATATCTTCAGGCTACCTCCTTCACAGTCATCTTATGTGGACTCTAAACTTTCAAACTTAGTCCCTTGGAGTCTGCCTAATCCAAAGGGTCTGGACTCAAGTCCAGGTTTCCAAAATGTTTTTGGCTACCTTCATATCCTTTGTAAATATTTTAAAAAAAAATCGTTACTGAAAAAGTTGAATTGAAAACTCCATTGTTTAGCCCCGCCCTCCCCCCCATCTCCATAGTCAGTCCCATCTCCCAACCTTCTTGGATCTCTCTCCTCTACAGAACTAATGCCTGTACTCCTCATTTAGTGCGTAGCACGCCATGTCGACTATTAGTTCTCTTTCAATACATGTGTATTCTCGTTAACTTGAAGACCAGAATAGGGTCTCTTTATACTTTTCATTCAAAGAGCCAAGGAGCCAACACGTAGCACACGCTCAATAAATGACTGGTGTTGGTTACGAATTTACAAACTTCTAAATCAGGAATTCTCAGGCTTTTTTTTGATGACTGTCATGGCCCTTTCTGGCAGTCTGTGGACCGACCCCTTTCTCAGAATCACGTCTTCAAATTCACACATACAGACACACAGACACAGAGGATTACAAAGGAAACCGGTTATACTGAAAGAGCTACCAAAATACTTTTTTAAACAAATTCAGGGGCACCCCCTCCCCCCAGGTTAAGAACTCTCGTTCTGAACTAATCTTAGAAAGCTGACTAACAGGAAAACAAAAATGAAAACGGGATGCATGAAAACAGCAAAAGACTAGTCGAGTGCAGTAGTGAGAAGGGAGGGAAAGAGAGAACAAGGAGATCAATCTGTAACTGACTGTGAACAATCAATTGAGATAACTCACTACCTTCGGACCAGCCAAAGTGGTTTTCTGTGCCTGGCACTATTTAAAGTTCAACAGATAGGATCCTTTTTACCTTATAGTGTTATTTTGGCTGTGAACGAATCGGTTAGCCAGCTATTGTTAATAAACATATATGCTTTTTCAGTTTAATGAAAACATTCACATAGCTAGAAATACAATAGATTCCTTTAGAATCGGAGTCAAAATTACAGCAGAGCATGCCGGGAAATTAACATGCAAAAACAGTAGCTGGTCACGCAGACCTGGGGTGCCTGGTGTGGAGGGCACTCAGCCAGAATCGGCTTTACCAAGGCCATGAAGTCACTGCTGTCGTTCACTTTTATGTTTTTATGTGCTCTGGGAGTATAAAAACTGTTGAAAGCAGAGAATCTACTGCACGTTGCTGTTTGTCCGTATCATCGGATTAAATCTTGCTTCCATCTCTAACCCACAGCTGACACAGTAGCCGCTGGAATCAGATAGGCAAAGAAGCCCAAGCATTCCCTTTGCCTGAGACAATCTTCCTAGCCAACTCTAAGCGGTCACAAATAACTCTAATTTGGAAAAGGGGGATACCAAAAACAAAACAGAAAAAAACCACTGTGGAATCGCAAGAAAATGTCTGGTGAGCTCAGATTTTTTTAAAGATAGATACAAAAAATAGCAAGGGGGAGCACAGCCGAGGATGAATACAAGAGAATGCCATGTAAATAATTATAAAAGACTTAGAAGAGTAATATCGGAATGGCTATTAACAGGTTAGGATGACATCTAAGGAAAATGCTAAGGAAAGCAAAAAAACTTTTAAAATTATGAAATACTATTACAAATTATGTTAAGATTAAGAAAAATAATAAGAAAGAGCTAGGCTTGCTGTTTTGGGGCTATTACAACAAATGACAAAAAAATGGAACAGCTAAACTTCCATTTGATATCAAGGACAACGCTCTTCCAACTCTAGAATAAATATTGTTTAATTCTTGTTGGTTTTTTTTTTTGTTTGTTTTTTAGGAAATCAAAGTCCCCCCCCCCAAAAAAAATAAACTCAATGAGTAAGTGCACTTTTTTAGGGTCTCAGACCCCTTCCGAGTCTAAGGGTCTATGACAGTGCTTATGAGCAAATCAAGTTATACATAAACTGGTCTTCAGATTTACAGGGAGCATTAAAAAGAAATCGCAAAAAGCATTGCAAACTGAGGCAGCTTGTGTTGGACCGGGGCGAGTCAGGACACTTGGATCTGGCTGTGTCACTGGGGGAGTGTGACTAAGGGATCTACTAGCCAAGGTACTGACAATGAAAACTGGGCTATGACTGCAAGGCACTATTAAAATTGTGGGACTGGATTGGGGGGAGGGGAGGGAGGAAACAGAGCTTCTATTAGGGGTCTCCTGTGTGCCAGGCACCATGCCCAGTACTTTACAAACATTATATACCTTATCAGCTGGGTTGTTTTTATTTCTAAGGTCCCTTCTGCTCCAAAACTGCATTTTCACACTTTCCAAAATTATTCCTTTTCCATAATTTCAAAATTTTCTTTTTTTCTTTATAGGGTAGGGAAGAATGGCAGTAACAATTAGGATATACCTTATTAAAAAAAAAACCAACTCTTTTACAATGACTCTAAAATGCCTGGAAATTTTATGTATCTAAACCGGTTCCCGCTTTTATTATTATTTGTTGTATGGCAGCAGTAACGAGGAGCAACAGCAACTGTTTTCACCCTCCCCTCGGCTCAAGCATATCATCCTTCATGCCTGGAAACCCGAACCTCCCTCCTTCCTCTCTCCCTCGCTCCATTCCCATAGTCTTAATAGAAAGTCCCGCCCAGCAGCCTGGCAGGCTCTGGACCTACTAAATGGTCACCATAGCAACCAGAGAATCCTACCATCTTGTCCTACTTCATCTTACCAGCAGGGGACGCTTCCTGCCTGCTTTTCATAGCCTGGGTGTTAGGAGAGATCTGCCAGTGGCCAGGAAGAGATGTGACCACCCACCAGCCTACAACCCCTTGGTTAGAAGAGTTTGAAATAAAATGGTGAATTGACAAAAAAAACTCTTTCGCCATCTCTTCCTTGTTCCTTTCCCATTCTTATTCCTTTCCAAGCAATGCAAGGCCTCCTGCCTCCCCGTCCTCCAAACTTTAAATCGAATTCTGCCATTTTTTACACTACTGCCTTCTCTTCCTTATCATGTCTATTTCAAGGTGTGTGAGTGTGTGTGTGTAAGCTGGGATTATGTTTCTGTTCACCTTGTATTCATCTCCCTGGGTGGCTTTTCATATGACTTTTAAAACTACTCTTTTTAGAGTCCACTAGAGAGCCCATTGTTGTGGCTATTTTTAACTTCTTTTTATTCCCTGGTTGAGAAATCTGAGGGGGAAATGAAGGTAGGAAGAGGAATATCAAAAGAGGGGTGGGAGGTGAAAAGAAAACTGGTTTTGTCCCCTTAGCTCCCAGATGCTTCCATAGTCCTCAGCTATGCTTTCTCTCATTGCCACGTGCAACCTTGGGCTTTCTCACCTTCACCCACACTATGCGAATAACCCCAAACCATCCAGGTGCTCCCAATAAGGCAGACCTCCCCCAAAAAAGAAGGTACCTGTGGAGAAGGGGTGTTGTTGTGAGGGACCTCCATCAAGTATCTCAGTCTGAATCTTGGGGAGAGGGCACTTTTATATGTATGTGTGTGTATGTGTGTGTGTTCCATGGAGTTTACTAAAGGATGTGTTACAGTCAAATCTTGGATGAACAGTAAAGTTCTTGGTCCTCTGCCAGTCTTCTCCATGCCAATATAAGCACCAGTATCCATTGTCAGATAAGTCTTTAGCAGTAACACTTTTTGAAAATGAATTTCTCTTGCTTATAGAGAGAAAAGCTCTGATTCTGGTATCATTCCTTATCAGAAAAGTCCTGCTTTTCAAGTATGCTTGATTTTAATGGTGTTAAATGGCCAAGATATATTCGCCTCAATTCATTGTTTCTCCTCCATTACCCCCACCCCCCACCCCATTCTCCTTGATTGGTCTTTTGGGAGGGATTTTTAAAAAAATTGTTTTCAATTCCAAATTCTCTCTCTCCCTTCACCTGCTCCCCCAATCCAACGAGAAGGCAAGAAATACGGTAGGGAGGGGTTACTGCTAAAGAGATGCAGTGGGGAAAAATGGAAAGTGATGACTGCTATCAGAACTGGGTTCAAATTCACCTGTACCGCTTTGTATGGCCTTAGGTAAATCATTTTACTGTTCTGGGCCTCAGTTTCCTCATCTGTTAAATAAGCTGATTGAACCAGATGATCTCTAAGTTTCCTTCCAATTTTCCATTTATGATCTAGTATCCTAAGGGCTAAAAACATGAGTAGTAATGGTAGAATTGTTGCTTAAACACTAGAGCTGTGGGCACTTGCAGATATGTAGCTCATTAGAGCTGTCCCTGGGGACATACTGAAAGTAGAGTCTTGAAAGGTATAATAACCCCCAGGAGGTAACCTGAACTCTTTATATAATTGAAGTTTTTTTTTTTTAATTGTAGGTTCCTAAAGATAATATTGCCCTTCCTATCACTGCTTGTTTTCCAATCCACAACCAAGACTCTAATAGTGAACACCTGGGGCCAGGTAGGCACAGAGGGAGCCATTTTTGACCCCACCTGGCTCCCTCTAGTACGTCTGGGTACACTGTAATGGTCAGGTTTAAATATGGGGAATTAGAAGGCTCAGGAGCCACCATTCTCAGAACCAAGAACAGCCAGCGGGGAAAGCATGGTGTTGGAATTAGCAAATAGGCAAAGGACAGAGAAAGCCTCTTCTCAGGAATGTGCTCCTAGCTCTGATATCACAGGATGGAAAACTGCTCTGGGCAGAACCTCTACCCAGAAATCTCTGCTAGAGACATACAAGAGAAAAACACAACAGATGAACAAAAACAGTGATATGGCACCACAGTGCCAAGAGAGACAGAGACAGAGAAATGGGAAGAGATACACTCACAGAAACAGAGAGCAGGGTCAGAGGGAGACAAAGACAGAGGACTATCAGGGAATCTTAGAGGTCTTGGATATCATTTGGTCTAATTCTTATTTTTAATAGCTGAGGAAATTGAGGTCCAGATTGGCTGTGATTTGCTAAGAGTCATAGAACATGATAGGAGAGTACCAGGACCCCTCTGTGTATCTACTGATTCTCAGTTCAGGGCTCTTTGTGCTTAGACCCATTATCTCTGAATACAGGAAAGAGGTGTAGGAACCTGTTTTATTAAAATCTCCAAGGACCAAGGGACCTCAGAGGCCATCCAGCCTGATCCCTACTTGAATTGGGATGTCTTCTACAACAGAGGAGTCAAACATGTGGCCTGCATGGCCCGCTACATCATTCAGTGCTTCCTATTAGGAAATATTTAACAAAATGAGTAAAAATACAGTAAGATAGATAATATTACATTTTGAAACTAAGTTAACATGCAGCCCACAGGGATCTTTAGATATAGTACAGTGGTACCACTACTCTATGATGTACCTGACTAACGGTCATCTAGCCGCTACCCAAAGACGGGAAATTTAGGATTTCCTAAGATAATTTACTCCATTTTTAGACAGCTGGGGAGGGGACAAGGTCAGGCAATTGGGGTTAAGTGACTTGCCCAAGGTCACACATCTAACGTGTCAAGTGTCTGAGGCTGGATTTGAACTCAGGTCCTCCTGGCTCCAAGGCCAGTGCTCTACTCACTGCACCACCTAGCTGCCCCTAGACAGCTGCTTTTTAAAGGAAATTTCTCCTTATTCTAAACTGCAATCCACTACCTGGCAACTAGTGTGATCCATCAATGGAGAAAGAAGGATTTGGGGGATGTGAGGCAGAATCTATTCAACGGGCATTTTTGAGTTAGAAAACAGTTTATACTTTGTCAGAGGGAGCGAGTGAGCTTTCATCAAGGACCCTGCTGTCTTTGGTCTTGATTTTGGCTGACCAGCTGACTCAGCCATCGCTTTCTCTGCCCAAATAAGATAAGGACCATTTGCTGCCGCCTCTCTTATCCCACTCTCGCCCTTGTGGGAGGGGCTTTTGTGGGCATCTAACAGGTGGCCCTTCTCTGCCTTCTAATGGTGCCTGCGTAACCTGAGCTTACAAAGTTACAAAGTTCGATGTGTACACGAGAGAACCAGGTTTATTTTTACATCGGGAGTGTAGCAGCAATGTAAAACGATAGCACCGTAGCTGGCAAAAGAAAAAGTGTGAGAAAAGCTGCTGTTCGGAGTGATGAGCTGTGGAAGGATTCTGAGCCATCTCTACCACCTGGTCTTGCCTCATTTGGAGAGTGGAGGGCACTAGAAATGCTGACTTACCACCCTGCAACAAAATAGGGGTGCCTTGTCTCCTCCCCCATATATATATATAAAACACATTTACTATGTCAGCATGCAGTGTTGTGCTGGTTGCTGGGGAGGCACAGAGTTTTTAGAAGACAAACTCCCTGCCCTCAAGAAGCTTCCAGTCTACAGGGATGGGGGATAAGCGCAGAAATGAGGCAAACTCAGATAGCTATAAAATATATTAAGGGCTAAATGATTTAAATGACCGAGAGCTCACTTCCCCACCTTCTCTCTCCTCTTTCCTTCACTCTGAGAACTCTACTGGGCTGCCCCTACATTCCATTTCTGATTCTGCAAGCCCTCTGTTTGGTCTATTAACTAACTAATGAAGATGATGACAATGGTGCAGCCAATGAATGACAGGGTAACTAGATGGGGAAAACTCTTGAAGTTCTCTACTGCCTGACACCTTCCCAGACTTCTTCCACTCAACTCCCCTCTACACCCACCACAACTCAGGTACACTGGGGTGTCTCATACAGGATACTCCATTTCTGGACTGCAGCTTTGCACTTGGCAGGCCCCCTAGAATGCCCCCTTTCTTCACCTAGGCCTCAGTTTCCATAGCTTCCTTTGAGGCTCAGCTCAAATCCCACCATCTGCAAGAGGCCCACTGTCCACACCCCGCTTCCTCCTTTCTGAGATTACCTTCCATTCATACTGTACATATCTTGTATGCATCTAGTTGTTCTCTCCCCCCATCACCTTAGATTATACCCTTCTGTATCACTTAATCTGTGCTCTAGACAGCCCTGAGAATATGCATGTCAGATACATGTTGTTTCTTTCATCCCTCCACACACACCTTAGAAATTCTGTTAATGATCTAGGCAATTCTCTGAGAATGTTACACATGCCTTGAGAGGGGTAAGGGCAGGGGGAAAGACAGTCTGGCTCCAGCAATATATAAGGTCTTTGCTAGGGAGTCAGGTGGAAGTGGTTATACCCAAAGAAATAGGTGCCACCCTGAAATGGGAGATACTATTTTAAGATACTCTTCAAACAAAATAGCCTACACTGAACAGGTTTGCTGAGAGACATAGCAGCCTCTTCACCCATCCTGAGTCCAGTTCTGACCCAGTCTAGGTGAATAACCAATGGGCTAGGTTCACTGACCTACTAAAATGTGCAGTGACCCCAGAGAAAGTGATCCGTGCCTGGTCAATCCCAGTTTAGTAGGCCTGGAAAACCAATTCATGCCAAAGGAAAAGGAGGCCAGTAGGTATTGCTGTAGGGTGGGTACTGGAACCCCTGAGATCATAAAATGTACTCCCTAAATATAAATAAAAATCACAAACACTGAAACTTATGCAGAACCATGGTATCTATGTATCTAAATATGTATGTGGTAAGGGTGGGTGGGCTAGAGGTTTGTTGATGGTTTACAGAATGGATTTCGTAGTACTTCCTCAGACTCTGGGGGATCCCCAGACCCTGGGGATATATGTACTCACAAAAGTGCTCCAGCTGGCTCTGGATATTTGGGCAACTCAATCACCAGAAGGTACCAACTGAAATCTCATAAATGATGGTCTATAGGACTGAAAAAATGGTTGCAACCAAACCGAATGTTTCAAACTGTGCCAGTTTCTTTTTCTGTTCAACGGGGATCAATGATCAGTTTACCACTAACTTTATGAAGATAAAGTATTTAAAAATAAAGATTGTGCATTTTTTTTCCAGCAGGGCTGTATTTTACAGTAACTATGAAGGGTCAAAAGGCCCAGAGGAGATGGCAAGAAGTTACAAATGTTGAGCCTTCCTAAGCAAAACCAGTGTAAACGCAACTCAAACTTCACACCCCACCCCCACCCCAATCCTCTTGCACAGTGGTTTACTGAGCCTCTAGGTGGCGCCACAGTGCAGAGTACTGGCCCTGGAGTCAGGAAGACCTGAGTTTAAACATGGCCTCAGATACCCTTTCCACAAGTCTAGGAAATGAGATTGTATATACTGTTATTACAGTAAAAAGCAGCAGCATGGCCTAGTGGATAGAGTCCAGGCCTTGGAGTCAGTTAGTCCTGGAATCAAACTGTTTTATACCAGCTGCGTGACCTAAGCAAGCCAAGACTTGAGCTCAGTGTCTGAGACAAGTCACAGAAGTACACTGAACAAGGATCTCTTCATAGGCAGTTCTCAGCACCAACGGTTTCCAAATTTTTTTGACCACACTCCAATCAGCAATATTTTTTTTCTGGTTTCCGTGGGGGTAGGAAAGGATTTTTCTCGATGGTACCCGCACAGGTACTGCTGGGGGTACTCAGGTTATGTTTATCCTGAAGAACCTCAGGAAGGAAGGCAGGCTAGGAGCTTGAATAACTATGGGAGATGGAATGGTGGAGATGTGGTTGTGTTGGGAGATAACCTTCCGGAAATGGCTATCAGAGCGAGTGGGATCAGGACAACCTTCCCATCGCCGGGAAACCACAGGTATAGTTCATAACTAGGAATCACCTAAGGTTTGGCCACAGGAAGTCATGAAGAACACCTGCTAAGAAATATAGCAGCCCTCCATCCGTGGAGGAAGTATCCATGAGAATAGTCATGAATCTTTGACTTACTCAGTTTTCCACAGAGCTATGCTGAGGTCATCATGGGACTATCTCCTTCCTCCCTTCCCTAACCCCAAACTTACCCAGTCACACGGCTCATTTCAGACTCGGGCTCATCATTGGTTGCTTGCTTTCCCTGCTGGGGCCGTCCGTGGAGTGGCAGTTCCCTCTACAATGGCTGCTACTACCTCAAGAACCTGGGCTCCCCCTCACCTTCCAAGCTCAGTTAGAGCTGATTGACTTTGACTGACTTCTACAAAGTCCAGTGAATGATGCCTAGTGCCTAGCAAAGCACACGATGCCCCTTACCCACGCGTACTCAATATTCATTGCTGAATCAAAGATGATGGCTCTAGAAAGGTGTCATAAGGACATTCATGTTTTTAAAAAAGAAAAAACTTTCAAAAATCATGTAATTAATGTGTTTGGATTAGCAGGTCAGAAAGGTTTCCAAGGCAAGATTTCTAGCAATCAATCAATAAGCAGACCAATTCTGATGCCAGGCTCCCAAATGAGACATTCCAGGTCCTCAAAGACCTTACATTCTGCTTCCACTGGCTTAGAAGGTAAATAAGATCAGCCACAGCCAAGGTCGCAGCCTGTTTCAAGATTCTCTTTTTGTGCCCTTCCCTTACACAGATCAGGCCCTCAGATGGTTGATTCCAATGTTCATATTAGCTATCCAAGTACCCTACTTTTTCACCATCTCCTTCCTTTCAAAACAGAAAAATAAGTCATTTATACTCTTGAAGGAAAGTGATACAGGGGAAGAGATTTGAAATACAATGCTCAGAAGGCCCTTTGTTCCCTAGAGAACTCAGAACTTCAGCTGCAGGAGTGAGGAACCTGTGTTTCTTATCTGAAAGAAAAGAGTACCTGTATTTCAGAGTCAGAGTTGGATAGAGCTTTCCCTCAGTACCTGGAGTTTTCTTAGCAACAATCTATACCATGAGGATTATTAGGCTACCTCCACCTTCCTTCACTGAATTTTGGACTGGCAGGGACCTTAGGTAAACTCCCTTATTTAGGTTGTGTCTTACCAAGACTCCCATATAATGGCAGTTCCCAGGTCTTCTAATATAGTGTTTTTCCACTTGACCGGGAAGTTCTCCCAACAACTTTGTCAAGCCTGTCAGATGCAAAACTATGTTTTCCAGCACACCTGATATTTTCACAGCACGGCCCCAGCTCCTGCTGCGTATGTCCTAGCATACATTTCTATCACTATAGACTATATGTACTTTTTACCTCTGTTAATAGTTTCCAACTGCATGTTTCTTTTGGAATGCATCCTGGTGTTGACAGATGATGTATCATGTAAAGTACTATCCTTTTTTTGAGGGGGTAGAAGGGAAGCATTAAGAAGAAGGAGAAACCTGGGAAGAAAACGTTATGGTGCAGTGGCTAGAACAATGTATTTGAACCTAGGTTTTGAATCTTGGCTCAACTACTATTTACTATTTGGTGTGACTCTGGAGAGGTCATTTAGCTTTGGTTTGGGGCATTAGTTTCCTCAGCCATAAAATGAAGGCACTGGTCTCCAAGCTGCCTCTCCTGAAGTCTTACAAAGGCACCTCTGAGTTCACAGATGGAACAATAACTGTTCCTCCAAAGGGGTCAACAATTACAAACACCCAGGTACCAAAGAAGTCCCATCTACTCATGGCCCTCACTGTACACCCATCCTTAAGATGTCTTAGACAGAAAAGGAACTGGCAAAGGCTTCATCCTTGGGTGACTGGGTATCAGTTATGATGGCTCTGACCTGCAGCCTTCGCACCTAACAGACAAAATTTTATATGGTCAGGCTTCTTTGAAATAAGGCAACAAAAATAAAAAATACAATTAAGTTCACTGTAAACTACAACACTTCAGACGATGATTAAAAATAAAAAGTCAAAATATCAAAGTGATTTGGCAAAGGTTTTTTTCTTATTTAAAATTTAAATTAAAAAAAAACATTCACACATAGAGACTTATCTGCTTGAGGGTTGAAGTATTAAAAAGAGTAGGTTAAAAAATGAAAATAATCAAGCCCAAATAATGACAAAAATAGATGTATTTTCCTTAAATATCTGAACCATACTATTATGAGGCATTTATGTCAGTTCCATGTCTGTAACACGATGTAAAATAAAAAAAAATCAGATACTGCAACTGCTTTAACGCCCAACCCCTTTTTGCCCACAAGGCTCATTTGGTTCCCCATTCAACAACCTTTCATTGGAAAACTACAGTGTATCCATGGCCTTTCCCTTCCTCCTCTTGGCCTTTAAAGTTCTTCTTTGGTCCTGCTCAGTTTTGTGCTGTGATCTTCTATAAATGCGCTCAAGGACTCCAAATCTCTCTTCTCATTTTCAAATTTAATAGGGTTATTTTTGTCATCACGAGGAGCAAAGTAGATGCTAGGAAATCCTTCCACCTTGTAGTGGTCGTTGGTCACATCGTTGGCAGTGGCATCCATCTTCGCTATGACTAGGTTTTTCCGATGCTTGTACTTCTTCCCCAATTCGGTGTACACAGGTTCTAGCTGTTTACAGTGTCCACACCATGGGGCATAGAACTCAATGAGGACATCTGACTTGGGGTCCATCACTACAGAGTCAAATGTCTTACCCACCACAATCGTTACTGGCCCTTTGTTGTTTTTGGGCACAGGCTGGGATTTGATTATTGCTGTCAACTTTCCTATGGGACAAAAGAGAGACATGATCAGCATCCTACAAGTCCTAATGCAATGGGCCCAAATGGAGGAGCTTCTCAACTTGCCATCACTAGACTTGAGAGATCAGCCAAGACTATACATAAGCCCACCTTAAACTTCTATGTTGGGACTGCTGGGATTCTATCCTTGGTAATCCATTCAGTTAGTTAAGGGACCAGGCTTTAACCACCCACCCCTCTCCTTTAAAAACGCAAATATTCCTTAGAAAGGTATCTCATTAACTTCTATAAGGTAAATTATCAGATTCACTCTAACATCCTAATAAAAGACAGCAGGTCCACAGATGGACCGGGATTGGTAACTTGGTTATTAGGAAGGGTGGGGGTGGGGAGTAGGGGTGGGTAAGGCTAACATGAAGATGTTGAAGATAACATGGAAAATGCCTGCTTCAACAAAGCAGTTTGGAGATAGACCTATTGGACAGGAAGAGTACTTCTTGGACTAACATCAAAGAGATAAAATACTATGGACACTTCACTTATCTAGTTAGTTTTCAAGGCATGCATAAACAACAAAATGTGTTTTATTTTTAAAAATTTTGGATGGAAATCAAGTCTTTAAAAAATATATCACACCTGGTCTTCTGAGAGAATTACTGCTATTTTCTGCTTATTTTAATTTGTCACTGACAAACATCGGCTAACAGTAGAAAAGATATTCCTGCCTCTATACTCAGTCATGCCCCCAGAGACAACAAGGAATCACATAACATTCTAAAAAAGCATAAACAAGAGTAAAAAGACTAAGTGAGGGGCTTTCCAATGAGTAACGTGCATGAAAACAAGTTGTATATAACAGAACCTCATGGTTTCAGATATAATCCCTTTTTTATCTGTTCTTTTTATGTTCATGTTTATTGGGTCCAAAGTAACAAAAAAAAATTATTTAAAAAATAAAGCACAAAGGTGTTTTTGTTTTGTTCTTAGCACTGGCCTTTATGACACCTACTAGGTGCGCTCTAGGGCCTTTTTTGCTTATTTCTTTTTGGACTATTTCTTGGATAGCTGAGATTGCCTGAATAGTCATTCTATGCATGAGTAATTATAACTGTAAAGTGGATAATGAATCTTACATTTTAAAGCAAGATTAAGAAGAGACTAAGGCATATGCATTACCAAAGGGAAGAATATAATGGGGACTATAATCAGTCCTTGATTACCATGTTCCTTGGGGGAAAGCTTAGGACTACCACATAATTCAATAAACATTTATTAAGCCCTACCATACTATGTGCCAAGCACTTGCTGGAGGCTACACAGATGGTTTTGTTTTAATTGTTGCTGCTTTCTTCTTTAGTTTTGTTTTCCATACTCAGGGCAACCTGAGATCATGCTCACGCCCTTCCCTCTGCAAGGATATGAAGGTGCTGCCTCAGGAGGAAAAGAGGGAGTAAGGTGTAGGTGGGAGGAGGTTTACATTTGTTACAAATTTCTCAAAAAAGAGAGGGTGAGACTAGCAGTATACTGGAAATAAGAGGCCCCAAAGAGCTCTGAGATTCTGCTTCATGCAGAGTAGATCGAGAATTAATGGTGTTCTGGCCTTTAAAGACTTCAATGGCATCCAAGATTTCACTTACGAAGGCGCTCCTGACATCTCATTTGGTCATCCCTGCTAATTTACCTTTTTTGAATGCTAACACAAAGTCTCTGAGAGTATCGGAATCAAATTCCTCCGGTTCCATGGCATACTTCTTGCCACCCTCAGCTAGGATAGCTACGTTGATCTCTTCACCACTGTCGCTAAGTCCCAAGTCCTTCACTTCAGAAGAATAGTCATCCTCATCAGCAATGGCAAAAGTATATTCAGGGAAGTCCTTAGCAACTTCTAAGACCTTGTTCCTCCAATACTGAGTAGCTAAAACCAATCAGAATATGTGACAATTAGTGAAAGAGCCTGCACTGAAGGTTTCTAGTTCAAGCTTCATGGGATGTTTAAGGTTCTGCTTAGAATGTATACCAATGAAGCACAAATTTTTAGTTTTCTATACAATGTCTAGACAAAAAAAGCTTAACTATACTTTTGAGAATAAAAAAGACTCCAGAAAAGCATTAAAAATACACAAAAGAAAAAAATCAGAAGGGGACAGAAAAGGCAACTGTTAAATTTAATATATGCCTTTAAAAAACAAATTGTGCATAACAAAGCTCATGGTTTCGTATATAATCTAGAATTTGATTTGTAGGTGATTTTTAAGTTCACAATTTTAAAAACCCATATTTTTCAATGGAGGGTAAAGTAAACTCACGTGCTAAGTAATTCTGGCGAGAATCATGTATGTATTAAAACATACTAGGCCACTGAGCTAGATGCCAGGCAACCTGCTTTCTAGTCCCGGCTTTCTGCCACTAGCTCTAGCTCAATGCTCCTGCACTTGGGCAAATCACTTAGAAGAGGTAAAGTTTCTTCATTTGCAAAAAATTCCTTCCGTGCTTTCCAGCAATATGATTCTGATCCTAGTCTATGCCAGGTGATTTCTGGGGAGCATGAAGATTCTGAAGGTGTGGCACATCACAACAGAAAACATAAATCCGGTTCAAAAGTTAAGAGTTATGGCTTCAGTCACTCCCACAAAAGTCATTAACTTTCAAAGACCTCTGAAGAATGATTTAAAGTAGTTAAGTGGGCAATCTGCTGGACAAATATCTGCACTTACCAACTCTATAGTCAAAACTGAAGTCCACAGTGTAATAGACAACCACCAGAGGACGTTTAGCATATCTCTTGGCATCATTGGAAATTGTTCGATGACCAACTAATGGCACAGCATGCTTTACCACATGATCTCTGATGGCAGCTCCTTCAGTGGATTCCTGTTTCAAACACACATGACTGATATGAAGTACAATACAACGGAGAGTTTGTGGGAAAGGGGAAATTTTTCATTGGAATTCAGCACCAGGTCACTGCTAACAAAAACTACAGAAAGCTTATCCTCAAAAAGCCTGGTCTTAATGATCAATGAAGCTTATCTACTAATTCAGGCTATAAAAATTTAGTACCTACCAAATACTTAGTAAGGGATTACCTGCTGGCTAAAATCATATGCTATCTTTCATCATGGAAAGACAACAAATATAGATCTTAAAATATCCTGGAGCACTTAATAAACTGTATTGGAACTGGACCATTACGACAGAAACATAGTCCACAATGACCCAATGATTCAGAAAAACTTACGAACAATGTTTTCAATAGATGTCACTACCCCAAAAACTTACAGTCTCTAAGATCTATGTAGGACATACCTTCTAACCTGAACAAAGACAGGAAAATAACACAGGAATAGGATTGGCAACATACCAACCTCGTCGTCACATCTGGCATTAGAATTTTAATAGACGTTTTTAAATGAGCCTTTAAGAATGAGTTTATGTCCTAACAGGCTTATTCAACTATCGAAAGTGACAATTTAAATCCACCTATGTAATATCTGAATCTAGAGAATAGTAGGAGAGTGACTTTTCCCACGATAGTTTCTATCTGAGCCCTGTGGAAAACTATGGCACGAATAAGATAAGAACTGACATTTACACAGAGCTTAAGGTTTGCTAAGGGCTTTTTATATGGGCAGTTAGGTGGTACAGTGATAGAGCAACAGGCCTGGAGCCAAGAAGACCTGAGTTCAAATCAAGCCTCATATACTTACTAGCTGTGTGACTCAGGATAAGTCAGTTAACCCTGTTTGCCTCAGTGTCCTCATTTGTAAAATGAGCTGGGGAAGAAAATGGCAAACCACTCCAGTATCTTTGCCAAGAAAATCCTAAATGGGGTCACGAAGAATTGGACATGACCAAAAATGACTGAACAAAATGTTTCTTATAGATACATGATCTCATTTGAGCCTGTGAGGTAGGTACTCAGATGAATCTGTGATCTTGTTCAGAAGTTCCCTCCAACAACGCAGATCACAACCTTGTCCTCCTACTGAGCCTTTGCCCACATCCTCCCATCATTTTCCAGAAGGAATCATGATCACACAACTAACCAGCATCCGAAGGAGGATTCGTACCAAGTCCACTTCTCTACCCTACAGGCTAGATTTACAAGAGATTCGCAACTTCTGTTTCATTCGAAAACGAATAAATCAATAGTGAGAAAACGATCAATCATAAGACGACTCAGTACCTCGTCTTGCTGGACAACATATAGAAAGGTCTCTCAGCACACACACAATGACTCTCTTTGGTCTTGTGCCATTCCACCTCCATTCAAGCCCTGCTAGGCTGCCCAGCTAAAGCAAGGAGGTGACCTGGGGTTTTAATGGCTATTCCAGCAGAATGTGGGTGAAAATTGGTTTCTCTCAAAGTGAAGAGACTCACCCCAAGATTGGCCCCGTGAAGGACCCCCTGCCCCCAGACTTTATCTATTAGGAGATGGTAGGATTGTGAGCGACACAAGTGGAGGGATAGTCCACACTGATGTGTACAGAGAACTACCTCCACGAGGGAAGTACTTTGTACAGTACAGCACCACAAAAATACAAGTTAGCACTAGCAAAGTCCAGGCTGGTACTTGAGTTGTAAGTTAGGATAAAAAACTTCCTGACAGTTAAATAAAAAACACTAAGAAATGTCACAGTAGAATGGGTGACAAAAGGCAACACTCTCCCCTACTAGGGTCAAGGGCAGGAAAAAATAATTATTAATTTTGGCTGGCTTAGTTGTGATCTTGCCAGCTGGCCTGGGGCGGCTGCCATGCCCTCTGGGATTCTGTCATTCCGCCACAGGCAGCCACTGAGACTCGGACACGCACATAATTCAAATCAATAACCTAATGCCAAGTCTTCCAATAAACAATAAAAATTGATAGGCAATGTTTGCATTTCATTAGCTCAAGCAGATCTGAAACGAAGGACATTTTTGGAGTTTTGGCCTTTACTCCTAGAACACAGACTAGTAAATGTGGCTCTGATGACATGCCAGGGAAGGAAATCTCATTTTTTTTAAACAGAAACAAGCCAGACCAGCAAAGTGAACTGCCCAGCAATTGATGTTTTACTTAACAATGAATGACTTTTCAGTCCCATTCAGGAATATCACCACTCACCTTAATGTCTAAAACACTGATTTTTTGTTCATACTTAGAATGAAATTTTTCTGGCTGCATCACAACCAACTTTCCAGAAGAGACTTTCAGGAATTTTGCAACTTCACTGTTGAAAGTATGGTGAAATTTGTAATCTTCTCTCATGCTGTTCGCTGGGAAATGAAGGAAGGAGAGGGCAAGTAAGAATCTCTGAAATTTATTACTTTAGTCAGCCAAACTATTTAGACCCTTAGTACTGGAACTTGTGAAAACACAAGAGAATCTTTCCCACATAAGAGAAAACTTGAAGTTAAAAGTATTAGCTGTTAGCAATAATCAATGGTAAATGGAAACAAAGCAAACTAAATGAGAAAGCAAGTAGATGAAAAAATGGGATGTAATTTACATGCAACTTGTGCCTCTGTTAAGTAAAATCAAATAAAATCTGCATTTGATATCTGTTGTTGAGTTTACAATTCTGGCTTTGAGTCATCTATCTTCTGATGGTGGGGAGCCTTTTTTCAAAGCACAGTTTTAGACTTCTACTCCATTTACATGTGTATATATATGAAATCAATTTTTTATTCTAAAGAGGACTTCCCAGAAATGAAACTCTGTCATAATATGACAGAGACCACCCCAGGGAAGAGTAATCAGAGAAATTCATTTTAATAGAACTCTACCAGATCTCTACAAACTTGGTGTCAAATATTTCTATTAACTTGGTTCTTCCATATACAGGCTCTACAAGAAGTTAAATGGGCAGCATAGTGGGTACAAGAGGTTAAAATCCTGCTTTGGGTACTTCCTAGCTATATGACTCTGAGCTAATCATTGTCAGCCACAGTTTATAGATCTGTAAAATAGGGATAATAGCAGCACCTCCCCCACAGGGTTGTTGTAAGGATCAAATGAAATAAAAATGTTTTGCAAAACTCGAGGTACTCTATAACTGGTGGCTCTCGTACATTTTTGTAAAAAATTAAATGGAAATCTGATTTAGTAGGAAATTAAATGTACCCTATCTCCAGATACCTCCAATTATTTTAATACTACTTGCTATAATTTGAGGTGCAGAGCTACCTCAAAGACCTCATCCCTTGTTGCTTCTTAACACAGATCTCCTTGACCCATACGTTTAATGTGGCTCTCCTCTTGACCTTCAAGTCTTTAAATGGATACACATTTTTGGCACTTTCTGTTGTTTCCTTCTGCCAAAATTTGTCCCCCACCCTCTCCCCTTTAAGCACAAAAAATAGCTTCCTGGAAGTGTTAAGTATCAGCTGCCACTCACAGCCCTCCTCAGAACACAAATAACTCATGTGTAACTCAAGTTATCCACACATTTATCATACACGTCTATAAATGTCCCTGCTAACGTATTGTGCTTTTGTTAGCACCAGTCTTCTGAAAGGCAGTCTGGGATAGAAGACAGAGCTGGATTTAACGTCGGGACCTCTTGGATTCAAATCTCACCTAAGCACTCTACTAGCCATATGTCATCACAAGCCCATGACTTAATACCCCAGGGACTCCCAAGCAGCTAAGAATCTAAGGTGGAAAAGAGAAGCTGACAAAATCATGTCGAGATAGTTTCTTCCCTCACTACCAAAATACAGGCGTCGTGTTTCTCTCTTTAGATTTTTAATTACTGGCTCTTTCAGGGCGAAGGTCAAGATCTTCAGGATTTTCAGGTTCTGGGTGACAATAATCACCCTGAGTACTAAGCATGCATGAACAGCATTTTGTGTCATGACTACAAAAACAACGGTGGATATTTGGATGGAGGAGAAGAGAAATACTGGTCATACCTTTGTGAATTGCCTCAGACTGGTTTTTTAATCATCTTAAACATACTGAAGGGGTAGGAGTTTAGGAAGAGCACCAAGAAGTTCTGATCATGGGAACAGGGAAAGCAGGCCCGAAGAAGGCATTGCAGTCAGGCTCTCTGTCACAGAGCGAGGATGATTCTGGGCACACAGGGCTCAAGAAGGGGGCAAAATTGAGGCGGCAATCAGCCTAAGACAAAACTGTGCTTAAGGTTCTCATCAACTTCTTATGTTGCAGTATTTTAAATCAACAACAAAAACAGTGACAGTGATTTGATCTGAATGGGCCTGACATAATGGAAATAACAATGAATTTGGAGTTACATGATCTGGGTTCAAATTCCTACCCTATGACTTTGTATCTGCTTGAACTTAGACAAGTCACTTTATCTCTGGAGACCATTTCATCATAAAAGTGGGATGGATGAGATCATTTTCGAAGAGATCTGTACTTCTTACCTCACAGGGTTTTTGTGGGGAAAGCATTTTGTTGAAACTCAAAGGACTATATAAATAAGTTCTGAGGTTTGGGGTGGGGGGAAGGGGACATATTTAATTTGAACAAATGCCCTAGGGCAGCAAACCCCAGCACTGTACTGGTCATTCTCTTTCTCACTCATGGAAATGCAACTTACCAGTTTCCTGATAGAGCTGGTAAGCTTGGTCATCAGCGCTGTTGAAGATGCCAATGATAATGACATCATTCCCATCCTTCAGGAATTCCTGGACTTGTTTCACAGCCAGAATTTCTTTGGATGGAGGTTCAGACTGTTCAATCATGTAGTCCACGATACCTAGAATCAAAGAACAGGTCTAAGAAGGTATTGTAATAGCTCAGTCCAAACAGATCAACTTCTGCTTTCCAAACTGACAGATCCGGCCTCTGTTTCGGCCAATCCCTGCTTCAAGGGTATCTTAGAAGCAGCTTTTTACTCGTGCTTCTCTTGCTGACAACTCCCAAATCATGGTGCTATTCCTCCCCAGTATAGTCTTAGCAAAAAGGCCAATACCGTATTTTTCTCGTGGGCCGTTGTAATCAAAAGCTTTCCCCTTGCGGAAGATCTTCAGAGTTGGATATCCAGTGACATCAAACCTCTTGGCCAGGTCACTTTCTTCAATGGCATCTACTTTAGCCAAGGGAATGGGTGGAGAACGCTTACTGAGTTCTTTTGCAGCTTTCTCATATTCTGGAGCAAGTTTCTTGCAGTGTCCACACCTGTCAAAAGAGAAGCGTATTTTTCAAGTAAACAACTCCAACAAGGATGAATCACAGAATTTCAGAAGGGACCTCAGAGGCACCCTATATCAGGAAAGGAATCCTCACCAAAACCTTAAAGTTGAGCTAACTCAGTGCATGAGAAAAATAATCCTCCATTCACAGAACAAAACAGAAGACAAAATCAGAGATGGACAGCTGTCTAGGATTTATCCTGACTGCCACCCTTACAAGACAAGCTGGGATCTCTAAACATTTAGCACTGCACAGTTAAAGCAGGTGAGAAAATGCAGACAATTTATACTTCTTTAATGTGAAGTTCTTTCTGGAAGTTTTCAGAGAAGACCTGACGTTTTTACCTTGCAATTCAGATCGATGCATCAAAACCTAATTATCCAAGGAAATAATGGATACCTAGTTTGTCTTAATCAACTACAATTAAGAATAGGCAATTTTCTGCTCTGACACATGTTGAGTGATCCCGGAAGTCACTGAATCTAGTCTGTGCCTCAGGTAACGAAGTCTCCAGAGACTATCCATTCATCTTTACAGCTGCCCAGATGCATCAAAAGAAACTTCCTCATCAGGATCTTCCTAGTCCAATGAATTCATGGATCTGGTCCAGGAAAAAAATTTACTGTTCATCAGAGAAAGATGCCTGATAAAATATCACTAACTGATTAACTGAAGACATTCTGAATTAGCAGAAAAACTTATAGAATATTTTTTAAAAGATAAATTTCATTAGTTTCTATTGCATATACTAAGTAATACTTGTTGTCTAGATGAGGTCATTAGAAGACTTATTTCTCAAATCAGTCCGGTAGCAAACGTTTGCAATGCAAATAGGTATTAATTCTCAGAGGTATTTAAAATGTTCTCTGATTATCTGTTTTATAATATTAATTTGTACTACCAATAAGAATTTTCAAAGGAGAGCTTACAATATTAAAAAAAAGATTACATGTAACTCCAAACTGCAAATTTATTCTAAGACTTAGCTGATGCCCACCATTCCTAGACCAACTTTACAATGACCGCCCCCCTCTGATTTTTACCAATATTTGTACTGCTTCTTTCACTTATTTTTTTCCTCCTCATTATTGTGCATCTTCTTTTCCTGATGAATCTGTGAACTATACTTTCTTTCAGAGCCTCATCACCATTGTATCTATCTCAGGGCTAGGCAAGGTGAAGGTGCTTAATAATTTAACAGCAAACCAGTCCCAATTTACCAAGGTGATGTTCATCTTACCAAGGAGCATAAAACTCCACCAAGATGATATCTGCATCATTCACAACTTCATCAAAGTTGTCTTTAGTGAGCACCAGGGTCACTTCAGGTGGAGGGGTCCAGTTAGGCTGAGAAACCTCTTTGACTTTAGCAACAATGTCTGAAAGAAACGAGATGAGAATGATGAAATTTATCGGTTACTTTCTTTGACACCACTGAAGAATCCCTTTGAGGAGAATAAACAGGTTCTATGTCATGGGTGTCTAGAACAATCTGAAAAGGACCAAAGAATGGGAGTAGGAGATGGCAAGCATAAGGCCAGACATAACAGAAATTCTTGCCTTAGAAAACTGCTATGGGAGGGGACCAAAGGGATGTGAGACAAATTCCTTCTCAGGCTGTTGTCTTTAATTCCCTGGCTTTGTGTTGCTGCCACTACCTACTACTTTTTCTACCCTCAGCCTTGGATTTGATTACTAACTTCCACATCTTATTGACTTTAGCCAATCAAAGCTTTCTGTAGCAAAGAGGGTTATGTCCCTTGGGTTCTGTTAATTGCCTCTAAATGACCCTTAAATCACCTGCTTACACGGCCCCAGGAGGAACTTAACCATATTCCCTTAGGCCCAGAGATATCATACAGCCATATTTTTAAAATCCTTTTTACTCACATTTCTCATATGTTTTTTAAATGGATGAGTACACACCAAAGAACCAGGAAATCTGCTTCTGCCTCTGATATTCTCCCTCCCAAGTTTGATGCCATGTGGCATAAAGGAATACATAGCTGTTTCAAGGAATAAATTTTCTTATTCTTTGAGATGTGAGTAGATGGGTCACCTAATGGATAATGTAGGACTTGGAATAATGAAATCAAACCAAAGCAGGAATCAAAATCCTGCTTTGGACACTTACTTAACTTCTCTATCAGACTCAGTTTGCTCAACTTGTAAAAAGGGATAACAACACTTACTTCGCAGGGTTGTTGTGGGGACCAAATGAATAATATATGTAAACCTTAAAGCCCGATAAATACTAGGTATTATTATTACACGTACTGGTGGACACAACCTCACGTCTACTCCCGTGTGTATGGAGAGAAGATGGCACAATTTTGGCCCCCATCAGTTTGTAGGCTGAGGTGTCCCAGTCACTATCCATCCTCTAGGCTTCGATTTTCACAGCCAAAAGATGAAAAAGAGTAAGTATAAATCCAAGGACCTGAATTCCAGTCCCAACTGTGATACTTACTCATTAAGTGGCCTCAGCCATCAAATGACAACAACAGTACATCTGTACTACCTACTTTAGAAAGTTACAAAGAAAAAATTTTGTATACTTTATAGCAGAGATATCAAACTCTTCCCAGAAAAATTCCCTTGTGAAGCTGAACCAGATTAAAAAATAATATGGGAAATGTTTAACAGAATGAACAAAAATACTAGTTGTGTTTTATACAACTTTTACAGTATTTTTATTTGTATTATGTTGTATATTACAGTGTTTTAAATAACTTTATGCAATAAAAAAATAAGTTAATTTGTGGTTTTGTAAGTCAATATGCAGCCAGTAGGGATCCATTTGGGTGTGACTACACGGTTTTAAAACACTATACAAACCTGAGTTATTAATAAAGAGAAACAAAGATTCCTAGGATAACACATAGTTCTAGGCCAACTAAACGACCCTTAAAAGGGCAGGGGAAGCCTGTGGCTCTAGATCCCCAAAACAGCTTCTCCCAAGCACTCAACCAAACATTTCAGCACCCATCTACGAGCAAGGTCACAGGCTTAGGCTCTAAGCAAGCCAAAGGAGCAGCTTACCATCTTCTGTCCTTGGGCCATCATAATCCACTGCCTGGCCCTTCTTCAGGATTTTGATGGTGGGATAGCCTCCCACATCATACCGGCTTGCTAATGTAGATGCTGCTGTTGCATCAATTTTGGCAACAGGGATAGGAGGGTCATTTTCTTGAAGGGTCTTAGCTATTTTTTCATATGTTGGAGCAAACTGCTTACAGTGACCACACCTGGGAGGTAAGATTTGGGGGAAGAGGTAAAAATAGTTAAATTTAAAGATTTTATCAAACAAAAAACATGCAAAAATAAGATCATTAGTACTACAATTTTAATTGTCAAGAATTCCAACTCTTTTTTGATTCACAAACTGGGCAAGAAGGATTTTCAAGGCTGCAAAAGATATCTTTCTGTGTGAGCCTGAGAGAGAATTGACTGAACTATAAAAGCACTTAAAAAAAATACAACAAAGAAGGGGGAGGAGCACAGTAGGCAGCCCCCTTCCCCAATACTTTCCAAGCAGGAGGTTAGTCATAAGGAAGAAAATGGATTCGACTGTCCCCAAACTAGGAACAGTTTTCATTGCTTACTGACTGAACAGTCAAGAATAATTAACAAGTCCCTTCCTACAGATATCACTGTGCTAGGGATTTTGAGAGAAAGTTTGGAGAAAATAAAGCCTCTGTGCTCATATAGCAACTTTTTTTTTAAGGTCATGGGCCTGTTGGACCGTCTGGTGAAACCTATGGGTGCCATCTCAGAGTAATGTTTTTATATGCATAAAAACAAATACGCTGGACTAAAAAGGAAAGCAATTATATTGAAATACAGACATCAAAATATTAAAAAACAAATTCATGGATTACAGATTAAAAACCTGTCAAAGAACTTAGGACTTGGTAAGGGGTAACATCTCAATAGCTAACATACAATATCACTAAGTACTATAGAACAGTAAAATCAAGTTCATGTGAGGTTTAGGGGATAAAAGAGGCTATGGGGCAGAAGCTTTAGCCAAGTCTGTGGATAAATTTCACAAGTGGGGGGGGAAGAACGATAAACATGAATGGAAAAATATTCTAATAATTGTATTTCAATTTTACTTCACCTCTATAGAACCTATAAAGATATCACTGCCTGCCAGGTTCAACCAGAACTCTCTTCCCTTCCACAAGGACAAAGAACATTTTAAAAATTAAATATGTTGAATGTATCCTAATAAAGTCTAATTCATACAAAATATACCATTAAATGGAAGCTTAGTAAGCAAAAGAAGCAGTGATCACAAAGTGCCAGTGTGGCTTCATCAATAATAAACCTCGGGGCGGAGCCAAGATGGTGGCTGGAAAGCTGGGACTAGCGTGAGCTCCCCGCCAAGTCCCTCCAAAATCTTATAAAAAATCGCTCTGAACCAATTCTAGAACTGCAGAACCCACAAAATAGCATAGAGAAGCAGGGCTCTAGCCCAGGAGAGCCTGGATGGTCTCTGGGTAAGGTCTATACTGCACGGAGCTGGGAGCGGAGCTGAGCAGAGTGTGGACCAATCAGACCAGGAGCCGGGTGAAGTGTGCCCTAGCACCCTCAATCAGTGAGCCACGGGAGTTACCAGACTTCTCAACCCACAAACACCAAGGACAACAGAGTAGGTTAGTGGGAAAAGCTACTGGGGACTAGGATAGAGTTTGTGGGTTTGGCCATCGCCCCAGGGGCAGCAGAGGTGGGGCAGCTTTAGAACTACAGCTGCAGTTGCTTCTGGC
>CM053623.1:74916266-74945466 GCA_028646595.1 Phalanger gymnotis | reverse complement strand
AGAAGGGAGCGCAGATGGGAGTGGAGGTAGTCAAAAACAAACACTTTCGAAAAGGGACAGGGTCAAGGGAGAAAATTCAATAAAGGGGGATAGGTTAGGAAGAAGCAAAATATAGTTAGTCTTTCACAACATGACTGTTGTGGAAGGGTTATAGATAATGATACACATGTGGCCCATGTTGAATTGCTTGACTTCTTAGGGAGGGTAGGTGGGAAGGGAAGAGGGGAGAGAATTTGGAACTCAAAGTTTTAAAAAATAGATGTTCAAAAACAAAAACAAAAAAGTTTTTGCATGCAACTAGAAAATAAGATACACAGGCAATGGGGCATAGAAATTTATCTTGCCCTACAAGAGAGAAAGGGAAAAGGGGATGGGAGGGGAGTGGGGTGACAAAAGAGAGGGCTGACTGGGGAACGGGACAACCAGAATATACGCCATCTTGGAGTCGGGGGGAGAGTAGAAATGGGGAGAAAATGTGTAATTCAAACTCCTGTGAAAATCAATGCTGCAAAGTGATAGGGTTATACTATATCGGCAGGTCAGGAAAGGCCATATAGCTTATCTAGATTTTGGTAAAGAATTTGACAAAGTTTCCTACGTTAAGTCTTACGGAAAAGATAAGGTGTAGGTCAAATCATCAGATGCCAAGAATTTGGAATGACATTCACCTTTCTATTACTGGGTGCTCTTGGATTTTATTATTATGTAGAAATGCTCTTAATTTTTCAGGGTTTATTTTTTAGCCTGCAATTCAGCTGAATCTATTATCTCAATTAGTATCTTTGATGATTTCCTAGATTTTTCTAAATAAACAATTACAGCATCAGAAAATGGGAGTTTTATTGTCTCTGTTTATCTTTATTATGCCTTAAATTTCTTATCTTATTTGCTATTACAAGCATTTCTAGAATTATAACAAATAACAGTGGGGAAAGAGGGTATTCTCGCTTTACCCCCATTTTTATTGGGAAAGACTCTAGAGCATCCTCATTGCATATGATGCTTGCTTTTTGGTTTTGGATAAAGCAAAAGGTAAACATTAATTTTTTTGATGTCAACCAGAAAAGCTGTCCTCCAGTGAAATATCTTAAAGATCTATGCTTTTGGCCCTATGCTGTTAGCATTTTTATCAATGACTGGGATAAAAGAAAAGCTGGCAAGCTTATCAAATATCCATATGATACAAAGCTGGGAAAGGGACAGCTACACACTGGATGACAGCTAAGACCCAGGACAAGTTAAAACCTGGAGCCAAACCTAATAAGATGAAACGCAATAGGGACATATGTAAAGTCTTACTCAGATTTTTAAAAGAAATCAACTTCATAAACATAAAAGAAGTAGTGTGGACATGGGTGTTTTATATGGAACAACTTTAAAGTTTTGAATTGCAAGTAGCTCCTTAGGAAAAGATCTGAGAGTTTTAGTGGCCTGTGGGATCAATGAGCTAGAGTGAAGTAACAGCTAAGAAAACTAACACAGTCTTGGGCTGCATTAAGCAAAGGATCATATCCATGACTAGGGAAGAGCTGTTCCACTGTATGCCATCCTGGTTAGACCTCTAGAGCAGGGGTCAAACATTGCAGACTGAACCAGATTAAACTGGAATTGGGAAAGATTTAACTCAATAAATAAAAATACGATAGATAATGTTAATATGTGGTTTTCTAAGTCAGTATGTAGCCCTCATCTGGTGACCCCCATTTCTATTTGGGTTTGATACCACTGACCTAGAAGACAGTATTCAATTCTGAATGTCATACTTTAGGGATGGCACTAAGGTAGAGAGTATCCAGAGGAGGGTAACTAGACAGGATTATGTCCTATGAAAGTCAGATGAAGGAACTGGGGAGATTTTGCCTGGAAAAGAAAAATCTGAAATAGGGTTGGAGGACATGGTAAATGTCTTCCAAGTATCTGAAGAACTGTCATGTGTTAAAAACTTTTATTGCCTGGCTTCAGAAGGCAAAACTAGGATCCATGAGTAAAAGTTACAGAGGCACAAATTTAAGTCTGAGGTACTCTCACAAGTTACCCCCTCACTCAAGGTCTTCCAGTACAGTCATGGGCTAGACTAGAAGGGACCTCTAAGTTCCTGTCCAGCTTTGACATGCCTTGATTCCACTTCAAAGGGGAAATGTTTTTATCTGTAGAGAATTATTAGAGAATTAATAGATTGGATTAGACAAAACAACAGATTACGCATGGATAAAAAGCAATGTTTCCAAAATAAAAAGGGGGATCTAGATGGAAATTATGTATAATTAATAACTTGACATTCAGTTATCTATATGAAACTAACAGAAATCCAAGAGCATTACTCCAATGCAGAAATGGCCACGAATACATTTCCAAGAAAAAAAATGAAATTTTTGATAACCACCTAAAAAAAGTTATATTAATCTTGTTAACATGCAATCTTTGATTCAATGAGCTGACTACTTGGACTAAATGTTTTAAGACCACTAACATGGAAAAGGCTCTACATGTATGAAAAAAATGCATTCATGACTAGGAACTGGGGAATGGCAGAATAAATTACAGTGTGGAAATACTAATGTTGTGTTATAAGATGACCAATATGAAGAATACAGATACCCAATGTTTAAAGTCTTTCTCATACAACTATCTAATTTTCTCTCTAGAAATGATCTCATCCTTTCATTTTCCAGTGCTCTGGTTCACAGCTTCCTTACTTCACACTTAAACTGTCAAAATGATCTACACCAATCTCCAGCATCTCCCTTCTTCAATCCATCGTTTACATGGAGGCCACAAGAAACTTTTAATATTCATGAATTTGACCTACTCTGTTGAAAAAACTTTTAGTGGCTTCTCAATGCCCAGTGAATAAAACGTATATCCTAATTTAGCCTGGCATTTAAAGCCCTCCACAATCTAGCTTTAACTTATATTTCCAGGTTTATTTCTGTTTTACCCCATAAGTAACAAGTATTTACCTACTCCTTCCCACTAACCACTCACCCAATTTAAGAGGAAAAAGAGAGGAGACAAAAATCTAATAAATGTATAGTCAAGGAAAACAAACTCCCACATTTCCCATGTCCAAAAAATGTACATCTTATTCCACATCTTAAATCTATTACTTCTCTATCAAGCGGTTGTTAATACATAGTTAGTCATCAGTCCTCTTTTCCAGGCTTATTTTATATATCTTATATATGTTTACATAATGTTGTTCTCATTTATATGTGCAATGCTCCAGCCAAACTGATCTAATTCCTTTGATGTAGTACTCAGGCATCCTAGAATGGGCTTCCCAACATCTTTTCCTATTAAAATCCATTCCAGGCTCTAACTTACATGGCCCTTCTTCCACGAAGCCTTCTCTGATTACTGCTTTTCCAAACAAGAGATTTTATTTCCTTTTGATATATCAGCCATGCCCCTGTTAGGTGCTGCCTATGAAGCTGTTTTTAATTTATATTGGAGTTATTAGTCTACATCTCTACTTCTAATAGACTTTAAACTCCTTGAGGGCAAAGATGATGTCAATTTTCACCTCTGTATTCATATCACCTAGCTCCATGAAAAACACAACACAAAATTATTTTAAAATGTTGGTTAAATAGAAATGTTCTTACTCTCTCCCCCAAAGAGCTCAAAAGATCCTGGGTAGTCTGATAAGAAACATAAGGTCTCAAGCCAATAAGTATGGACAATGGACAGAAGAAACTTGTTATAGCCAGCAGAATTAAAAATAAATACTGACTATAATGAAGTACTTTCTAGCCTTCCAGAGACATAGACTACAAGCTAAGATATTTAAGAAATGATATTCGTGAGTTGTTATGGCTGAAAAATTCATGGCTCTTTAGCCAATCTGGTGACCGTCCAAAACTAGGCAGGTGGATCGTTGGACAACAGGCGTATAGTATATCACCACTCATGTAATGCCTAAGTATACTAACCACGGAGCATAGAATTCCAGTAATACAGTGTCTTTGTCAGCCACAAAAGTGTCAAAGTTGTCGTCATTCAGGACCAGGACTCCATTGTCTTCTTTTACTTCGGAATCATCTTCTTCATCTTCATCATAATCCTCCTCCTCCTCTTCTTCATCAATGGCATCATCTTTAATAAAAGAATCTGGAAAATAAAACCCACACATGTATTAGTTAAGAAAATCACCTAATGGATTATAAATTTAAGATCAGCAATTGTAAAGAGTCACTAGCTGCTAGTCTAGCAGATTCTAAGGAAAAACAAGAGAACCAAGAGGAAAAAAATAATCATTTTTATTAAGTATTTACGATGTTTCAATTTCAGGAGAATCTGAAAAAAGAAGGCAACACCAAGTATTTAATCTCTGCTTTTTAATCTAGGCATTTTTTTTTTAATTTAAGAAAATGGATTTTATTTCTCATAAAAAGTAGCCAAAAGAGATTTACAAATCTTTAAGGGAAAACTCTGGGCTCAGATGTAGATTTTTTTTTACTCAAGCATGCCTAAATTTGGTACTTCAGCGATCTTTACGGTCACGATCATTAATCTGTAAAGCCGATTAATCTCGGTGGACACATGTCCACATGCCTTCACTTAATGTTCCATCAGCAAATAATGTTTTCTTCTGAGAGAATTAGTAACACTGTTGAAGGAGTGGAAGGTACATGGGAGCAGGAATCAGAAAGACCTGGCTTTTACCTAACCACGGACTTAGCACATCCAGCCATGCCCTTGGGAAAGTCACTTAACCTTAGGCTCAGCTTCCTCAACGGTCAAATAGGGAAACGCCCTTTGCCCTGCTTAATACGCAATCAGGAGGGCTCAACTTGAACCCACATCTTGGCTTCAAGGTCTGCTTTCTACCTATCCCCTCCACTTTAAGAACATTAATGAAAGTGCATTCTCTTTTTGTTACAACAAAAGGAAAAGCAGAGACAAAAATTCTGATTTCTTTTAAATTGTTAACTGGGCTACATAAGCATGAGAAACTTGAAAAAGTAAGAGCATTACCATGTTAGTGATAAGCCACATAAAGAAGCCAGAGCTATTAGAAGAATTAAAGGTGATATCCCTGCTAATATTTGCTACAAGAGTGTTTGGGAAGTAAGACTTCGTTTCTGCGAGTTTCATCCTTTTAAGAGCCGCATACTCCTTCCAAAATTACCAGTGGACTTCACAGGACCCCTGTGCCAGAATGTGCCATAACTGTTACAAGGAACAGTTTTTCAACTTATGAAGTGTTATTTAAAATAAATTCATTGGCTATTTGTGCTTAGAGTGGCAAAACGTAAAAGTACAGTGCAAACAAGAGGCTGAGAAAGTAAAACATCAGGTATTATTCTTAAATGGACCCACTCTTCCAAACACACCCTGAGCTCTGTAAACAAATGAAACCAGGTTGAATTTACACAGTTAAAAATTAAACTTGACTATGTTAAGATTTTTGGTTGTTTTGTTTTTAACGGCGATGCTCTGAAGAGCAGAGAATACCATATGTATTACCAAAGAGCAACATGTTCTCAAATCAAGTGTCTTATTGATGTATTCTGGAGTCCAATACAAACTTCAAATGATATACCTTTGGAGAATATTGGGGAAAACTGACTTAACAGAGACCCCGTAGTATATTGGGCCTAGAGAGATGGACTCCACTGGTCAGAAGACCTGACTTTAAGTCTCACCTTGGACATACATTTGTTTTATGATCCTGGGTAAGTCACTCAAGCGCTCAATGTCCCAGACAATTCTCAAGGACAGAGGGCACAGAGGTGACAATCTGATTGGTGAAGGAAACTTTCTTATTAAGTCAATGAATTCACAAAGAAAACAAAATGGAAAAAAAAAAAAACAGCCGCAAAATCTATGTAAGTACACAGAGGAAAAAAACTAGAAACTAGATAGAACGTATATATATATATAGTTAAAGTATACTTAAAGTCATCTTTTTTTTTAAAAAAAAGCAAGTGATGAGTTTTACATGTAATTTTATTCACATGTAAAATGTCCACAGTAAATTAGGACAAAACACTTCACATCCTTCACCTTCTTCTTTAGTAAAATGTAGATAATAATAGTACATATGTCACAGAGATGTATCCTGTGACTGCTTTATCTATGGGGGAATGGATTTGGGTTTCATACTCCTGTCAAGTGTGTATACAGGAAAGCCTGAAACTGCACTATGATTTTTGGGATACCCTGTATATACTGGAGAACAGATCCTTATCAAAGATTCTGACAAGATTGCCAGAGGACTAGATACCTTCTTACCTTAGCTGCATTAATCTTATTCATGAAAAAGCTTTTCGGTTTTATGCAATCAAAATGATTTATTTTATCTTTTATAATCACCATCATTCCCTGATGGGTTAAAAATTCACCCTCAAGAAGATGGCCTAAGCCATACCAGATCTAAAACTGTATTATAAAGCAGCAATCATCAAAACTATTTGGAACTGGCTAAGAAATAGAGTGGTGGATCAGCAGAATGAATTAGGTAAACAAGACAGTAGTAAATGAGTACAGTAATCTACTGTTTGACAAATCCAAAGACCCAGGCTTGTGGGATAAAAACTCATTATTTGGCAAAAACTGCTGGGAAAACTGGAAAATAGTGTGGCAGAAACTAGGCACAGACTGTATACCAAGATAAGGTCAAAATGGGTACATGATTTAGACATAAACGATGATACCATAAGCAAATTAGGAGAACGAGGAATAGTTTGCCTGTCAGATCTATGGAAAAGGGAAGAATTTATGACCAAATAAGAGGTAGGGATCATAAAATACAAAATGGTTAATTTTGATTACATTAAATTAAAAAGTCTTTGCACAAACAAAACCAATGCAACCAAGATTAGAAGGAAAGCAGAAATATGGGAAATAATTTTTACAATGTTTCTGATAAAGGCCTCATTTCTCAAATATAGAGAGAAATGGGTCAAATTTATAAGACTACAAGTCATTCCCCAAGGATATGAGCAGGAAGTTTTCAGATGAAGAAATTAAAGCTATCTATAGCCATATGAAAAAATATTCTAAATCACTATTGATTAGAGAAATGCAAATTAAAACAACTCTGAGGTACCATCTCACAGCTATCAAATTGGCTAATATGATAGAAAAAGAAAATGATAAATATTGGAGAAGATGTGGGAAAATTGGGACACTAGCGTATTGTTGGCAGAGCCGTGAACTTATCCAACCTTTCTAGAGAGCAATTTGGAACTATGCCAAAAAGGCTATCAAACTGTGTACACCCTTTGATCCAGTAATATCACTACTAGGCCTGTATACCAAGGAGAGCATAAAAAAGGAAAAGGATCTACATGTACAAAAATATTTATAGTAGCTCTTTATGTGGCAGCAAAGAATGGAAATTGAGGAGATATCCATCAACTGGAGAATGGCTAAACAAGTTGTGGTATACGACTGTAATGGAATACTATTGTGCTATAAGAAATGATGAGCAGGCAGACTTCAGAAAAACTGGAAAGACTTACATGAATTAATGCTGAGTGAAGTGAGTAGAACCAGGAGAACATTGTATACAGTAACAAGCAACATTTTGAGATGATCAACTGTGATTGACTTAGCTCTTCTAAGCAATGCAATCATCTAAGACAATTCCAAAAGATTCAAGATGGAAAATGCTATCTACATTTGGAGAAATTTTTCACTATTTTCACTTTTTTTTGTTTGTTTTTTATGGCTTTTCCCTTTTGTTCTATTTCTTCTTTCACAACATGACTAACGTGGAAATATGTCTACATGATTGCCTACATATAACCTGAATCAGATTGCTTGCCATCTTGGGGAGGGGAAATGGGAGAGAAAAAATTGTGAACTCAAGATTTTATAAAAAATGAATACTGAAAACTATCTTTACATGTAATTAGAAAAAATAAAATACTATTTCCAAAAAAAAAAAAGAGAGAGAGAGAGAGAGAAAAAGAATTACCACCTGGACCACAAAGACCTCTAAGATCTTGAGAACGGAGTTCACCCTCTCTCTCCTTACCCATTAGTTCTTCTACACTTACTGAATCTGTTATTTGCTTTTAGAGCCAGGGCCTCCCATCTCTTAATTCTTCTTTCTTTAAAAAGTAAATCTTGTTGTTGGTCTTTCTGAGTAATATATAGTTTTTCCAATTATATGTAAAAATAACCTTAACATTCTTTTTTTAAAATTTTGAGTTCCAAATCCTCTCCTCCTCCTCTGACAGCAAGCAATTTAATATAGGTTACACAAGTGGAATCATACAAGACATATTTCCTTATCAGTCATGTTGTGAAAGAAAACATAGACCAAAAAAAAAAAACCCTGAAAAAAATAAAGTGAAAAATAGTATGCTTCAATCTGCATTCAGCCACCATCAGTACTTTCTCTGGAGGTGGAAAGCATTTTTATCATGACTTTCCCAATCAACTACCTGGATGATGTGCTCGCAGATTCCTGAAGTCCCTGATCGCTCTTAACTCTTTCTCCCCTATTGCTTCCAAACCAAAGGATGTCATTGGAGAAAGACCCACAATGTATAAACTGGTTTGTGTTTTTCAGTTGGATGGATCCCTTTCTGCTGCTGATTAATTCAAAAACAAACAAAATACAACACTCTGTCATTTCCCTAGTAAGTAACTTTTCTAAGTTGTATCTATGTTCAGGTTACCAACCCCAACTTCCCCAGTCCTGGAAGATAATCTCACAATCTACTCTGATAAAAGCTATCGAGTTTTAGAGAGTGTATGGTAGCAATCAATAACATTAAGCACCCGCTAATATGCCAGGCACTATGCTACATGTTGGGGATATAAAGAGCCAAAAGACAGGCCTGACCTTAAGAAACTAGTGAAAAGAACACTGGACTTGGAGTCAGGAGATCTTGGTTTAAAACTTGGTGACAACGCTACTGCTCGTGTAACCAGTCTCACCTTTAATTTCCTCACTGTAAAAGAGAGATGATAATACCTGTAAGACTTACTTCACTAGGTTGTTATGAGAATAAAGTTTTGTAAACATTAAAGCACTTTATGAATAAAGCACTGTATAAATGTGTATTACTGCCTTCCCTTACCTCTTTCTTTGTTTTCCTTCTTTCCTATAGTCTTAGAGGGAGCTATCCTTCTTGCTTGGGGGACAGTTTTGTGGAGCAATGGACAGAGGTAAACCTAAAGTCAGGAAAACCCAAGTTCAAATCTGGCCTCACACGGTTGGGAAGTCACTTGTTTGCCTCAGTTTCCTCTTCTGTAAGGGAATAATAATAGCACCTCCCTCACAAGGTTGTTATAAGGATCAAATGAGATAACATTTATAAAGTGCCTAGCATAGGATCTGGCCCATAGTATGTGCTATATTAATGTTAACTATCATCATTATTACTTTTATTAAGCTAACTAATACAAACCATATATATGTACATATCCGTGTATATGTGTATGTCTATGTTTGTTTATTTATTCTTTTCCTTCGAAACATTCCAAGGTCCATTCTATCTCCTCCCCACCCACCCAAAAAAAACCTGGAATATTTTCTTTCCTAAGTCCGATCAATTCTTTAGAACACGGCTCAAGTCCTATTTCTTCTCTTCCTTCTCTCATTACTCCAGTTTTTGGTGGCTCTGCTCTTCCACTGGACTATAGCACCTACCATCTAAACCACAGTCTGATAATAATGATACAAAGATATACTGTTTGCGTACCCTTTCCACAGTACACTTAAGAGCTCTGAATAACAGTTTCACAAGTATGTCTCAACTCCATATCATGATATACTGTTAGGACTAAAAGGGCTTTGCAGAAGAATTAGCCAAACCAATAAAAGTTAAAGGAGGAATTGTCCTTTTTATTTTTATATTTAAAGGAAGATCCCCAAAGAAATGCTTAAATAGAGCCAGAACTTACACCTATGAATTAAGGGCTGCCTATAAACTCTCTCACAATGGCTGACAATGGGTCCTCCCAACAAAAAAGACCTCCAAGGGAAGGTAAAGGAAAGGGATACAAATAGGGATGATATCAAGGACCCAATGGCAAAGTGGTCTTCGGACAGCAGCAGGGGAACTCAGGCGATTAGTTCCATGAGGGGTCAGGACAGCTGGCAGTTCCACAGTCAGATCAACTCCAAGATGGGGAAAGGTCTTGGTAAGATGAGTCTTTTTGGTTTCTAACCCCTGAGGTCAGGGGCAGGGAGAATACCAATCACCTTCAAAACTAGAAGTTTATATTCCAGAATATTATAAGTATAAAAGTTTCCATGGGGTATTCCAGCAAGAAGGGGACAGCACAGAGAAGAGGGCAGAGCTAGGGAACAAGCAGCTTGTTAAGACAAAGAGGTAAGCAATACTCCCTAAAGAGACAGTAAACATCCTGAGATTAGAAACCATTTCTTATAGTTTAACAGAGGACGTAAAGGGTCAAGAAGTAACTTGTTGAATTCTACAGTTTTCCTAGTCAAACACTGTACTTTCTTTCTCTCTACTTCGATCCTAACCAACCACTGTAGGTCTTTTTAGAATGTAAACCTGTTTAGGATTAACTTATATATTTAGATATACAGAACTTTCAACTTTAAAAAGCACTTTCTTCACAACAACTATGAGACAGGTGGTGTATTATTCCCATTTGACAAGTGAAGAAACTCTGATTCAAAAATTCTGAATCTGATTCAAAAAAAGGTTAAGCATCCCGGTCTTACAATTACAGATGTAGAGTTCTTCCACCAATACTACTCTGCCTTCAGGGACTGGGAAGGGATCTTTTTGGAGTAGATAATCATTTTAGAGTCAATTCTCAAAAATGATTCTAAATAATTTGAATCTATTTCCCAGATTATATCTCCATTTGTGAGGTGAATACAATGTATCTCCTTACAGCAATGCCTGAAAACTGAAATTCAAACACATGAAAGGAGAAACTGTTGGCTTGGTAAAGCCGAATATTTTCTAGATCATTCTTAGGCCAAATGCAAATCAGGGATTACTCATAATCATGAAAAGTTCAGTTTCATGTAGAATATCACCTATTTTAAGGTCAGGGAGGAGTGTTATATTTTTGTTTCTGTACCCTACGTACCTTGCAGCTCCTTTTAAATAATAAGTGCCTAATAAATATTTGTTGTATATGCTAGGATATCCACTTTTTTTTGGCTACTAAAGGTACTGCTTCAAAGAAAAAAACAGCATTGAATATTTTCTTGGCACTTTCAAGACCTATGTACTTTTGAGAACAAATTAAATATCAAATAAAACACAGTATTTGTCCAACTTTAACAAGGGCTTGAGTTTAACCTTTTGCTATTTGTCTTGCAGAATGAAAAAAAAAAGGACCCAGTGATAGTTATCTTCTAATCTAAGACATTTAATATGTAACTTAGCAAAGAATAAAAAAGAAATTTGTTTATTATACTTTGGGGACATTTAGATGGCTGGACCTCAAGATACATTAAGTTTCTAAAAATAAAGTTTAAGGGGGAAAATAAACAAGTTGCTCTACCCTGCCTGAAGGAAAGGAGGTCTAGGAAAAAGCATTAGAAAAATAAATTCCCTGAGATTGGAGTTTGAAAAACAAAGAGCTGCACTACTTTCTGAAATGGGGTGATTCAAGATTAGTAAGAGACTAAGCTAACACTGAACAAGGATTCTTACCTGGGATCTGTGAACTTAAAATATTTTTAATAACTCTTTTAATATAACTGGCTTATTTTGTCATCCTATGTACTTTATTGTATGTATTTAAAAATCTTATTCTGAGATGGGGTCTACAGGTTCCACCTGTCACCTGGACATCAGAGGAGTCCATGAGACAAAAAGTTTAAGAACCCTTACTCTAGTCTAGAGTGAACGCTCATCTTGAGAACTACCCAAAAGTCATGAATTCCATTAATTTCCTCTACTAAACTTTAGAGAATAAAGATTAGGTGAAACACTCTACGTTGCATGACCTTAATTTCCGCAAAGCCAGAGAATTGTTTCTGGTGTTTGGACACCTATTTGACTTTTTTTATTCAACAAATTATCTCCATTCTCTCACTAAACCCAAGAGGGTGGTCAAACATACTCAAACCATCTGCATTATTTGCATACCCTAGTAGCCACCAGGCTCATCGGACTGTAAGATGGTCCATCTAGGGCTAAGCTAACTTTCCCCCAAGATGTAACTTAAAATCTCACAAAGATGATACACATCTCTTAAGCTTAAAAAGTACTATGTAATTTCACGCTTAAAAAGTCCATTTTAAGATCATTTTCAGTTTAAAGAAAGACTACCTTGAGTCTGTGATGAAGATAGCTCTATGTATGAAAAAGAATCAAGCACCCAATTCCACTATACAGCTAACAGTGAGTAGAATGCTTGGATTTTTATTTGTATTGCAGCAACCTCCACTGAGGATAATCTAGGCGTCTAGATGGAAAAGGTTTTGCAGAGTGCTGATAAAAGACTTTGATTTTGCCTAACAATCATTACTGCAAGCGATACTTGTATTCTTACATTCATACAATGCTTTTATTTGAAAAAGTACTTCCACATTTCCATCTTAATTCAATTAACAGATCCCTAGTTACCTTCCTTTCAAAAAAAACACAAAATCTCCAATTCTCGCTTTAAACCAAGAGCCTTGGGTTAATCATTCGCACCTCTAACAGACTTAAAAGAAAAATAATTCGCAATTCTTTTCTGTTCATCTTTCTCCAGTTAGATTCCTGCTTCGCCAGTCCCGCTCTCCCTTGCTCATCCTCTTTAAAAAGCTGGCTTTGTAACACAGAGATCCACTCCCTCTCTCCGCCAAAGAAACCTTGTCGGCTTCTCAGGGAACGAAGGAATGTTGGACCCCGGCAGGGGCATGGACGGGTACAAAGCAGGTGAGAAGAACAAGGGATGGGAATTTCCTCCAAGTTTAACGTCCCTTGCGCCTGCTGTAGGGGAAGGCAGCAGCTCATAAGAGAAGGAAAATGTCCGAATCTTTCTTCCCAGCCTCGTAAGGGATCGGTTAGTTACTCCCTCTTCTAGAGTTAAGATGCCTGAAAGTCTCAGGATGCTTCCTCCTTCCCTGGTCGGCCCCAAGATCCACAGAGATGGAAAGGTGGGGTCAGAGGCCACAGGAGCTGTAGCTCCTACCAAACATCTCCCTTCCCCTTAGTGCCAAGCTGGGCGCAGCTCGGAATTGACTCTGAGAAACTGTCGCTCACCTGGGTTCCAACCCGCCCCCTTGGACGAGGCCCGGTCCCACGCAACAAGGCTGGCAGGCCTCGGGTCCCCGCCGCAAACTCACCCTCGCCCGCTTCATGGGCGCTCGCCAGCACCAGCAACTGGGCCAGTCCCAAGAGGAGGACCAGCAGGCAGGGTTTGCGGAGCCTCATTGGGGAAGCTGCAGCCAACCAGCCCAGGTGCGGTCACTTCTCCTGGCTGCTCCTCCTTCTCGCTCTCTTCCTGGCTCTGCAGCTTCTGGCTCCGGCTCGCTGCTCTCAGGCGCGCCCCCGCCTCTCCCCTGCCCTACTGGAGTGAGAAAAGCGTGGAGGAGAAAGAGAAAAAGCCTCCAGGAAGTTCTCCTCGGGGATTGGCCAGCAAGGGAAGGAAGCTCCGACAGCTCAGCCAATCCCAGTCCGGCGTCCGTTGAAACGGCGCGTGGCGGAGTCCTTTTAAAAGGTCCACGCCCACTTTCTGCCCTCCCTTCAGTTCAACGACTCTGATGAGCCAACCCCGCAACTCCACGAATCCGCTTCATCAGCACTAGCGCCACGGCTTTAAAGAGCCGCCTTCGAGGTTTCCTTCCTTCTTTCCTCTCCCCGCCCCTCGGGCCCCGCTCCTTTTCCTGTTTTGCACACGCCCCTCCCCTCGTCTTTATCCCGGGGCGGAACGAGGGCACTTAAAAGCCCCGAGCCTGCACTGAGGTGCCTCTTTCTGATTGGCCGTCTGGTGGTTACCAATCAGCGGCTGCCACTCGGTTCTCTTCGAGAGTCCGCGAGGAGGAGTGGGGAGAGAACAAAGCGGGAGCAGGGACGCTGGGGGTGGGGTGAACGCGGCGGCGGCGGCGGCGGCGGCGGCTGTTGCTTCCGCTTGCTCCGGGCCGTTCAGCCTGCGCCTCGCCGGACTGGGCTACTCCTCGGATGGCCATTGGCCGGGCTTGGGGGAAGGGCTGGGGGCAGGGCTGCGGGATCGCGGGGCTTCCCCGCCCGCGCCTGTGCCCTATTGCGGAGTAACGCGTGTCCCCGCTCCGGGATACGCTGATCGTGCATCCTACCCACGCTTGGACTCGGGGCGAGACCGTGGGGGAGCTGGCCCTATAGCTCACATGTAGTGGCACCAGGGAAATGAAGCCGCGGACGCGAGGGACCTTTAGAGCGGCTAACGTGTGTCCGAGTGGGCAATCATTTTACCTTCCACCGTGGAAGAAAAGGGGCTTTTCAGTACCTACAGTGGAGGAGGGGAGAGGGATGTTCCTGGGCAGGAGGAAGGATGCATGGAGATGAATATGCAGCGGAGAAGAGCCGGCGAAGGAGGATTTCTGAAATAACCAAACGCACCTAATTTGGTCCAGCCAAGCTCACGTGGTTTAAAGGGAATCTGAGGCCAATTCGAATTACCCCCTCCCCCGCCCCCTCAAACTAGTTTGGCAGCCAACTAGTGGCTTAAACCCCTTGATGGATAGAGCGCAGAATCGTTATCCTGAATTTCCTAGTGCTGTTAGTGTCACGAATTCCACGAGAGCTGAGATTAGGGTTTGGGTTTGGGGTGGGTTGAGATTTTTTTGTGTGTTTTGGCCTTTTTTTTTGTATCCCCAGCACTTAATACGGTGTCTAAATAAATAGTAGGAGCTTAATAAATGCTAGTTAAGTAACTGACAGAAATAAACATACTTCTGAGGCATGTATTAGCTGAAGGAATCTGATAGTGAGGATTCTCAATCTTAAGGAGGTGTGTAATACACCAAGGCTAAGAACTTTTGCAAACAAATAATGCTATTTTGTGCCGAGTACTAAGTAAGACAAAGGAAATAATCAGCATTATCTTCTAGAGCTATCTGGATTCTGACCTGAGGTATTCGTATTACTTTAACCTATTTTAATGGATCTGCTTTGGAGAATTTTCAACTGTAGTTTTCAGTGCAAGTAGTGGGAGATGGTTAACTTTATAAATGTAGGTCATCTTAATATCTTGGAAGATGAGTTTAAGGGGTGGAACTTGCACTATTCCCGGATGATCCCTAGAACCCTTAGAATTTAGAACTGGTATGGGTTTTGGAGAAAGATCTGGTCCAAACACCTCATTTAAGGGATGAGAAAACGTACCCAAAAAGGTTAATTGGCTTGTCCAAAGTTATGTAGTAGCAACCAAAACTTTTGAACCCTGATGCTGTGACTCCAATGCTAAGTCTCAGGGCAGCCAGAAAATGCCACCAACGAGGGCCATAATACTATAGAATATGGCACATGACTGAAAAAGCAAGCTTGTGTAGAAAAGCCCACGTGAACTTAAGGCCATATTTGGAGTTTGCATTTTTGGACCAGAATAGATGTTTGTTGAGCGCCAATAATGGCTAAAGAATTATGCTAGATGCTGGGGAAGAAATACTAAGATGAGTCAAGTACCGCCTCCCTGGTAGAGGAGAGATATGCTAAAGTGATATAGACACTGAGTGAAGTAGTTGTTACAAGGATGGAGAGGGGCAGGAGGGCTGGCTCAGGGAAGAGTATCCGGGAGGAAGTAGGATTTAGAGGGGGATGGGGAACAGCATTTTAGAGAGGACCAGGGCAAGGCACATTCCCATGGGCTGTAAGAGACTAGTTTGGCGCAAAGGGTTTATGGGAACATGAGGATTTTTTTAAGGCTGGGAAATAGCTTGAGATGGAAGTTCAGGAGTTAGGATTTTATTCGGTAGACACTGGGAGTGAAATCTTTCAGAAGATATAACTGCTGATGGTGTTCATGGTAGTATAGGGGGAAAGGCCTATAAGCAGGAAAAGTATATATGAAGCTATTTCATTTGTCCCTGTGTGAGGTGATACAAGTTAAACAAAGATGATAGTACAGTGGAAATTTAGAGAAACTGGAAGATTCGTGAGGCATTGCCAAGGAAGAATGACAGTACTTGTTAATTGGTTATGAGAAGGGAAAGCCATGTCAGATATATTGTGGGAGGAAAGTTCTATCAAGTGTTATTCTTTAAAGAATAAACTTGAGAAAGAATATAAAGAATAAAATGAAATTCCCTCTTCCTCTCCCTTCTCCTCCCCTCCCTTCCCTGTGATGACTTGTGAACCATCTAAAGCCCTCTTTAAGTACTACAAAGTCCTGAAATCTTTCCCTCTATTTTATCCATTTTTGCCAAGAGAAGTAGAGGAATTATTCCAGCATAAGTCACAATACTGTTCCAGAGGGCAAGCTATCTAACCAGCTACAGGAAGTCTTAGTCTGCTTTTTTTTTTTTTAAAAAAAAGGATGTGTTAAATTCCTGGTACATGTAGCTGACTTATAGAAGCCTGAGGAAGTAAATGAGCTAAATTCTGAAAAACAAGAATTGGTTGGTGATATTGGAATCCTTGGAAAAAATAACGATATAATCATAGAACTTCAAAATTAGTATCATCTTAGAGAAACCTTAGACCAGAGGTTAACTTTTTTTATGTCATGGACTCTTTTTACAATGTGGTGAGGCTCTCCCAGAACATTCTTAAACACATAGAATTGCAAAGGAAACCAAGGATTTTTTTTTTTTAAATTTCATTGACTCCAGGATAAGCACCTTGCTACCTTAGTCTTCAGGGAAGCTGATTTCAGAAAGTTCAGAGAAATGATAGGCTTGATACGATCCTTTGATGGCTCAAAAAGGATGAAGTCTCCACAAAATACAATGCAGCCAGAAACTATTTCAGTGAGAAAGAAGGGAGGGAGGCATCTCAAACAAAATGCATCACAACAGTCTGTTTATATAGGGAACTCTGATTAAATCATGTTTTAAAATGTAAAAAATCTGTTTAAATTTAATTTATTTTAAATTTATTTAAATTTAAAATGTAAAAAAAAATGTTGGTACTCATAGTCAAGAACTGTTATGACTGACATGTAATTAAGAGTGCTTCCTTATATCCCTGACAAGTTAGGGGGACTACCAGTACTATTTTTCAGATAGGGAAACTGAAGCTCAGAGAATTTGACTTGCTCGTTGTCTCTAGCTCGTAAGTGTCAGAACCTGGACTTGACCCTTCAACTATATAATGCTTCCTCTCCAATAACATATTTTGCAGTTTACAGAGCTCTTCACATGTATTTTTTACTAATAATTTCACAATTATTCATATTTTATAGAAGAAACTGAGGCTCAAAAAAGACTGACTTACCCAAAGTCACACAGCTATTGGGTGATAACCAAGACTTAAACTCTGGTTTCTTGACTCCTAAGTCTAAAGCTCATCTCTCCACATTGCTGTGGAAGACACAGCAAGTGCCCCCAGGTTGGGTTAAATTTTATATATTTCAGTTAGAGTTAGGTGCAAAAAAATACAAACATAGGAGTATACAGATAAAGCATTTATCAAGTGCTTGCTGTGTGCCAGGCATATACCAAGTTCCTTTAAAAATGATTGCTTTTCACTTCCCCTCCCTTTCTTTCCAGAGGCAAGGGACTGCATAATGTCTGGCTGTATATAAGTTAGTTTTGCTAAACTTTTTTTTCCCCTTCTTTGGGCGGTGGAGAAGGAGGGAATATAATGGGAAATGTAGATGATGTAAAAGCAATGTAGCAATAAAAAAGTACTTTAAAAAATCCTGCTTTTATCCATCTCCAATTCTGGAACTGCCTCAGAACTTTTTCAGGCCTTCTAGTCCCATGTCTTAAGAGATAAATTAATTGGAAGAATCGTAGCATTGATAAGGACCCGAGAAGCCTCTCTAACTCTTCCATAACCTTCTCAAGTTATTCAGCCTTTACTCAAAAGCCTCTAATGAGAGGGTGCCCATTCCACTCTTGGATATCTCTAATTGTTAAGTTTTTTTTTCCTTACATCAAACTAAAAGCACACTTCTACAACTTCTACTTATTGCCCAGAATCAGATTAATCCTTCTTCCTCCTGAACACTTTTCAGTTACTTGAAGCTAGCTATCCTACTCACCTTAATCTTGTCTTTTCCATGAAAATATTCTCTTCAACTGATTCTTATATGCCACACTCTTGTGGCCCTTTATGGTCCTCTTGTCCATCAGGCTTATCAATGTCCTTCCTAAAATGTGGCATCAAGAATTGAACACAAGGGAGCAATTATTTCTGCTATCAGATATGCAGTTATTTCAGTAGAAAAGAAAATGATGCTTGGTTTGAACAACACATACGGTTTTTGGAACTGTTTATTTTCCCCTCCAAAAAATTGAATTTCCTAAGGACAAATGATAATTCTCTGTTTAATTCTATGTCAAGAAGAAGCTGATAAAACCAATGTGCTTCGTCCTTTGTTTTTTTTTTTCCTCATAAACCACCAAAGCTCATTTTTCGGGTGTTTATTGTGGCACTTTGTAATAGAAAACAAACTTTCATGGAAATGTTTCTAAATGTATAAAAATGAATTCCAGAGTAATGGTGATCATGTCAAAATATATATATTTATTCTAGCATCAGAGGCAACAAAAACCTAACCTTTTATGAAATGTGGAACCAGTGAGATAAGTTTTGTTCACGTACAGAATTACCTTCTAAATTTTCCTCTTATATGTTTAAATTTATTCAACTACCAAGCTTTCAAAAATTTCAGTCCAACCTTATTTCCTAATTGCTGTGGTTTAAGTTAATGGTTTTGTTATGTTATAAAGCCTAATATAAGAAAAAACACCAAGGAACAGTTTTGTTGGACATAAAGCACTGGTGCCATTGACTGTCCACCTTCAGAAGGCTCTTCACCGTTGTGCACATACTGTGTATGCCGGTTGTAACTCAAATCAGCTTACCCTTTTGTATTAAGATTATTTCACCAACTGCTGCAGTCAATAAGATCAAATCTTTTTATGAGATACAACTGAAATCTTATTTTTCTACTGACATTTTTAATGCTGGTGTCAATGTTTACCAATAAAAATTAATTACATTTAAAAAAAAGAATTGAACACAGTACATGAGATCTGATCTGCCCCAGGCAGAGTATGTATCACCTCTGTGGTCCTGAAAACTATTTCTCTCAATATAACCTAAAGTTATAGGAATATTTTTGCTGCCCTAGCACAGCTAACTCATAACGGGTTCACAGCCCACTAAAAACCCAAGCCAGTTTCACCAAAGGAAACTTGTTTGTCAAAGGTCTCTGTGACAATTTTCACTGAACACCTCCTCCTGTTAGAAAGCATTGCTGACTTTCAATTTCTCAGCCGTGTCTATTCTTAGGAAGCACCAGCTCTTGCAGACTCTATCACAGGCCTCTGGCCTGACTCACAAGAGAGGTAACCGTAATTATCCTTTGTTTTCTACATGTTATCTACCTGTCCTACTCACTTCCTTGCTCAGAGTGGATCCTACCTGTGGATGGGCCCTTCATTTTATAACCTAGCCTCATAAAGACCCAAACCTCTTTTTAAGACACTTAAAATGATCAATGATAGGGGAAAATTTTGCATCAGACATCTTTGATGTCCAAGATATATAGGAAATTGATACAAATATATAAGATGAAGAGCCATTCCTCAGCAGAAAAGTGAATGAAAGACAGGAATAATTTTCAAAAGATAAAAATACTGGTAACAATTTGGAAAAATGCCCCAAATAATGACAAGGAATACAAATTTACAACTGAGGTTTTACCTTATATCCACTAAATTAGCAAAGGTAAAAATATGTTGTGGGAAGTCAATGTCATGTGGAAGCTGGTCCAACAGCCCTGGAAAGTGATTTGAAATTATTTGAGAAAAAGTTTTCATACCCTCTGACCCAATAATCCTGCTGAAGAGGGGTCAGTTTGTTTTGCTTAACTCAATAGGATCATGAATTCAGAGCTGTCATGCCTCTAATCCAATTTCCTCATTTTTACTGATGAGGAAATTGGGACCCAGAAAAGGTCAGTGACTTGCTCAAGGTCACACAGAACAAACATGGGAAGCTGGATTTGTACTAAGGTTATTTGACTGCAGAGCCAGTATTCATTCTACTATATCACATTAATACATCATTGCCTTGCTTTTCTTTGTTTTAAGAGAAGGTTGGGATGGGAGAGAATCAGGGATTGGGAAGTGATTGGTGGAGGGTGGGATGAGGGGAAAGCATCAGTAAACTCTTTAAAAATCTTACACATGACGAACATGTTTTAAATAAAGCTATCCTGGCTTATTCTTAGGGGCTCCTTAGCTGTCATTGGGTCTTTGCCTTTTGATAGCTTCCACCTCTGTTTCTTAGGATGTGGTGGGAAATTTATTTTTCAATTACAACTTCTTTAATTTGGTAGCATCAGTATTCCATAGCAAGTCTTCCATATTGCAGCAGTATTCTAGTGCACAAATGTCTGTATCCTCAAGTATTAAATTAGGATGATAAACCCACAAAATATTAGGAACAAAAATAAATTACCTTTAGTATATAGTGCACTAAGGATTACTAAACTCTTTCCTTATAACAGTAGTATAAAAGTGATCTCTTGCTTAGAGCAGCTTTTGTCAATAGCTGGAAGTATGGGACATCATCCTCTTTCTCATTCTGAGGTTACCTGTAGGCCTTAGTAGGGAGAGCTGGACTTCTGGGCTGATGTTTAGGTGGATAATATACTGTGGTGGTGGAACTATTTCTTAGAATGAAAGGGGATAGAGGTAAAGGGAGTCGCAAGAGACTAAATGGACAATTTTATTCTGTACAAACAAAAACAATGTAGTTATAATTGGAAGGGAAATGGTAAACTGGAAAAAAATGCAGAAAATTTTTCTAATGTCTGATACTTGAAGATAAATACATATATATATATATATGAATAAGGGACATTGATATATAAATGATTCTTAGCATATGAGCTGATAATTCTCCTTATTTTTTTTATTTATTTGATTTGGTTTTTGCCCTCTTTTTAATTACATTGACTGAAATTTTGTCAATTTTGTTAGTCTTTTCAAACAGCCAGCTTTAAATTTTACTTATCTGTTCTGTAATCTTTTTGGTTTTCAATTTAACCATTTCTTCTCTAATTTTTAAGATTTCTTCTTTTGTGTCTATTGTCTAAGTTTTAAAAATTCATATCCAATTAATTAATCCTTACACATTTTGTTAATGTATATTCCTAGGAATGTAATTATTCCTCTGAGAACTACTTTATTGCACTTCAGAAACTTAGCTATTTTGTCTCATAATTATGAATTGTTTCCATAATTTGTTATCTGACCACCTTATTTAGAATTCCATTATCGTTTCTATTTGGGTCTATGTCTTTTGTTTGTGTTCACCAAAACTAATTATTATTTTATTGCCTTATGGTCTGTAAATGATATGTATAGTATTTCTTCCTTTTTGTATTTATTTTCAATTTTTTGAATCCACATACATGGTGGATTTTAGTAAAATTGTCATATGCTGCTGAGAAATATATATATTCTTTATTGGTCTTATTCAGAAGGTAAAATAAATCTTTTATCTCTAATTTCTCCAACAAATTGTTCAATTTTATATTTTTCCTTTTGTTTATTTCTGTCATAGTTTTTCTGAGAAAGGAACATCATTCTCCTACTATTATTATGTTATTCTTTATGCCTTTTTTCCAATTTAGATAACTGGAATTTCATCTCTTGATGGAAGGGATGATTGTTTATAGGTTCAGAATATACCTGCAGAATATTCAGGCACACCTACCTCAAATTTGTTTTACTTAACAATTCTTATTTGTTACAAGGGAAAGCTTTTATCTGAGTTAGGGTAGAAGTGGAAAGTTAATAATAGTGATTCAAATTAAAATTTTTAAAAGAAGGTAAATAATTTAAAAATACACAAAAGAGAGCAGAAGGAAATTCAGAAGGGACATGGACGAGCAGGAAAGTAATAACTATCATGTTAAATTTTATACACATTTCTAAAAACCAAGCTATACGTAATGGATTGGCATTGTCATATAAATACTATTTTCCTGGCGTTTTGTATCTGCAAATGTTCATGTTTATTGAGGATTTTTTTAGTTAATAATAAGACAAATTTTTTAAAATAGGAAAGAGCCCAAGAGAGCTAAATGAGGTGTTGTGGCAAAGCAGGGGGGAAGTCTGGTTTCCTTATATGTCTATATTTGAGTCTCTGGGGAAAGTTTTGTGCACTGGCCTGTGTGGAAGACTGTCTGAAGTCTTACTCACAAAGTAAGCAAAAGACCCCAGGGCAATGATGATACTGCTGTGATAAGGCCAGAGACAGCTGCATCTAGAAGGATACCTTCTGAGGGAATGATTCACTATTCCCTTGACACCTAGAGCTGGGGTACCTCCTGATAACTGATACGTGCTTCTTTTAATATACTGGTTATCCTGTTGTGGAGAGGGGAAACATGGTGTAGGGAAAAGACTAATGGTCTTGGAGTCAAGAGACCTGGATGTGTAACTCAAATCAGACACTCACTAGCTATGTGACCCTGGACAAATCATTTAGTCTTTCTAAGCCCCGGCTTTCTGATCTGCAAAGTAAGAATTGTACTTTTCTTGTTCTCTTCCTACCCTTCATTTTCAAAAGAAGTTTCCCAGACCCCAGGGTGAGACAATGGCTATAAATTAAACCCAAATTAATCTTTGGTAGTTTTCTATTTTGGCAGTCTCCATATTAAAATGGGAAGAAGTTGTGGGAGTCTTCCATGAGAAGAAGTCATGCATCTAGTGAGGATCCCAATAACTTCTCTTAGGAGTTTGGCCCTAAAATGGTTATCTACCTTAATTTCCCAAACTTAATCTTATAAGGAATTTGTAAAGGGCTGCAGACCAGTAATAAACAAAGCATCAAGTCAGCCTTGCTAGCCACACCCTGGCTTGAAAAGCTGAGCTGCTGTGGTGTTCTGTTGATGTCAAGCTGTATAGGAACTGAGTCATGCTTTTGCTGCCCTCCCCACTCCACCCACACACCCCACCCCTGGGTGACCACCTGGTGTCCCATTTTCTTCAGTGTCAGTGTGCTTCCTTCACACTTTTCAGAGACTGAAGTCCTATCCATAGCGCTCCCACCTGCCCAAATCATTTGATGGCTACCAGTGGGACCTAGGACTAGAAAAGGCCTAAGTGGCAGAAGTGGGATGGGAGCCTTTCTTTTCATGAACTGTCTTGTTTTAAGGATTGTGAGAACTCTTAATTAAGATTTATGATCCACGGATAGGGATTTAGCATTGTATACTTTTAGAATGGTAATATATTCCATTGGAGGTGATAGTTTTTAAAACTCTCCTCATCCTTTGGGCAAAGGGTTGGAGACATGTCTAGTCAGGCAAGAACAAATGGTCAGCACAGAGCTGGCATCAGGTGCCTCCTTCCATGGCTAAAAGTATGAAACTTGATGTTAGTGGTAACTATTTGGAACTGACATAATGATTAGCAATATAGATAGAACATTAAATTAATCTGCGGCTAAACGTGTAGCAGAGCTTCTGCCTTCATTTTTTTTACTCATTTTTTCAGATATTAACCTCATTACTAATCAAACAGTGTAATACTAATAATGAAAAATATGTTTTACATGTACTTTAAGTTTTCAAAATGCTGTATGTGTAGTTCTCGTTTGGTGCTGCTTCCCCTTTAAGAATTACAGATAAGAGAATTGCCTCAGAAGTCATCTGACATACCTAAGGTCACAGGGCTGCTAAGTGGTAGAACAGGCAATGAACCGCCAATCTCCTGGTGCAGTCTGATACTTTTCCTGCCACCCCCTCTGCCTCCTAGTTTGCCTTTGGTCAGTGGAACATAAGCGGCCTTTGATGTGAGTTAAAAGAAAGAAAATCTGTTTACAGGTAGAGCCACCCATTGAAACAAAGGCCAAGTTGACATTTTTCATGGTGACTTAGAAGACACGAAGTTCTTTGCAGGTTTGCAGACGCAGTTCATCATGGCTCATTTTCTTCTTGTGGCCCATTACAGGCCCCACAATCCATGGTCTGGTAATATTTTTTCCCTCGCATAAAGCATTTTCTTCCCCATGACTGTTGCCTGCCAGCACGACATTTCTCCTCAGAGCCCCCTTTGGACCTTTTCTGTTGGCTGTTTCCACCAGCACTTTTCACTTAGTTTAATTAGCAGCCTCAGTAGCTGAAGTAATCAAGAGGTGTCCCTGCACCAGCTGCCTGGACAGCAGAGCCACCCCTAACCCCTGCTTAGCCTCAGTCCAGACAACTCTTCTTTGCCTCCCTCCCTGTCAGACTCTTGAAAAATAGAGGTGTCATCTAAACTGACAAATGGCCTAAGGGACAGTGCACATTTCACTTATACCTTCACTTGTATGGCATATAAACACCACCTGTATAGTATAAAAAGAAATTCCTGCTCTTTGGCTAATGACAGCATCATTAGAAATTCTGTGACCAGCGGTTAAGCTGGGAAAAGTACCTTCCCTTTACTAACTCAGACCTGCCAGATGTGCTAAAAAACACAGACTCTGCAGCCTAATGTGAATTCTTATGTTGTCTAAGATGACTGCACACATTTGTTGTTTCATCTGCTTCTCATCAGCAAGGGTACTGAAGAGCCAAGAGCTAGACAGTTTGATAGACTAGTATAGGATTAATGGAATATAAGATTTTCCCTGTCCATTAAGAGGCCTATGTGACCATGTGTTCCCTTTTTTTCTTGGAACAGGGGCTGTGTTCGCACGTCTAAAGGTACACAGGTATTTCAACCACAGATGTCTTTGAGCTCTGGCCCAGTTCACAGCTATGATCTATGATACATCCTGAGTCACATAGAGCCCATGGGGGGGGGGGCAGAACTTGCCTAAGGAAGAGCTTGCTTAGAGGGAGGCTTGCACATAGGAAGTCTTTCACACCTTTTTAGTACTAATAGGCACTAAGTCACCAGGGTTGTGATGCCTTCTGGCCCTGAGCTGATTAGCCAAAAGTGTATATATATTCTGAGGTGAGATTTTGCTTTGGGGGTTCACTCATGAGAAGGACCTTTTGATTCCTTGGATGGGACTCTGAGTAGCCATTTGTTAAGAGCCCCCTGCCCCATTACTCAGATGTTGGTGCCCCGCTGAGAATCTGGTGGTATATGTAGGTGGTTGTATTACTTTGTTCAGACAGTTGGAGCTCTGTCTGTTGAATCTCCATGCTAATTTCTCTGCTTGTATTTTCTACTTATTTGTAATTAAAATAAGATTGTGGACCCCTTTAAAAGTTACCTTTCCTTTAGGAAAGCAGATGAAAGAACCTGTGCTAGCAGGCCAACCTGGGTGTGCCAGGGTGCTTGCTGGTACAGGGCCTAAACTAAGATGGTTGTTCTATGAGTAGAGCAAAGGGGATAGATGAGAGAGATGGCTTGTGTTGTTAAAAATGGGATTAAAACTTCCAGAGTTTGCTTTATAATAGCTAAAGTAATTTAGAAGTAATAATGAGTGTAAGCAGTATTGTTGCCTATGTTTATAATAGAAGAGAATGCTAAATTTCAGTTAGAGATTATTGAAAATAGATGTATTTTTCCCCCCATCCAAACCCCAGGTTAAGAACCACTATACTAAGGAGAGTTTTGTGCCTACCTAGGAAGTATGGGAGAAACTCAAAATTTCCAGACTATCTGGGTGGTAGCAATAAGCTAGAGAAATGACAAGGCCCTAAAGTGTACTTAAGGCCCTTAGTGTCACAAGGGAGCCTCTAACACAGGGTTACAGGTTATGTGTTAAATTACCCTTTGACTGGTCTATAAGATTAGCAGCGCCAGGTACTTGCCTCATCTCAAGTTTGTGTTTCTACCAGCCCTAGCCCCATGTTCTTCATCCAGTAGGCATGTAAATCAATGTAGCACTAAGTAAAGCATAATAAATAGCACGAGCTGAGAATTTGGGCATAGAGGTCAGAATCTAGGCGTGTGAGGATGTCAAGAGATTTGGGCAGACCTTTACTGATGAGATAACAGTCAGAGCCTAGAAGCCTGGGAAGAGCTATAAGGAGGCATCCTCAGGAGAGGAGGAGGCTTGAATATTTCTCTACTGATGACAGAGACTCCAAAAATCTGGAGTGAGGTAAGCCACCGCTAAGGAAGCTGTCAAGTGGCCAGAGAGGAGCAGAGTTCAGGTTAGGGGAGAAACTTACCCCAGTGTGCCAGACTATTCTAGGTAACTGTTCTAAGTGCTAAACTTAAAGTCTCTACGTTGTTGAAGCATTACCAGTGCTGTCAGTGTCCTTCAAATCTGATGCCCTGGAACAAAGCTCTGATTGTCCTACCCTAGTTATATATTAAAGAGAGGGCAGCTATCTCACAGGGATCAGGATATATTCTCTTCCCAGGTCTACCACATAAGAGAGACGAAGATTGGGTTGCCCTACCCTACTCGTATATCAAAGACAGAGCGATTGTTTAACTGTTTCACAAGAACAGGGGTCAGGATTTGTGCGCTTTCTAAGCCTGCCACTTGGGAAGGTCATAGCTCTGGCCATCCTACCCTAGTTTTATATCAAAGAGAGGGAAACTGTCTCACAAGTGTCAGGAATCCTAGGCATAGAACTGAAGCCAACTTCTGTGGTAGTAGCAGTGAAATCTCCTCAGCACCTGCTAGTCAAGGGCCTGGTCAAGGGCTCACCCAACCCATCTTAATCCAGAGCCAGTTTGATATCAGGGCTACAATAGAATGTAAGCTTCTTGAGGGCAGGGATTTTTTTTTTCTTTTGATCATTGTATCTCCAACACTTAGTACAGTATCTGGCATATGTTATTATTCAGTCATTTTTCAGTCACGTCCAATTCTTTCTGATTCTATTTGGGGTTTTTTGGCAAAGATCCTGGAATGGTTTGCTGTCTCCTTCTCCAGCTCATTTTACAGATGAGGAAACTCAAGCAAAAAGGGTGAAGTGACTTTCCTGGGGTCACAAAGCTAGTAAGTGTTTGAGGCTAGATATGAATTCAGGAGGCCTGGTAGTCTATTCACTGCAACAACTAGCTGCCCTATTAATAATACTATATACTTTTAAATAATAAGCTGCATATAGCAAAAATTCATGGTATATATGATCCTATTTTCTTTTTATGTATGTTAATATGTTCATATATATTTGTTAATTTCATTAAAAAATTTAATTTGAAAAAAGGTAAGCTTCTTCTATTTCACTATTTTCTATGGGGCTGGCCACGATCCTAGTTCCGATATACCCTTGCTTAGTGATCCTAGTGGAATTCTGGAACTCCCAATTTCCTTTGAAACCACCCAAAGAATCTAGGGGATAGTAAGTGAATGAGACATAGTCACCATTTCTCCAGTGACTATGTGTAGGTTCTCGTAAAATGTTATCATGGATTATTTTCTAACTCATAGCTAATCTCTAATTGAGTTTTACATAGTAATCTAGCTAACAGTTAGACAGTGAGTGAGAGGTAATTTGTTGTAAAGGAATGCAGACTATAATGAATGAGAAATACATTTTAAGATTTCCCCCCATTTGTTTTCACACTGATGGCTGCTGGCCTAGGTTTAAATGCTACCTGTGGAGCTGTACTTCTACTTTAGCTCCTAAGTGTTCTTCCCCTTAACAGTCAGCCAGTAGATACAGTTAGCTCTTAGTAAGGACATTAAAATGGAATACTAAAAACAGTATCTATAAAAACATCTCCCCCAGAAACCCGAGGATATTCACTTTCTATAAATACATTCAGTCCTCATGGGAAGAGTGAGAATAAACTGTACAATGGCAATGAAACTTGTAGGGAGCACATGGCCAAGGTAGTTCTCTCCTCTAACATTTCCAGGCCTCAAAATCCTTTCCCTCCTCTGAACTTTCCTCTTTGTAGCTTGACTTTAAAAAAATTTTTATTTATATTTTCTGTTTCTTCATGATAGTATTCCATTTATTCCTTCTCCACCCCCTCCCAGAAAGCCATTGCACATGACAAATAGTATTTTTTGTAGAGAAAAAGGAAAAAAAAGTCAGTCTTCTAACTGATCAATACATTGAAAGAGTCAGAAAACATGTGCAATATGTTATTCCTGGGGATTCCTGTCTCCAAGAAGGAATATGTTGGAGATATCTTCTCATATCTCTTAATTTGAGTCCCTCTTGGTCTTTATAATTTGGTTACACTAACTTTTGATTTTTTTTTTTCGGAGTTCTTTCCATATACATAAATTCATAGGTTCCCAAAGTGGGCAATACTGCCCCCTGGGGGCACTGGAACAACGGCAGGGGGTGATATTTTTTGAAATGACAAAAATAAATTTTTTTAATTGTTAAAGGATTAAAGAAAGTAGATTTCCAGGGGAATGCTGAGATTTTTTTTTATTTTTAAGGGAGAAGTGGGCCAAATAAGTTTGGATGTGTATATTGTTTTCTTGCCTCTGCTTAACTTTAGTTGGCATCAATTCATATAAATCTTTCCATTCTTCTATGTATTCGTAACACATCATTTCTTGCTGCACAGTAATATTTCATTGCATTCATGTACCACAATTTGTTTAGCTATTCCCTAGTTAACGGGCATCTGCTGTTTTCAATTCTTAACTATCACAAAAAGTGCTACTATAAATATTTTAGAATGTATTCGGACTTTTTTTTTCTTGTCAATGGCTTTTGTGGGCTATAAGCTCAGTTATAAGGTATAAGCTCAGAGAACCAGTCTCAGGTTCAAAGGGTATGGACATTTTAGTCCCTTTATTTGCATAATTCCAAATTGCTTTACAAAATATTTGTACCAATTCATAGCTTCACTAAAAATGTATCATTGTGTCTATCTTTCCACAACCCTTCCAACACTGACTTGTCATTTTTTTGTCATTTTTGCCAATTTGCAGGGTGTGAAGTGAAATCTCATACTTGTTTTCATTAGCATTTCTCTTATTATTACTGATGTGGAGCATTTTTTTTTAATGTGGCAATCAATACTTTGCAGTTCTTTTGAGAGCTGTTTGTTCACATGCACATGTATTTATTAATTGTTTATGTATCTTGGATACCAAATCCTTATCAGAAAAATCTGGAAGATTTTTTTTTAAAATAATTTTTTTTATTAACATCTTTAGTTTTCAGCATTAATTTTCACATGCGTTTGAATTGCAGATTTTTCTCCCCATTTCCACCCCCCCCACTCCAAGATGGCGTACACTCTGGTTGCCCCGTTCCCCAGTCTGCCCTCCTC